>KZ538013.1:0-15108 GCA_000934665.2 Catajapyx aquilonaris
ACAACGGCGTAAGTCCGACGTCTCTCCGACCTCGGGAAGTGGGAGATCTTTTCCATCCTATATCCTCCTCGGATTGGGGCTTTATATATATTAGATTTCCAGGTAGTTATGATTTCCTAAAATCAATGCAAGTAGCTTCCTTCATCAGCCATGTAGGTGTCAGTGTTTCTATTTCTTGTTCAGGCCTAAACTTAGTTCAAATGATAATGCACGTCACTTTTATTTTCTCATAATTCACGAGCTGTTAATTTTATTCTAGAAATCGCGCCTGGAATTTACAACTTAAAACGTGGATCACTCTGCAGTATTATAAGTGGAGGAGGTGATGGAATGGTGCAGACATGGACATTCAAACTTATGGTTAGAATTTCAGCAAAATCCGAATGTGTTCATTTTTAGCGTTAAACTACTCGTATAAGCATAAATTACGATTGTCACTCAGGGTTTCATTATAACACTCATTTGTCACATCCTACTCACAGACTGTCAGACTGACAGGGGAAATTGAACTAGCGAGATGGACAAGAAAGATTTATGTCAGCAATATTAATGACAAGAAACACTCATTGCATGAGTACAAAAGCTATTATATACGTACAATCACAATCAAATCTCTTCTATTTGAGCTAATACTACGAGCCAACTGACCGAAAAGTAATATGATTTTGTGGAACTTTTTTTCAGCCGAAGGCAAATTGCTTCATACACGTGGAGTGTCCGTGCAGAAACTTCAAGTTGTGGAAAGGAACTTGCCTGAGAGCCATTTCAGGAGAGAGGAAAGGGTTTGTTCATATTATTATTGATAGTGAGCTAGTGCATGTCCCTTTATGCCTTTCAGTAAGCAGCAATATGTAGCCCTATATTTCATTTCATTTGATTGCAGAGAATGTATTGGTGCTAGAGTCAAGGCACGTCAATTTATCATAAATGCACCACCAGAAGATAGGGACTTCTTATGCCGCGTGTATTGCATAAGACCAGGTACAGTATATTATGACTATCATCCTGCTATCATCTTTATTAGAATGAAATTGATTTCAGGATTCAAATTGTGTTTTTACACATAACTTAGACTACAACAGCATTTCCATAGACCTGCACATGATGGGAATTATAAGGCCATCGTGCAATAATGAAGTAGTCGTACTGTAGGCCTACATATAGTGCATGCGTAACATACATCATAGCCATTATTTTGCTGAAATTAATACTGCGTAACTGACATCCAACCATTACAGGTGACTTTCTCGACATGCCGCGAACAGACTGCGGTTTTGGTTACGATGGCACAGAAAGACCACCGACATACACCGTTACTGTCATAGTAAAACCCACCAATGCAACCACCAAGCCCACAACGGCTACGACAAAACCTACCACGACAACTCCAAAACCTGCTGGATGATAATAATCGGCCTTTATTTTGCTGCACGACTTGGCATCCCAATATAATTTATGAACACGATCATTTTGTAACATTCTCGCAACATTAAGCAATTACCGCAATAAAACGTGCCTAAAGGATGGTTCCTAAACGCACAGTATCATTCAAACAATTAACAAATAACTTACACGATACCCATTATTTTTAAGTTCATTAATTTTGACCGTAGGCTCCATGGTACGTAACATTACTATCCTTAAAAGCTAGCGATTCTACCCGTCTATACCTCTCCGGATACCATAATCTTACATTCTGAGGCAATTCTTTCATTAATGTCACTTTGCCCAGAGCAGTGGTGATACATGACCCGTCTTTTAATCCTTGTACTGGTAATTAAAACACAATCAAGGTCCTAATATAAGAACAGTATTGTGTTCAATAAGTAACTCCCTTCTTCAGCAGCAATTTGTTCATTGCTCCTTGCTAAGATTTATCTGATGCCATGAGCCTGGTTGAGGCTGCTAGAGGGGGGCTAAAGTGGCAATCTCTCCGCCTATTATTGGTTCTTTGCGGATTTGAAAAATCTTTTGCATTTCGCGGAGGAGAATACAAAAATACAAAGAGTGAATATGTCATTTTTAAATTTCTTCAGTAAAAAAAATCATTGCGATTTGTGACACCCCGGGTGGCAACAATTCTTTGGTTGTTCATTGCTGTCAACAGGAAACGAATCTGTTATCTGAGAGAAACTACAGTTCATATTTTTACCCGTATTTTTTATAATCATTTACTTTTATCATATAATTACTGCCCTATATCTTCACTCAAGGGTGGGGTATTTTTCCGCACATCTATACATACTGTAGGCTACAAAATGAGTCTTCGATCAATTTGGTACATTATGTGATTGTACAGTATATTAGGTGAACTGATAATTTCCATTTAAAATGTCGCTGATAGCCTACATTTTTTTTGTAAAATTGCAGCTGCTGGAACGTTGATGGGAGCGAACCTGTTATGTCACCTGTTATGCAATATAGCATAACAGGTTCGCTCCCATCAAAAAATGGTGTTCTTGGGTCACATTTTGTGGAATAAAAACATATGGCTAATCAAGAGAAGCCTCACTCATCGACTCATAGCTGCTGGAATGGAACAATGGAAGACCTCTTCATCAAGGGAGTCATCGGCTCATCGCATTATACAACATACTGTAGAGCTCTGCTAGTTGTCTTGATCAATGATGCCGAGTAGTCGGCCCAGAACTCTAGCGTGATTGAATATGAGTGTCACATGTGTGCGTTGTCGATTGGTACTGGCTCTGAAAGCACATAGGCACAGGACAATGAAGACTACTACTGTGTCACATGATTCAAGGAAAGGTATGTATTGGAGAACAGCTGCTTATTGAGTTTTTGAGTTTGTCTAATATTGTATAACTGTAGTGTATAAGTACTCGTACAACGAAGGGGAATATTACATTGCAAGACGGAGGTAAATCACTAATGCATTTGGTCTTCGTAGAGAAGGGTTTGCATACGACACTGACACTTGTATAAAGTGGAGAGTATTCCATTTACACCAATACAGACTACAAAAAAGAAATGTGACACTAAAGTGAGCTACTAGTTACATGTTCAGGTTGTTTGGGAGTCTCCACAGGTTCGAATCCCTGTGGATATCGTCCTGAATTGTGTTTTGGTGGTTTCTGTGATTGCCCTTACCTTGTACACACGAAACGGAGAGACGTATACGTATGTCATATGACACACACACAAGACAAAACGTGTCAGGAAATCTCATCAATGCGTTTTTTTCGTCAAATGACAGAACTGCGTGATATGTGGTAGTAATATATTCTGTTATGTGCAAATACACTCCAAAACGTCTCCGATGACAAGTGTTGCAGGATGGAAGGATGAGACTGTCTTATGTATGCCATTGGACAACCGTGTGGTTTTCTGTGGCAAAATGTGTCTTTCAGCTCGTATTTTCATGTAATGTATACATTTTACTCCGCCGCGCCGCGCCGGTTTCGGAAAAGTCACACATTTTGTTGTGTCGAAATATACGATATACAGCATACAGTATACTCGTACACAGTACTCTAATGATGCAATACCTCAATGAGTAATACGTTGCAAATGTTTAAAAATTATACTGACCAGAAAAGTAAATGCTGTTCTCAGAGCATGTGCTTTAAACAGAGTTATAAACTTATGCAGATTTTGAAACAGCCACTTTAAGTCAAATCATGTGCGATATCCTACATCTTAATACAGTAATACTGTATTGGTTTTACTGTTGTGACGTACCGTTGCCCCATCACACTGTGTAATTTACATGACGAAAAGGGACAAACCTACTTGTCGTAGGTTGAGTATAGTCTACAGATGCACACTATACGGCTACGCAAGGACATCTTTCAAAGTGGAGTTGATATATAATCTCTGTTGCAAGAAAGTAAGCTAAATGGCCCAATTTTTACAGGCCTGTTCCCGAATAGAAGTAGTTCATAACATGATGAATTTCACAACTGTAAGTAATGTAGCTTCTGGTTATCATGCTCTCCACAATGATCTCAAATGGATATAAAACACTGCCCAAAATCCCCATCATTTTGATTACGTTGCAGTCATTTCGTGACCTCGCCAGCCCCTCTTTCGTGCCTGATTCGCCTGGTGTCAAACCACAGCGAACACTGCTCGTCTCCATATGACGCACATGCCCCAAGGGACTCATTGTCTCCATTAGAAGCCTGCGTATCCTGCCGTGAGCAGTTTTCCTAAATTAACACATACGATGTCTCATCCTGTGGCTCAAATTTCCCCGAGCCAACTCCTGTTGGTGTGACCGGTGTGACCTAATGAGGTGTAATGCCTTACTCATCGTATTCAATGTCATGAAACATTTAATCGCATGAAAGACGAGGAAGACGCTCCCTGTCACACATCACACCTGCTGGTACCCGTACTTTCGCATTGGCAGGATGCACTGTATAACAGTGATAGAATCTTGCGGTCGAAGGGACTTGCTGTTCGTGAGTCACCTGTGGCAAAATAAAAAGAGAGGGCAAGGCAACAGCATCAGCACCCACCATGGCGACCATGATGGCGACCGCTTCATCAGGGGCAGTCACAGGACTGCATCTGCTTCTAATTCTCTTAATTAATGTCCACATTAGCAATCAGGCAAAAAAAGTAAGTTTTATCCTTTTCATACTATCTAGACTGTATAGAGGGTGCATGATTGTGTATTGTAAACTCGTGGAGTTAGTCCAATTTATTGCAAAGTATATTTAAGTTACGCGTTATGATTGTCATTCGGAAAGTCCTGTGTTTGAAACCCTGTGCCTGCAGATTTTCCCTGGTCGACATATTCTGTTCTTTTCTCTATTTGACTACCAGAGCAATTTAGAAACTCCGAAAAGGTCACATATGCAGATGGTAACTTACGGTGACTTACTTCTCTATTTGTCTCCCTAAACGCTATGATGATATTCGATTTTTTCAGGCTCCTACCAGAATACTAGGGCAAGTGTTGGACCCAGAGGAATTTTACGCCGGTATGTTACTGTTTTGTTTACATTAGATTGCGATTTGGCTGTAATAATGCCATTAATAAGACCTCGTTTTGTTGGTACCACCTTAATTTCCAGTTCGTTATAATTACCTACTATCTAAGACTATAGCTTTCTTAATCATTCATGCAGGCGGTCAGTGGTTCATAATTCCTTGTTCAGGCCTCAACTTGTCTTAGTTGAAAAGATAAGGAGCATCCCTATTACACAGTATTGTCATATTTGACGAGCTATTAATTTTATTATAGAAATCAATCCTGGAATTTACAGCTTGAAGCGCGGATCACTCTGCAGTATTATGGGTGGAGGAGGAGATGGAATGGTGCAGACATGGACATTCAAACTTATGGTACGAATGAAGAAAATATAGGGACAAAGGATAGCAAATGCATGCTTATGGCCTAGTCAAGTGAGCATTCAGTCATTTAAATTAACTGTGTTGTTAACGTCTCAATTTGTCCAGACTGAAAAAACACCATAATAATTCGAGCTAATACTACAAGTACAAGCCACCTGACCTAAAAGTCATATGACTTTGTGGACTTTTTTTTCAGCCGAAGGCAAAGTGTTTCATACACGTGATGTGTCCGTGCGGACAGATCAAGTTGAAGAAAGGAACATGCCTGAGAGCTGTTGCAGGAGAGAGGAAAGGGTTTGTTCAAATTACGACTATTATTATTTATAGTGATCTACTGTGGTGCATGCCCTTGTATGCCATTCAGTTTGTGGCAAGATGCGTTCTCATTAAGTACACTTTTATTTTATTTCATTGCAGAGAATGTACCGGTGTTAGAGTGAAGTCACGTCAACTTATTATAAGTGTACCAGATGATAGCGAGTTCATATGCCGGGTGTATTGCATTAAACCAGGTACTAATATCATCATTATGATAATGAAATTGATTTCAGGATTCAAATTGCGTATTTAAACATAACTTATTACACTACAACAGCATGTCCATAGACCTGCACATGATGTGACATACGGTCATCGTGCAATAATGAAGTAGTCGTACATAGTGCATGCGTAACATATATATACATCATAGCCATTTGCTGAAATTAATACTGCGTAACTGACATCCAACCATTTCAGGTGACATTCTCGACATTCCGCGAACAGACTGCGGTATAGGTTACGATGGCACAGAAGAAACACCGACGTTCACCGTTACTGTCATAGTAAAACCCACCAATGCAACCACCAAGCCCACGACGGCTACGACAAAAGCCACCACGACAACACCAAAACCAGCTGGGTGATGTTGCTGTGTGCAGAGGCGTTTCTGCGGAAAATGACGGATATGGCAAGGACTGAAATTGCGTCCCTGCCCACACATCTGAAACACATCTTTCAGATAATTTTTATCATTAAATCAGCGGCTCAAATATACCAGACAAAACTTCATGAATATTTTATTGACATATGACACTACTCATAAAAATTACAACCGCGCCTTCCTTGCTTTCACTGATGCAATTTGGTCTATGATGCGCGGTAAAAGTCAGTTTTTGTCAGTTTTTTCTCTTTATACACTCGGCAGAGCAAGATAAGAGAGTCTGGTGCGTTGATCCGTGGAGAAATCGTAGTGCTTCTCGCTTCTATGCAACACGATATTTGTCCATGGGACTTCATTTCCATAGTTCCTTAGGTCACTCGTATAACTCATATAATGACATTTCATTTTGTCTGACCTTTGTTTTTGACCCAGGGGCATTCAAAAACCCGAAGTCATCGAAATATGTGTCATTTCAAATCAAATGGGCCGAAATTCTGCTTTAGACCATCTCAGATTTTGGTGAAAAAAATCACAGCTGTACACACCTATAGACCTATAAGTTTGCGTCTATCGTGATTGAATATGAACATGCACTGAACATGTGTGCGTTCTCGATTGGTACTGGTTCTGGAAAGCCCATAGGTACAGAACAATGAAGACTACTGTGTTACACGATTCAAGAAAAGGTATTGGATGAACAGCTGACTATTGAGTTTGAGTTTGTCTAACGTAAGTGTAAGTACAAAGAAGTGGATATTACATTGCAAGACGGAAGAAAATCATTAATGTATTGGTCTTCGTAGATAAGACTTAGCATATAGGACACTGCTATAGTATTACAACACTAAAGTGGAGAGAAGACGTATTTTCGTGTAGTGTACATTTTAACACTATGCCGGTTTCGGAAAAAGGACACATTTTCTTGTGTCATCATCATCATCATCATCATCATCATCATCATCATCATCATCATCATCATCATCATCATCATCATCATCATTTAAATGTAAGTAATCCCTGGTATAGTCTACACACTACGGCTATGCAAGGAAATCTTTCAAATATGAGTTATCATAATATCATCTTTGTTGCAGGGAAGGAAGCCTGATGCCCCAATTTTACATGCATTTGTCCAAATAGTAGTTATAAACTGATGAATTTTACAACGGTAAGTAATATAGCTCGTAGTTAGCATGCTCTTCTCAATGTTATCAAATGGGTATAAAACACTGCCAAAAATCCCCATCACTTTGATTATACACTATTGCAGTAATTTCGTGACCGCGCCAGCACCTCATTCGTGTCATATACTCCTGAGTGTCAAAACACAAATGAACACTGGTCATCCGCATGTAACGCACATGCCACAAGGGACTCATTGTCTCCATTAGAATTCTACGTATCCTGCCGTGAGTAGTTTTGCTAAATTAACACATGCGATTTCTCATTCTGTGGCTCAAATTTTCCAGAGCCAACTCCTGTTTGGTGTGATCTAATGAGGTGCAATGCCTTGTCCATCAGCCAATGTTGTGAAATTCTTAAGCATGAAAGACGAGGAAGACAATCGGTGTCACACATCACACCTGATGGTACTTTCGCATTGGCAGGATACATTGTATAATAGTGATATAATGTTGCTGTCGAAGCGACATGCCTTTCGTGAGTCACATGTGTCAAAATGAAAAGAGAGGGCCAGGCAACAACATCAGCTCCCGTGGCGACCATGGTGGAGGCCGCTTCATCAGGGGCAGTCACCGGACTGCTTCTGCCTCTAATTCTCCTACTTAATGTCCACATCAGCAGTCAGGCCAAAAAAGTAAGTTTGAGCCTCGTCCTCGTATCATACAGAAGGGTGACTGAACACTGGGTGCTATACATACAGAATGTGTTGTAAACTCGTTGACGGTATTGGCACTGCACTGGTATGGGACAATGCAAGTATGTGACTCAAGGAAGTAAAGGAAGAAGTAAATTATGATGTTGAGTTAGTCCAATTGCGAAGTATAAAATTATGTTATCCATTGTGGTTGTTTTTCGTATTCGTAATGTGCAGTATTCTTGCTTATTTTTCCTGATCAAGTTTTTCTGGGGTGTTCCCGGGTTTATTATCGCTCGTCATGTCGCTTACATGTAATGCACCTTGAACCTTTTTTTCTCAGCCTCCTACACGAATAATAGGGCAAGTTTTGGACACGGAGGAATTTTACGCAGGTATGTGGCTGTGTTGTTTTCATCAGATTATGAAGTGATTTGTGTGTAATGATACTGTAATACTGATCATACCTCTCTCTTTCTTTGCCACCTTAATTAAGTTATATTATTTCCAGTTAGTTATCATTTCCTGCAATCAGCGCATGACTCTTCCTTCATCAGCCATGTAGGCGAAAGTGGTTCATAATTCCGCCTTGTTTAGTCCTAGTATACTTGGTTGTTATTAGTTCAAATAATACTGCACGTCACTTTCATTTTGTCATAATAATTCACGAGCTATTAATTTTCTTCTAGAAATCGGGCCTGGAATTTACAACTTAAAACGTGGATCACTCTGCAGTATTATCGGTGGAGGAGGAGATGGAATGGTGCAGACATGGACATTCAGAATTATGGTAAGGATTTCAGTAAAATCCGAATGTGTTAATTTTGAACTTTAATAAGCATCAATATTACCATTTTGTCGCATGAAGTCCGTTCTCAGAGCTTCATTATAACACTGAGAGGATTGTCATGCATCTTACTCTGAAGCAGAGAGCTAGAGGGATGGACAGGCATTTATGTCAGTAATTAATGACAAGCAACCCTCATTACATGAGTACACAAGCTACGAAAAATCACAACCTCTTCTCTATTCTCCCAAGCACCCAGCTGCACCTGCTATAGCATGGACTAGTGCACTAGGACCAATAACGTCGTAATTTGCCCATATTGAAAAATTTGATCAATACTAAAACTATACTACACGCCACCTGATAGAAAATAATGTAACGCAATATTAATTTGTTAAACTTTTTTCAGCCGAAGGCAAAGTGTTCCATACACGTGAAGTGTCCGTGCGGAAAGCTCAAGTTGAAGAAAGCGGGAACATGCTTGAGAGCCCTTGGAGGAGACAGGAAAGGGTTTGTTCACATTATTATTGATAGTGATTATTAT
Source organism: Catajapyx aquilonaris (assembly GCA_000934665.2). Classification (NCBI taxonomy): domain Eukaryota; kingdom Metazoa; phylum Arthropoda; class Diplura; order Dicellurata; family Japygidae; genus Catajapyx; species Catajapyx aquilonaris. The sequence goes on from KZ538013.1 coordinate 9,392, forward strand.
AATTCATGTCCTTGTATGCCGTTCAGTAAGCAGCAATATGTAGCCCTATATTTTATTTCATTTTGTTGCAGAGAATGTATTGGTACTAGAGTCAAGTCACGTCAACTTATCATAATAGCACCAGAAGATAGCGACTTCTTATGCCGCGTATTTTGCATTAGACCAGGTATGACTATCATCATTATGAGAATGAAATTGATTTCAGGATTCATCTAATTGTGTTTTAAAACATAACTTAGACTACAACAGCATTTCCATAGACCTGCACATGATGGTAATTAAGGCCATCGTGCAATAATGAAGTACCCGTACATATAGTGCATGCGTAACACACCACGTACATCATTACCACTTGCTGAAATTAATACTGCGTAACTCACATCCAACCATTTCAGGTGACACTCTCGACATGCCGCGAACAGACTGTGGTTTAGGTTACGATGGCACAGAAGAACCACCGACATACACCGTTACTGTCACAGTAAAGCCCACCACCAAACCAACCACCAAACCAACCACCAAACCCACCACCAAACCCCCAGTGGCTACAACAAAACCGACAGTGGCTACAACAAAACCGACGGTGGCTACAACAAAAAAACCTGCTGGGTGATATTAATATGCGGATTGGCCTTCACTCTGCTCCACGACTTGAAATCCCAATTTGAACCTAATCATCAGTAACATTCTCAACATCAAACAATTACCGACATTAAAACGTGCCTGAAAAGGGTGCCTAAATGCACAGTACCATTCAATCAAATAACATAGATTATTTATACATTTCATTAATTTCGACTGTACATTGTAACTAGCTTGAAAAGCTAAAGATTCTACCAGTTAACCTCTAAGAATACCATGTAACGGGATACAATTCTTTCATCAATGTAACTTTGTTCAAAACAGTGATTACCCTTCTTTTATTCCTTGTACAGTACATGTAATTAAAACACACCCAAGGACAGAATTAAAATAACGCATACATAATTATGTTGTATTTTATTATTTTATTGAACAATCGCCCGTATTCTGTGATGTACTGGATATGATGTATACGGTAATCAGAATATTCACTCTGTTTTGGAAGAATACTTTTTCATCATTACATCAGCAGTGTATAGGTGACGTGCTCTTGATTTTTACTGCATCGATGAAGGTTTCGTTTTGGCAATTAACTACCCTGTGCCCTGGCGGCCCTGGAGCTCATCCACCTCAAGATATCCTTCATAGCTTTAAATCGTTACCACTACTTGTCTAATAATGCGATGATCGTCGAAAGGCCTGGATGGCAGCACCAAACCAACATCGAAATATTGAGCGAGGTCACTTACAAAAAAAAAAGGCCAATCCAAACAACCAGTACTAAGGGAATCGTCATGGTCAGGTTTATTGTCCGTGTAGCGAATAAAAAATCTATGTTACGCCTGTTATTTACTCCTGTTTTGCCCGTGAAAGTGACAGTTTTATGTGGCGGATGTGTAAAAGGCCAGTGCGTGGGGGAATCCTCCATATATGCGGATATGCAAAAATACGCGGTAGTCTGTGAGTGTGAAATGGACCACCAGAATCGGGGGCTGCTGGCCATTGCTCTAATTTTGATATTTTCTCCACTGCAAGTCCTAGCAGAGCTCGCCGTAGATGATGGAGAGGTGGTGAAAGACGTAAGTGACAGGTTTTTTTGCGATTTTTGCTTCATGGTCAGTATATAGCCATGTTTTACGCCCGTATAAGAACGGAGCCCTCTGCCCTCCTGCTAAATGCAATATTAGCCATAATGACAAGTTATCATTAGCACAGTTTTCGAAACACCTACAGTATTATACTGACTGCTTTGCCCCCCAGAGAGCCGGAGAACCCGAATTAGAAAGAAGCTCCAAGCAAATGAATGGTGACCAGCAGAGCTATGATCGACAGAAGAGAGCGCAGAGAAGAAACATCACGCTTCTGCGATCCAATCAGATTTACCAAGGTATACTGTAACTAGAAACCAATGTTATTGCTTGCAATATTGCTCTGAAATTTTGTAGGTTTGCCACCTGGTAGCTACAGGATGCTGTCGAACTCAGTGGCTGTCATCACCAATCAAGATCGATTCGGAAGCAAAGGTCGACCCAACAAGACTTCGCGTAATAATGGACTGGGGCCTAATGTAGTTGTACTTTCTGCCAAGTCATACACCTTTGCAGCTGGGGTAAGCTTTCCATCATTATAATGGCAGCTAATATAGGTCACTGGTTCTTGAAGATCGACGAATTTTTGTCACCCACGACACAACTACGCTAGTATTGACTCTAATTTCCTGTGCTCATTCTCTGACTGATACGTGTGAAATAAGACAGTTTTTCCTCTTCACACTAGCCCAGAGCCGGATGCCTAATCAGTGTCAGATGTCCCTGCGGAAGAGTCTATTTTAGGAACAGAACTTGCATCAGGATAACCAGAGGACCCAACCGAGGGTAAATAATGACAAGCGACTGACTCATTTGAAGACATCTGCCCATATCTCACACATTCCTTCAGGTTCATGGGATATATAATTATGACAGACACAAAACCCAGACAAATGAGGGAATTTTCACGAAATTTCATCATCTTGGCTGGGTGTTAATTTTTGGAAAGAACTAAGAAGATACATTGTTAAGTGTCATTCACAACACATATACTTACTTGATTTGATTCTTGGTAAATATAAAAAATGGTACCATATGCTGACTATTGTGCCAAGTTGTTTCCAGAACACCTATCAGCATACACGTTACGCAGAAAATATAACGTTTGTTGACTTGGAGTTGGAGACATGATTGTTTTTAAGACTTGTATGAATTCCTACATAGATTTTAGAGGAATTCTGCATTTGCATAAACCTAACGAAAATAATAATTTTATTCTAGGCGATGCAGCGACATGTTATTTGCAAGAAAGCAGCGCGTCAGGCTAAATATAATGCCCAACTACCAGTTCAATTGTCGGGTGTTCTGCGTGCAGAGAGGTATGTACAGTATATAGAATTCCTTTTGTTTATATAGCTGAGAAATATTCTCCTGTAATTTATCACCTGTCTTCCGCCGTGAGTTCTATTGACAATTCGGTGCTGATGTCTTTCAGGACAAGTGTTGGCTCTCGCACCTGTAGACTGCAGTGTTCCTGATGGAGACCAAGACATTACATCAGAGCCTCCCACAACTAATACAACCATCACAGTCACTGCCTCTACTGCCACCCGCAACACAACTACGACTAGACTCACTACCACCACCAGGCCAGCCAACACTACAACCAGGCCTACAACCAGATCACCGACAACGACTCGGCCTACGACAACTAGGCCTCCAACTACCACTCCCGCAGCCACGACCACAACCAGGCCCACAACCAGACCTACAACCAGACCTACAACCAGACCCACAACCAGACCCACAACCAGACCCACAACCACGCCTGCAACGACAACCACAACAAGGCCTTCTGGATAAGAGAATGTCTGTTTTATCCACATAAACATTGTCGAAGAATAAAATGGGTTTGTTCCAGATCATAATGACTGTAACATTTGAAGATATTATGCAGAGTGGACAGGGGGTAAGAAAACCCAGAAGAATCCCTCACGAAAATAAAACTGAGCGTTACAAAATACAGTTTCATTAATTGTTGCAATTAACATAATAAATCAGAATTGGACAGTGATAGGATGAATAGCAACAGCTTTTTCTGCATCCACAAGCAAAAAATCGAGAAAACGTCAAGTGTTAGCATATTTTCTACAGCAAGTCTGCTCTCGACGGTTACATAAAATCAAGGAAGTCCTATTAATTGCCATTTCCACAAATATATGCGGTCATTACTTTCAGTTCCATGTTGAGCACTTCACATGTCGGAAAATGAAGGTGACTTGTTCGCATGTCCAACTATTATAACACGGGAACCTGCAGGAAAAACCATCCTGTCGTATAGCGGAAATATTGACCAATGTCAACACTTTCAAACACAGCAGTTGTAGGTGCAAAATGACAGAGGAAATATCCAAGGTTCAGCCATGGTCGCAGGCATGTCCAAGAATATAGTGACAGCTGTGGAAGTGCGTGAGTGACAAGCAGGATTTTCTGATGTACTTGTCCTACTAATTTTTTTCCAGTTGGAACTTCGGGCCTCTGTATTGGGAAGTTTCCGGTCAAATAGAAAATGCCATGCTACAGAATTACACATTAAGTACACTTGCGTTTAATGTCGCAACAAAGAGCAGGCTACATGGTGAACTACTGCATACAGGCAGAGGACAGGACACGCTGCGACAATGTATTAAAATGAGCACACATTGTAAAGACATTCCAAAAGCACGTATATCCAGCAGTTTTTCAGGCAGGATTTCCGACTTTGAGAAAGCACCCTGAAAACACAGGTAAAAATGCAGGGAACTTGCCACGACAGGAGGGAATTACGTACTGTACTTGCCATAATACTGTTATTGCATCGTATGCTTGTTATTTAAAATATGCCATATAACTGCTGTATTAATCCTTACAAAGTTGGTAATTTATCATGTTATGGATCCAGCCCTAGAAATTGTGTAATTATTATTTATGAAGTTGAAACATCGCCCGGTATTTATGCCTTATCAATAAACCTACTGTGCATTATTAATATTGTATATAACATGAGTTACCATATTATATTTATGAGGCTGCGCATTTTGCTATGAGAGAGCAGTGAATAAGTGTCATGCAGTCATGGAAAAACCTCATTGCATTTTTGACTCCTCACGAAACATGAAATCGTGTAGTGAAACAAAGCTGTCAATCCATGATGACACATAACAGGGATTTGCATCCTCCAAATGACACGCAAATTAAAATTGCGTGACAAGTCAGCAAAAAAAGGGAGATCCCCTGATGTTAAGAATCAGAAGGCAAACCAACATTCATCTCGCATCAACTTCCGCTATGTTATGATTCACAATACTTGGAAACAATACACCTCAACTTCCCCCCTAATCACGTGACAGGTGACTCGCATGTAACAGATATGGTTTTAGTTAATTTATAAGCTTCTGCCTGTAGGTGCGAGCAGTACGAGCTTATGGTGAACTGTGCTGGGGGCTAATAAGGTGATTGGCACCATGCAACGATTACTTATTTCTGCAACTGTTGCATTGATTTTGGGTTCTGCCATAGCAGATGCGGTAAGCAGAATTTTAGATATTGTTAATAAGCTTCAAAACCACTGTGTGATAATGTGTAATCACGCACAATCCCAGACGAGTATAAGGCCCAATATTCACCTTCAGAACGTTGAATATGCATAATTACAATTACTTATGCCTCCAGGGCGTAGCAAGGTATTCCACATGCCGCACATAAGAAACTGATCGGCTATAATAATCTTTTACGTACAAATACTGTAACCTGAGATGTCAGCGGAAGAGATGTTCATTCTGAATATTTTTTCAGCAACAAGTGCATCTACCAAATGGAGGCAAAGGACCCCTTTTGAAGAGGACGAATGGAGGCGTGCAAGGTAGTTTTTTAAAAATACGAACTTGCCACTGCAATTTCAATTTTTATCTTACGCTGCAGGTGTTTTATTATTGTAATAGAACCGATATAGCTTCTCGCAGTCCATAGCCAAATAATAATACCCTTATCTAACCAAACACCGCGGCCCAAACGCAATAACTTGGGTGACGAGGACCCCCCCCCCCCTCCCTGGAAGACGAGGACCCC
>KZ538013.1:15119-102707 GCA_000934665.2 Catajapyx aquilonaris
AAAAAATATTGAGATTAAATTAATTCGAAGTTCAATATTGTCTCAATTTTTCTCCAACGTAGTACTTTTAAAATTATCGTAAATATTTATGATACCTTGACGAAGACCTACGTTATCGGATTTGAGTTGGAGTAAGTTATTATGGGTGGGGTAATGATAGGATAGTGGATATGAATTGCCACAAGCAATTAGTGATGCGAGGACATAGGTGAGTATTATTTAATTATTGTGACAAATTGGTGATTGTGACATATTCTTACAGGTGTGGCTTCTGGAACGTACACTATGGAATGCGGTAGCATCAGAAGTATCAAATCAGGCGGAGGAAAATTATATTGGATGTTTCATGCACAAGTCAGAGTAGTTCCAACACGCAATAGTAATTTTTAGATCGATCGTTTTTTTTGATTAAAACCATTTACTACTTCAGGATGGATGCCTCTTAACTCTGCAGTGTCCTTGTCGGAGTCCGTTTGGGAGAAAGTGCCGCCGGGAAGGGCCTAACCAAGAGTGGTAAGTTATGTGAAAAACTCATTTAGATAAAGAAAATAGTATTACAGTACGGCAGTTCAAAATCCGAGTGTTACTGTTGCTTATTTCATGCCACAGTTTCTCTCTCCCCTGACCCCACATTTAGTCCTACCACTCACATGCATCCTAAACATAGTCCTATCGGGCATACGATACACCACCAGTTATTATTGGTACGATGCATATTGTACTTTTTTCAATGTTACAGTAGTGTCATTTGATTTCAGGAAGTGTCAAGATGAAGAAAATGCAAAGCTTTACATGGAAGAGAAAAAGATTAAAGTTGACTTGGACCCTAATAAAATACAAGATTTCTTCTGCTACGTGTACGCTGCAAAAAAAGGTACGGTTTTCCAGTTAGTGCCCGTTTTACGCCCGTAATTGGTTACAGCAAAATGCGGCGCGCGGTAAAGTGAAAAGGCGTATAACGAGAAAAAATTGTGTCGGACGTAAAGGAAATAGATTCAAATATTTCCACACTTATCCCTCAGACAGTACTTATATTGGTGTTTTTAATGCTGACTATTATTTTGAAACATTTATTAGTATATGCATATTTAATCGGAGGTTCCAGGTTGAGGGTCATGGGTTCTGAGGCCTCTTTTGGCAAGAATTGGTACACGTAGGGTATTTAACAGACTTCGGAGAAGGCCGAGGACAACAATACCGTACGTACTGTATTTATCGATAGACTCTGCCACAAAGCACCACGAAAAACAAAAAAAATAGCATTTATGGTTTTGTATTTGGACTCAGAAGTGTTGCAGTGATGTGTTTATGTTCAGATTGTACTGTTATCGTCAAATGTCCACAAGTGTTCAATTTTTAAATTTTTAAACGTTATTTTCAAAACGTCGTTTATGTGAAACGGCGTAAAGCAGGTACCTACTGCACTGTAGTTAGTATATCGAGATATATTCGGCATTGTTAGAATCCCCCCTGTAATCGGTGTTACTCCATATTAATGAATCTGAATTAGGCTAACTACGAGTTTGAGTTAGGTATGGCGGTAAGTTTGGCGTCAAAAATCATTTAAAAACCGTTGATTCCAAATATGTGGCCAGTTTCAGTAACAAACGTAGCGTAAAATTTATATTTCAAGACAACCAAGTTTTTAAAAACTATATAAGTTGACCATATAACGATTAAATGAGTCGTCTTTTTGCTTGAAAGCACTTGTGTTACTTTAGTTACTAAAACTGACGGCATATTAATTTTGTACGTAATCAATACCTTTTTTGTGATTTATGTTAGTTCAACATATCTAAATATCGAGCAGTCTTAGAGCATCTGAGCAAATCGCATGTGAGTTCAACATGAAACTGAGATATGCTCGTTATCATGAATGTATAATTTCAAGTAAATCAATCTTTTCTTTTGAAATGGTTAGGATACCCATTTCACCCCAAAATTATGGTACTAGTGTATAAAGAATTGAAGCACAATAAATGGATGTCCCATACAATAGAAATAGAAACCTTGCTTGTCAATTATCTTTTAATCTTACATAGTCTATGTAAAGCACACACTTTTTTGGTATTAATTCATTTATGGTCACGGCTACCTAACCCACTTCTACACCTCTGAGAGAGCTTAAACTTGGCACACTGATGTATTACATGCCCCGGATTGCAGGAAAAGTCCTAAAATGCACAACTTGTGAAGCTAAATATCAAAAATGTAGGTTTTTGGTCTGCTCCTACTCTCCCCTCCACCTCCCTCCCCCCTTCCCTTCTCGTGCCATATCCAAACTACACTGTTTATCCCATGTGAATTTTACTCTTATTTTTCTTTTTAACAGTGCATTCACATTAGAGAGGAGTACGCTGGACACAAATATTTTGTGGGTTATTTCGGAATGCTTCCATTTCTTTCCACTTTCCAAAACCTCTCTCCCTCTATAGATAACCTTATGTGCTTTGGTAAAGTCTTTGGCTCCCCCAATCAGCCAAACAACCAACTGATGGCATATTGACATTGCAAAACAGCAGCAAGAAAATTGTCACGAAAATAGATCATACAATGCCGCATTTACTGTACAAAGCTGTGTCAAAAACCAACAGATAACAGTTTGCTCAATAATGTGCCAATGAAATAATCTGCGAAATGGTTATGAAAGTGAAATTTACGGCACAACATTACACTTTGGGATAACTTTCTTTGAACATATACCCTGGCCTATTACTTTGAAAACAAACAAAAAAATCCTTATTAGTTTTGAGGAAATTCATCTGCTGCCACCGAGTAACAACACTTAAATTTAATGTTAATAGAATCAATATCATTTTATCAAACTATTGCAGCACGTCACTACAATAAAGGCAGTTTATTGTACGTGGAAACGGGATAGTAAAGAGGTCGATTATGTCAAAAGTACAAGGTACATAAAATTCAATCCGGATATAACAGACTTCAGGAAAAAGTATGTTATAACCGAGGTCTGTAAGCGATTTCGCCACTTTTGAAACGAATACAAGCGAAGATTTCTGCTTTCAATATGCCTATAATGCACACTATTGCACACTGATGAATGAAACTATCCACAAAAATGCAAAATTAGCTCACCCAAAAATTATACAGGGCGAAAGAATCCTAATTTTCTGAACAGAAAAAATGTACTCCTCAACCTTGCGGTGCAAAGCATGCGAATAGGAAGCTTATAGATCAGTGACAGATGCGAAAATCACCCCCGCTCCAGTATTCTATCTCTGCTTTCCTGCGCGTGGGAAAGGGAGCTATGAGTAATCAAAAACACCATATTTGTCTACCGAGGGGCCAAGAAATGGTCTGTTACAGCCGACGTGAGGTGAAAATGAGTATGTTATGTCAGGAGTAAAAAAATACCCCAGGCCTTATGGAATGTTGGAAGAAAGAAGAAAGGAAAGGCTGATATCTCTCTCTTATAGTATGTCTCCTGCCCCAAAGACCAAGGTCCGGCTTGGGAGACCCTGCCAGTAGACGAAGCTTCCAACAGCAGGGGACCCGTTCTGTGCACGGGGATTGGTAAATGAAAAGATCTCTGTATAATCTGAAGGCCTTTTTTCTCCGTGCGAAGAACTGGTACCGCAGCTAGTCCTGATATACATCTGCTTCATTTTTTTCTTATCCAACGTTTTGTTCAGATGCTTTATGCTGTGTCGGGTATAAGAATTGACTTCTCGGTTTCTTGTTGCACTAACAAAGATTCTTTCAGGACGCAAAGTACCCATGCCCAAGGTGAATTGCCGAGGAGGAGAAGGAACAAATCCAGGAGGAGTCACTCAATATCCTCTCACGCAGATAATAACTGGCACTACACAAGTGATAATTATTACCACACAAATAGTGTACGTGACTAATCAGCCTGCCTCTCAAGTATATGTGACAAATCCGCCACCTGGAGTTGTCACTCGAGTTGTCACAAAAATAGTTTATGTAACCACTCAGCGACCCGCCACCAGAGTCGTCACTAGAGTAGTTTACGTCACTAAGAGGCCTGCAGCCACGACACCACCTTGCTGCTGCACTAAAGTAGTTACCAAGAAGAAAGTCGTCACTAGAGTTGTCACCTCCAAGAAGTTAGTTAAGAAGCCCATCAAGAAACCAGTCAAAAAGAAACCAGGAAATAAGAAACCAGTCAATAAGAGGCCCGGCACTAAGAAGCCAGGCACAAGGAAACCAGGCACAAGGAAGCCCGGGACAAGGAAGCCCGGGACAAAGAAACCTGTTAGAACCACCAAGAAACCAGTTGCCACCACCAAAACACCGTCTGCTACCACTGCTACTGCTACCACTGCTACTACTGCTACTACCACTCTTAGTGCTACTACCGCGAAGGTTACAACTACTACCGCGAAGGTTACAACTACAACCACCAAAGTGACCACTCCCACCACCAAAATGACAACTGTCACGACAACAACCACTACAGTCACTACCACAGCACCGACTGCTCCACCTGTCACTGTGCCAACCTTACCTCCCGTCACCGCACCTACCATACCACCAGTCACCGTACCCACATTACCTCCCGTCACAGCACCCACATTACCTCCAGTCACAGTACCCACATTACCTCCCGTCACTCCGCCAACCTTACCACCTGTCACCGTACCTACCTTACCACCCGTCACTGTGCCTACATTACCGCCTGTCACTGTGCCTACATTGCCTCAGGTTCCGGGTGGGTGAGTCTAAGACGCGATGGAGAGGGCATGCCTATCCATTCTGTGACCCAATATTGTATACATGTCTCGCTGATAACTCCAGCGATTTTCGCACTCTATATAATTTTCCAGGTTTTCCTGGAACCTACTGTATAGTATGTGTGCATCTCTTTAAATAAAATATTGCCGTGCTGATTTATGTACCGTATGTTAATCTGTTATGTGTTGTTGTTTTTTGCCGACATCGTGCAATGATTTTAAATTCGGCGTTTCTCAGCAACCTGTTACTTGCTTTGTCAAGGTTTATGAAATGGGAAATATCCCTGGAAATTGTTTCGCTTGGGATAATTCCCAGTTATCCAGAGAAGAACCACTTTCTCATCATGTATATCATGTGAGTACCGGTACCAATAAACTGACACTCACATGCATAGGCCTACTAAGTGCATAAAAATAAGTTCCGCGTAAGTCTGCATTCTTTCATTGCTCCAAATAAGCATCTAATTTTAAAAATAATTATATCGAGAAATATTTCATCAGTGCAGTTAGGTTACAACCCATATAATTAGAACAATAACTCCATAAGAAAATGAAGTACTGTAGCGTATAAAACTAATAATTTTAATATAGTCACCAAGAAAAGCTAACATTTTTTCCCATGCATTTATCTTCGAGGAAATTAAAAATTGTGTGCGACCAAGTCTGAAGCTGAACATGCTGGGCCTGCAAATGACTCTGGCAGAGCTAGAAAAATCCATGCAGGAGGACCTGAGTGTCAGGTTGGCCGAAACTACTGCCAAGGCCAATCTTCAACTAGCTATAGAGCATATGTCCATCACAATATTGGAACAACAGAATGACTACAAGAGGCTCCAAGGTATCATCGGTTATTCATTAACAGTCCTTGTTAATAACCTATCGAAATGTATACTTCCAGAACAAATGGAAGAGCTAAAAACCATTCGAAGGCAAGAAAGAGAGAGGATGTTACAAGCTTTGAATCAGGCATTGTTATGGAGAAGTTGGTATTGCCAGGCAGAAAGGAGATGTGTGGCCCTTCGGAGGACACTGCAACAAAAAGCCAAAGTGTCTATAGAGCTATGCGTCAAATTCCTCCAACTGCGACAGAAGGTGGTCCAGCAACCATCGCGAACAACGCTTTCGGGGTTTGAAAGCGACTTCAGCGAAAATACATTCTTGGTTCCATCTGAAAGCCAACACAATGTCGAAAGGCCAGTGGGAGATCTGATCATCTTCTAAAGAAGTAAAGGTGGGGAAGATGCATCAGGCTTATCACATATCATATTTGCATGACTATGGTGCCTTGGAGTTACACTATGTGTATAATAAATAATTATTTACATCATAACTGCTGCTATAATTTCTAGCCCTTGTTAGAAGGTCACAGTATGTATATTAGCTGCTAATATTGTTCAAGACGAATGGGTTTCATCTTTCATGCAACATAATATTAGTAGCTGCAACTTGTGATAACTATTGAAATTAACAGCATACAACTAAGCAATTAGTGCCAAAACTTGTTTCAATTTTAATTGGAACTTGTAAAATCTATTGTACTTGTATATCTGGCTACTGTGTCATGATTATTTATACTCCTCACGTCCCGTCGCGAAACTGGCAGCAAGGCCGATGCATCAAGCTACGTATTTCATCTTGTGAAGGTCCATAATAATTATACAAAGTATATACGTAAATGAGCATATAGGCTATTACTGCAGCAAGTACGAAACGGCAATTAACCATGCAGTCAGCCCATTCAGCCATTAAGCAATCAATGTGTTGTTGTTGTTTTTGCCAAATAACCTTGGCAGGTTCTGTCAAGGAAGTTTAACTACACGACCGAATTCAAGGTCGAATGATACATCTGAGGCGGGCGTGATTATTATTAATTAACCAGGTTCGGACAATCAGAAGAATAATTTGGTGAATCTCGTAGTGTCAGAGGGTGAACCTCTCATGTAAGATCACAGAGCACCTTTGGTGAGCCATAGCCATAGGGAATGTTTGTGGGAATTTGGGACATCTTAGGCTTCCCACTATCGAGTCCACTCGACGCACCGTAGGCGATACCACCGATCCAAGTCAACTACCAGATAGTTTTTTCCAACCTGCGCACGATCCGTGATAGTGTCCGTGATCCATACAGCACATGATGTCTGTCGCAGCAACGGCCCGTAATTTGGTCCTGTGGGCGAGGATCCCACTCCTTCTGCTGCCCAGGGCCAACTGCCCCGGGCTCCTCGTCGGGGCAACCCTGCAGACTCCACCGGTGGGGAGGCCCAGGTGGATGGTGACTTCCACCTCCAGCCAGACCAAGGCAGCCAGGTAAAGGGGGATGGCAGGGGCAGGGTAGGGGCAGGGTAGGGCGTCACACGCAATGCAGCCCGCAGGTGTCATCGCCCTAGTTGTTTACATACTGTCCACTCTCAAGGTTGCAGGCGGTTGATTACGGCTAGTTGCCTGGTGATCAGTTGAAAAACTGGCAGCCAAACAGCCACTGAAATCTGAGACTGGGCACATACCCCACACTGTTGCAATGATACATGTGACTGACTCTTGCATTGGTTTCCAGGACAGCCCACAAGGTGTTGGTGGGAGACATCAACATTCACTACGAGAGAGTTGGGAAGGGACCACATGCCATCCTCTGCCTGCCAGGGGCACTGGGTACGTGTCTACCTTTGCATGTGTTATCCTGTAGGTGGGTTGGGAGCAGATATCACTTCTCAGGAATTGCAAAATACTGAAATTTTTGCGACATAAGAATTAGTGTTACTGCCAGCTGGCCTGCTGGAAGGGGATAGTCAAAGAGGTTTTTAACTAAAACTATGGTAGATTGAAATAAAAATGTGAGTTGCAGATTGTACTATAGGCCATCCTGTCTCACCTCTGACACATGTTGCTACTCTTGCTAGGTACACTAAATGGCAACGAAATATATCCCAGAAAGGATTTGAAGTAGGTATGAGGTTAGGAAAAATAGGATTTATTGGATGCTGTTATGCAATAATGAACCAACCCACATGAGACCAGTTTTCAGAAAAAGGGCTTTGAATGTCACGCCTGTGAAATTAATTCAGTGTCCTTTTCAGTCATTTATGGCAGAAGTATGCAGATTTCATCAGCTTTATTTTAACTGAATGAAGTACAATCCTTTGGGTATAATAATATGTTCCTGGGCTTAACTCAATTTTGACATTTTTGTGGGTTGACACATTATTGCATAACACCGTCCAATTAATCCATTGATTAGTAGCTCAGGCCTGCTAATGCACCCAAGACCCCCTGTTATTATCACCTATCTCTATGCAAACTTTGGTGGTCACTGGCATTAAAGCTCGAGCCCCCAACACCATTGAAGTGACACAAATATCATTTCATGGCTTCCATATATTACATGTTATGGACAAATGTGATCAATGGCCTACTTCAAGGAGGGTGTAACTGAACTAAACTGGAGCTTACATTAGAAATGTTCTGTGCTATGCATTATATCAAGCTATCCAAAAGTAATACTGGAGTCAGTATAATTTACTGCATTTAAGTGAAGTTATCTTCCCACTTCATTATGGGACTTACACTTGATAACTGCTCCCATACAGGTTCAGCGCAGACTGACTTTGGTCGTCAGCTGGAAGGACTGAACCAAGAGAATTTGACTGTGATTGCCTGGGATCCTCCGGGTTATGGCTACAGCCGACCTCCAGACCGAGACTTTAGTGGTGAATTTTTCCAGCGTGATGCTGATGTAGCAGCAGGGCTCATGAAGGTTAGTGAATTCACTGAATTGAGATTGAGATATTGGGATGTTTCCAAGCTACATTCAGCTGATTATACTTCCAAGTAAGACTGTCCCGTGGACTACCAATGATTTAAATTTGGTACATTAACCACTTCACAAGTCTTATTTGATGCCCTGTTATCAGCTAACCAAACATGACATTGAGGTGATTGCTTGACAATGGATTTAAAATGATGAAAGGGTCTTATAATAATTCTTCTTTCTTTTTCCATGGGTCAACTTGTGAGATGGTGTTGTATGTTAATTTGGAAATTTCATTAAAAAAATGTCTCTGTAAAAATCAATTTGAAAATGAAACACAATCAGACACATGGACATGATTGCGAAGTATATTGAGGAAATGTAATTGTTAGGCTTGGGTAAGGTCTCATACCAGTCAACTGAAGTAGTTGAAAACAGAATGACAGCAGTGGCAATAAAAATTCAATAGCGGACCCCCACCCATCAATTTGAGCCCAATCAAGGGTGGGTGAGGCTGACACCCAGATACGAAATGGAAGGTGGAAGAAAATGAGAGGTGCATGGCTGGTGTGATAGCACTTCTCGTCTAGTGTGAATTGATTTCAAGGTGTTTTGGGAACTCAAACGGTGTTTGAAAGGCAACTAATTTTCCAGTAATACTGAGGTGGGAAGTTGCATGTCAATTCTCTATTTATTAGCAATCACTGTTCACGCACAGTTAACTGCTAAGATTTCATTTTATTCTCCCTTGTTGAATCAACCACTTTTTGTTCAGATGGCCATGTTGTAGAAACCTAGGATGCATTTACCTGCATATGTACAGAGTTATAACAGCGATTTTTTGCATATGTTCCCTCAGACTTTAGGGTTTGATCGCTACTCCCTCCTCGGCTGGAGTGATGGAGGCATCACTGGTATCATTTTGGCTGCTCGGTATCCCAATGCAGTTCGGCGCCTTGTTTCATGGGGTGCCAATGCATATGTGACAAAAGAGGACATTGACTCGTATGAAAGTAGGTTGGACATACAAGGTGTCCATGATGAGAGTGATGGATTGCAAAGCACTACTGCTCGTATATCTTGTTGTTTACCCAAACCTTGCCTCAGTCTGTAATCTACATGCTGCATGTGAGACTATGTGAGATGTCTTTTAATTGCTTGTTCTATTACCTCCTAAGAAATGTATGCTCATTCTGAGGTAGGCTTCACTTGAAATTTTTTGTGCTGCCATTACTGCAGAGGTTTTTCTGCATGCATTAGACTAGTTACAAGGTCTCCTGAACCTTTTCAATTGAAATGTCCATTTTTCATAATAGAAGTATGAAGTCACATCATGGGCAGTGTGTCATTGCATAGAAGGTTTGGCTAATGCATAAGCAGTTGTTTTGTAGTAGATTACTCGATAATGGACACCATATTGTGTAGTGTGGAATGAGGACAAGAACACAGAA
The DNA here is from genome assembly GCA_000934665.2 of Catajapyx aquilonaris. Lineage (NCBI taxonomy): Eukaryota > Metazoa > Arthropoda > Diplura > Dicellurata > Japygidae > Catajapyx > Catajapyx aquilonaris. Next base: position 25,031 of record KZ538013.1, read on the forward strand.
ATTTGTGTCTTTTGCAGGAATTCGCGACATTGACAAATGGTCTGAGAGGATGCGTGCTCCCATGATAGCACTCTATGGGGAAGAGTACTTTCGTCGCACATGGAGTGACTGGGTTGATGCATTTGAGCACATATACAAGGAAAATGGTGGGAACGTTTGCCAGGATGAAGCATCTCGAGTGGTTTGTCCCACTCTAATTATCCATGGGGCAAAGGATCCTCTAGTGGGCATGGAGCATCCAAATTACCTTCACAAGAATATAAAAGACTCCAGGTCAGAGTTTACATCCCATGGATGGGGTGGGGTCAATGTGAGAGCCCAAATTAATTACAGACTGTATGACTATTACTCCTCTCAGATTGATTGTGATGCCTGAGGGGAAGCACAACCTCCACATCTCATTCGCCAAGGACTTCAACCAGGCAGCAGAAGATTTCCTGGCAGAAGATTAAGCACTAAGGGCCTGTCATCTACAGAATTCATGAATAAAATAAGGTCTTCCAAAAATAAATTGACATTCCGCTCCCCCCTCATTTTTCTCTATTTCTTTCCTCCCTGCCTCTCTATAGCAGCTCGGAGCCCTTCCAAGTACAACAATCTTACAAGGATGATCCCAAACCATCATGTACTAGTAGGTTATTTATTAGGCTACCTAAATGTTGACCAGGTCAGTTGGAATGAGTAGGTAAGGTGTCAGATTTTCACCTCGACTTGATTTGGCAGTATGAAAAAGAAGAACTGAATAACTGATCAAAAATGAAAATTCAAACAGCATGAAAAACAATGCCATCCTGATATCTTATCCTCCTAATGGGTCCATTAGAATTAAACACATATCGTGTGGCAAGGTTGCAATGCGCAATAACTCATCACAGCCCCACAAATCTTGCTTAAAGGCACAACAGGGGTCCTGGTAACCCTAGGTGGTCCTGACTGTAAAGCCCCACTTGTTCATCTTTTTTTTTGTCCGACTCACCCCCACACACGTGAGTGTGTGGAAGGGGTTACAAGTCACAACCTCCCTCCAAGGCGAGAAATAGCAGGTCGTAAACCTGCCAGGTTTTATTAGTCACCTATGGGGCTGAGGAGGCATCCTGGATGGCCCACCATTCATGCCGAATGGACAGCCAGGAAGTGAGGTGTACATTATACGTTGTTACAGCATGTTTGTACATTATGATAATAAAACCACGCCTCTTTTCACTGCTCGTTGACACCTACTCTTATAGGGCTGGTTTCAGAGGGAATTAAAATTCGAGGAATTCCAACCGCCCCTAGATGAACTTGACTCTTGGCAATGCAAATTCGAGCCAACTTTCCCATTAAAGATTCGGTGGTGTAGAAATCGTAAGTACAAGGACCATTGTGGAGGCGGAAAATTTTTGGGAGGAAATGCTGGAGAAGCCGAATCCAAATTTGGGATTCAATTATTCCGGTCGGATTAAGAAGTTGGGATACGCCCATCTGTCGCCTACCCTACTGGAATTTTGGATTTAAGTGACTTTGGAAGTCGCATGCACCTATCCAATCTGAAATCCAACTGTCGATGAATGACTTCGATTATACGAGTTTGGATATCCTTTGTAGGCAGCCTGAGATTACGTGATAATAATATTTTCTAATCTAAACTTACGACAATGTAGGCCTATACAATGGGTGTTCCCACCCATGTTATCCAATACAGGTTGTTACCCAATAGGCCATCGCGTGCGGGTCTTTTCCATATCTGTACTGCTTTGACATGTGTATAGAGCAGTAGAGGTGGAGTAATTTCAGTGCCGTTGTGGATGGTTATTGATATTGATTTCGGTGTGTGCCTATCACTATAACTCATAGGAAGGTCTGGAGTGTTTTTTTTTTTTAGAAAACTCTGCCATGCCAAATGTAATAAATCCGAGTGCCACCCACGCTCTTTCGCATATATACGGCGATGCCACGGCTATCGATTACCTGATTTCCATCGTGACACTGTCGCCCGCAGATAGTTGATTTTGATCTCTCTCCGATATGCTGCTCCGATCTCTATGAAAATCTCGGCTAGGATATTGTGTGATACCACCATTAGTGTAAATGAAGCCCAAAACGATAGCGCGCACAGTAACTTATCTATGCACGTAATATATACCAGAGAGCACTTTCAGAGAATTTACTATCACATAAAATTGGACGGAAAATTGTAGTGTACTGTATTTAGAATGTGACTTTTTCAATTTCTATAAAACCTACAGAAAAACCGTTCCGATTCCTGCGTTGACTTATATCCTGTCTGAATAAATCCGATGGAAGATGACTACACATATTACCTTGCACGACCAATAAACCCTCCAAAATATGACCATGCTTCAATAGCAATCATCCCTACATTAGTATTTCAACCTTGATTTTTTGAGCGAGCAGAAGCGCAACCATAAAACTTGACACACTTCTGGCGCCAACTGTAGCGTAAACCTGAGAATATTTTCAGGACCATTACCCCCATCCCCAGACCTACATTTTTCAAGGTGTTCACCAGAATTAACGAGACCCCCACCTCCATACATCTGATTATGTCTGGTCATACACCCTGACTCCAGTAATGTGCCATCACGTCTTGATTACCCCACACTTTATTCTGATTATTCCAGGTCACACCAAAATATGACCAGGTCAGGGACCATCAAAAGAACCTACCTCACTACTGTAATGGCAAATTCCTCCAGCACGAAGAAGGAGCAGCTCTGTACAAGCAAAGCACCTCATTACACCTTGGCTAACGATCCTCCTGATTTTTGGACGCCAGTTGAGGAAACACCCACCGCGTATGGAATGCCAAATGTGGCCGTATGATCCTCCCCACTTAGTACCTGCACCTAGAGAGAGATATTTGGGTAATTACAAGCCACGATAAATTGTGGTTCCTCTCAAAAGCGACCCCCACAGGTAAAGCTGCAGAACAGGCTCCTCCCTTCCAGGTAATGGCTTTTTAATTCAAGTAGGACTTTGAACGGGGCTGGTCGGACGAGTTGAGCAGATAGGCCCTTCTGACCGGCCTACTTGACCTGTACCCGCCTGGATTTATGGAGAAGAGCACGTATGGCCGCTGGGGGGACATACGCACACACATTTGCTGTGCTCCATCTCCCCTACCCTCCGAAAATGAGGTCGCACATATCTTATCCACCGTGCACAAAATGCCGTGTAATATTAGTGTGTCGAGGTCCATGGGGGCACCCGCCGATTTGCATAACCCCTTAACTAACGACGGAAATGATATGTTGGCAGTTGCAATTATTTCCTATGAAAATACCAATTTGAAATCCCGCCCTGTTCGTAACTAATATTAATCATTACGGGAGCAGTTGATTAGCACTAATTAGGATGAATGAATGGGGCGGAATGGGCTCGTCGCCACGACGACTATCACGCCCTATTGCCGCTCTTTTTAAGCAGGTACACAAGAAGTGGTAAGTAATGCACTCACCCTTGCTCCGCTTAATATATCGGCGTCAGTAAACATCATGTGGTGGAAAGAGGGCCAACTCCGGGAGCCAACACTCCATAGCCTAATATTATTCCCTGCCAAGGCTCCTGACGTAATTACTCCTTATCTGCTACACCATCTTTTTCATCGGCGCAAGACAGGGTAACACTTTCTGCTTTTTTCCACCCACTGAAGCCTTATCTAAATCGACTCAAATGTAGCCAAAGTGATGGCCTTTCAACCAGGAAAAATGGGTAGGATGGCGAAGCGTGTTTGCACTGGCAAGTGCCCGTGGGTACCTGCTGGGTAACTGCTTTCATGAGTACGTCGAGCAGTTTTATGACCGAGTACCAGGCACAAATGGTCTTTCTCGTGGACCGCGATGCCAGCCAAGTATATCTTCTCTCTACACGTAATACTATCGGTATGTGTATCCGGTGAAAAGACCTACGAGAAGGCTAATTGGAGATGCTTGAAGTAAATAGTCCAGATGCATTGAATTAGCAGCATGTAGTGAAATTGGCGCGTTATACCTTTCGGCGAACATAGACTCAGCAGAAATATATTATGTGTCCGAAGATAAATATGTCGTGCAACATTTGTATTTCAGCAACAGTGTAGATTGAAAACATTGGCAGGCACGTGAACCGTAACTCCATACAAATTCATTAAGGATAGATCATCATAGTGAAATGCACAGACATTTTCGAGTTTCAAATCTAATTCAGATATAATATATGGTGTTTGTGGATCCCATCCTTGCACTGTGTCCACTACGAGAATAACCGCATCAATTTCATGCAACTATATGCAATTTGTATTATCCTTCTGTTCTTCAATCCAAGCCTCCAACGTCGAACGTCCCATAAGGTCACGTTTTCACACAAGTCGAAAGAAATAACGAGGCCATCGATCTAATACCTGAGTGAAGTTCTTAAAGCCTCAGAATAATTGTCGTCATATATAGGCCTGTCAATCATAAACTCATTAGGCAGCTAATGGTAGCCTACTAACGGGACATTTGTCCCCTTTTACACAAAATGCTAAATTGTTGATGGTAACTTATATTGTAACCATTATGACTGCATTCTGATTATTATTATAACCACTACATCAAGTACGTATGATTCATAACGGTTTACTTCCATTCAGCATCGACTATTGATGTGTGCTTTGCCATACTTTTTGTTTGTTGATGGCATGTGCCTCCTCCATTATTTATTTGATCTGATTGGGAAGAAGACAAAGAAACTAAACCATTTTTTTGTTGTTGGTGTCACTTAAAGATGCAAAAGCATTAAAATGTACAATAATGATGACTATTGAATGACTTAAAATTGTATTTCTAAAATTTAACCGAAATAAACAGTAAAGAATTGAGTGTACTGAGAATGGGTAATGGTTACTGGTTGTTTGAAAACTAAAAGTGATGATGTTACATATAGCATCCAGGATATGAAGTACCGTAATCTTCTGCTACACACTAAAGCTGCATTGGTTTCAACGATCTTCTGATCTTACGATGGCTTCTCTGGAGATCAATACTGTATATATGATGCGATTGCCTGCTTATGCCGTATTGTTTTTCCGAGCCTTCCAAGCCTCCAATTATTATTATCCCGCACGAATGTCCAGCGAACAAGACAACCATGCACACGTTATTCCGAAACGAATTCCATTATTGCAAGTCAGTGCTTGAAATAGTTCTTCCAGCTGCTAGTATACATGTATGATTGTGTTCTAAGAAGTACAAAACAATGTCACTCCAAATAGATTCCGAGAAAAATGTCGCACTGACACTGTAGGCTACCACTTCACTTGACAGGATAACTTACTGTGCTGCTCCTACAATGGCATTAGGTCTTCATTTAATTAAGGAAGCTATAATGGAGCCAACAAAGATGATTTACCGGTGGACGAACTTATTCGGATTAAAACCTAACTTTTGCCAGAAGTTATTTGTCTAACTGGAGGAATCGGCGCAAACTTTTGGGTGTTGCAGGGAGTGGTCCTCACGTGGGCATCGAATATAATCTTTGATATCAGTTGGCCCCATCCCAAAAAGAAACTTGTTTTATGAGTTAGTGTGGATCCACGTGCCCCATCTGGCACCTCCACCCCCCTTTATCCTCCATTTGTACCCACCTCCCCCCCGCCTCTTTCCCTCCCATCCCCTCTTCTCCCCACACCCTGCACTAAAGCCCCTTGTAAAAGCGGGAGAGGACTCAGTTGGCTCGAGAACAGGACCAGGTTCGGCGGGACTTCTCAATTCGGTTTACTTCACACGCGACAACTCAAAAGATACAGACCATTATTTTCGTCCGTGGGAGAGGTGGATGGGGAGGGGGGAGATGACGGGAGAGGGGGTGACTTGCCAAATGTAAACAATTCTCGTGTGTTGTTTCCTTTCAACTATAATGATAAAGGAAGTGGATGAAGGCGCCTTCAAGTGTCAACAGCTGGTAAGTACCACAATATCTTCCACATTAATGGTTAGTGTAAGTTATGTTACAAACTTTCTACATGCACATTATAGCTGAATATAATTATCGTGGGGCTCGTCGTAATTTTAAACATGCCGCTATAATAATAATTTAGTGTTGTGTTTGCCCAAATATCAGACAGAATCATTGGTTACAAATACTTCATCTAAAAGAACATCTCAGCACTTCATAATTTTTACAGCCGGCCACAGGTACTGTCATAAATCAATATTGCACAATATACTGCAAAAAACCGTACAATATGCATAATTATACAATATACCGTCAATACTGTAATAAAATACTTTTGTTTCAATTTAATTCACAAATTCAGACAAATATAATCAGTGTTTGATGCGCTAAATTTACATTTGCGTAATATTTTCAAATTGCGGGTAACTGAAACTGTACGTCTCCTACAACATTATGAAATTAGCGCTGCGATGCTAAAGCAGAACCCCCGCACGATTTTCAATGTCTCCTAAAGCTTACCTCTATACTTTAATAATTTTATACTGAGCACTTGCAGTTGCACTGCTATGTTTGGAACTGGATGTCGCCACCAAATTAACATCTGTTGTGATGAATTTTTCCAGCGATTTTATTACATTGTATCTTTTTCCCCATTACAAATCGATATCAGTCGAGATTGGAGGAAACGGTCAGTAAAACAATGCATGGGATGCGATGTAAAAGTTCTCACAGTTTTTACCGTTCCTCAGCGCAGGTTAATCGTACCCAAAAGCACTGCCATAACATCATTCCGCAACTTTCCTCTAATATCCCAGGTTCGAACCAAAGACCTGCACACTCGTGGGCGACAACATCATCGTTGCACCATCTCGTCTTCCCATACTCGGAATTAAAAAGTGCGTCTAACTATTGGCCAGCTCCTAGAGCGCCAGTAATAAACGCTGGGTTATTAAAAAATGTGCTTAGCTGAATAAATAGAATCCCACCGATAAAGCAGGCAGGCCTTATTAAAATTCTAATTAACCCCTATGTCAACAGGCATTAAGCCAAGGTGCTTTTTGTTCATGGCATTGTCCTCGCAACTGAGTCATTTAGTGCGGGGGGAAATCTACTCGGTGTTAAAGGTAGCACTAACATCACACCTATTATGTCGCTTACTCTCTACGTATTTTTTGGGGATATTTTGTGTATACATCCTGATCATGAATATTGTAAGGTGTTGTGAAGTTATTGTACGCAAAAAAAATTTGCCGGCTTTACGCCATGTTAAACGATCATTACACGATCATACATGTACTTCTGTATAAAAGGGTCGCCTTTAAAACAAATAATGCAAGGAATGAGAAAGGGAATGACTCGTATCTTATCCAAACATTGTTATAGAGAGTGGCCCATCATGAAAGGCATCCTCCTTCCTTCCTTTCTTCTCTCGGGGACTCCTCAAGTATCCCTGCTCATCATTTTCTCCGCCCATCCGGTTTGTCTGAGCCAGGCAGCCACTTATGTGACATAACCCGCAAACGGCTAGATCGGTCTCTATTTGCCTAACGAGTCTGGGCATCGATTTCGGGGGTCCCAAAATCGGGTCGTCGCTCCGCTAGCTGCCAACTTCTGCCTAGATGAATAATATATTTCTTCCCGAATCGATCACCAAAAATAGAGCAACTTGACTCATTTTCACAGCTTTATACCGGCCTGCAATTAAACCCAATGGACTAAACACAAACAAGTTGACACAAGTGTCGTCGTAACTCTTCTTCCCAAAACAAAATTTTTACGCCCTACCGTATTTATAGATCAGAGTTCGCCAAAAAGAGTGGCGTACATTTGAGGTCAAGTGGGTATATAGGACGCTATGCACTGTATGCAAGTGGCCGCATAATAATCGCGTTTGTCATCTGGCAGCCTCATCATCCACGTACTGTATAATGCATGTGCATGGTTCGACTGCCAGCAGGACAACACGTCCTGCATCTTTTTCCCTGCAAATTTAAACTTTAAAAAATGGAGCATATTCTGCACTTTTTACCAGCAACAATACACTGATTTTTTAGCATTTATATATTTCAATTTTTTTTTGTGGCGGCTAACCACAATGGGATCTCCACCCCGGCTTTTAACTTCAAAGGCGCATCCTGAGTGGCTCGTGTGTCCTTTCATTGTGGTCCTATATACTAATAGGGCTCAAATGCACGTTTGTTGACACAGGAGCGGCTTCCGTGCAAGGAGGCTCATACAAATATTATGAGCCAAGCAAATGGCTTTTGGGGGTGGATATAAGGCATGGAAGAATGGGCATGAAGTTTTCCTGGGGGTCAGGAGAAGAATTCCGGAGGTCTGGAAAGTAGCAGGTTCCAGATTGCGAGGTCGTTTCGGGCAGGAATTGCGTCGTATCCGAGGCGGACAGACCTTTGTCGAGGACCAGACCCCCTCCATTTCTCGGATGTTCATTACGGACCATCAACTTACAACACTTGCACTTCCCCACACCAAACACTTCATTACCATCTTCTTCTACTGCTCTCTTCACTTCCGAGATCCGAACCACACATCCACGCCTTGAATTGTCAGGGAGGGCAGAATGTATACCAGAGGGCCTATAGTTCTCATGGTGCTTTTTGAGGTGATATTAACGTCGTCCTCTATTCCATACCACAAATACTGTCGCCCATAAACTATGGCCCTCCTTCTTTGCATATGCCGGTAGTTTGTGTAAGGCCATCTAAGATAACCTCCTGAATGTGACCACTTGTTGAGCTATTCTCTGCAAGCACAGTGCGGATTCAAGCAGAAATTCTTCTCTCTTTGGCCTCCCACTTTTCTTATCAGAACCTTCCCTTCTTTTATCCTTTAAAAAAACCGAGCATAAATCCAGTTCCCCCGTAATGTGGACCTAGAACTCTGCATTTTGAATAGAGGCACTGCCTGGCTGCGACCAACAGGCGTCTGGAAATAAATGAAAGAAAGAGAAGAGGAGAGAGAGAGAGAGGCTGCAGCTTGAGAATCAATTCGGCAGGCAAACAATCGCAGGTCCATCGGGGTGAAAAATGGCCGCATTCAACGCCCCAGCAAGGTCGGGAACGTGACAACCAGTAAGAAGGATCGAGACGGGAGGCTGCTGCGAGAAGTGCGAATAGGATAAGGGTGAGAGAAAGAGAGAGAGAGAAAAAGAACGGCGATGACTCGCGAAGCTTTTCTTGCCTTATAAAGGGTCAGGCGGCGTTCGAAAAGGACATGAGAAGAATTACATGAGATGTAATACCGCCGTCACTATGTGTGAAGTATGCGTGTAAAAAGGTACGATGTAAATGGCTAGAAATGAGGCGAAATGGTAATTTGGGCTTGTAAGAAAAATGAAGATGGTGAAAAATGTTGCAATTGCGTGCTGTTATTCAACAGTGGGCTATTGGTGAGTGAAAATTAGCGGCTTTTGAAAAATGCGGTGATGCCCGTCATGCCGAATCGGGAGGGTGTAGCTTTCCATCATGTAACAGGGCAGTTATTGTACACTTGCAGGCAAAAACTGGGGGTCATTGTGTTCTAAACCTGCTTGAAACGAAGGGCCAACTCATATTCTTGTCAGGTGTTTTACATGCGATATTAATGATTTCAATTATGGTTTCCTCCTTTCCAATCTATTCGACGTCCAGTAGCAATGTCATCTGGCATTGAATGACTTATTGAATATTGGCGTTCACACGCTGAGATTGAAATTGCACGAGCACGACCATCGTATTACACTTGAAACCAAGGCCTCCAGTACAACATTCAAGAGCACTGTCGGATGCAGGAACTGTTGGAGCATCACATGCTGTGAGTTGGTCTGGAAATCTGTTATCTCTCACCATACAACTTTCTTTCACGGAACAGGCTAGAAAATGGCTCAAATTAAGTTGCTCGCGGAAAAAGATTTCCACTTTTGAAAGAAAGAAGGAGCCAGCACAGGGGTTGGCAGACTTGCGAATCTCCAAGGGAATTTACGATTGGTCGTAAAACCCGTATAGTCTCTATTCAGTCTAAACTTTTCGCGACGGAAAAAAATTTGATTGAATCAAACCCAACCGGCGCGTGTCGATTCTATCAGTGACTAGAACGGTTAAGTGGAAATGCCCGCCTTTTTATTCATTGATTGAAGCATCAGCATTCCTCAAACATCCCTGCGAAATTGGTCATAATTGGTATGATAAAGCTTACCTTATCGCAGGTGTCTCGTGTAACGGGCTTTGCGGAGGAATCGGGCCATAAAGGTCGTGTGGGAGGTGTCAAGAATCTTGCGACTTCTTTTTACGATGCCGCCGACTGCTCGTAAAAATGGACGGACAAGTTGCCGCCAACCACCAATTTGTCATTTCAGTTAGCTTCGGTTCTTATATTTTCATGTGGTCAATTTGACGGGAATCTGCCACGTAAACAAATTTTTTGTCCACAAATATGTTGATGTTTTGACCTCCAGCCGGAGATGGCCATCTTCACACACTTCCATTTGTGGAAGGTGAGAAAAAGGCCTTGCCCAGCACCTGCATTGTTAGTTTCCTGTTGGGCTCCAGACCTAACTCTTATGGGCAAGCCCCTCGGTTACCTGTCGTGCCTATTGACAACGCCAATTATTTACTGCCTCCGTGTGTAGGTGTCTGAAATACACACGCCGGCACCTCCAATCATCCGGTCTTTATGACTAATGAATTGTGTGACAACCGTAACCGATGCCACAATTTGTCTCGTCAATAACAGGACAGTTTGCGACAGGTGCTGCCGGTGTCTCTTCTTTTTATTTCCGGCTTGTTCGCTAGTGATATAAAAAATAAGAGGTAAAAACAGCCATTTGTATGCGTGGTTCGCAGGCAATCCAAACCGATTAAGGAGCTTTCCCTGTCGAGAGACTTCGCAATGGATACGGGATACGAATCTGGCGAGCACGCTTAACTAGTCATTTGCATGTTGTGCGGCTTTGTAGGCATTCGGGAAAGGACTTGTTATCTGCCCATGCGTCGACTTGCAGAAAAAAAAAAGAAAGCAACGGGACAGATTTATCTCGTCGGGCTCCTCCGGGCTTTCAATCGGCGTCACATGGCTTCATTACGCATGACAAACTTCAACTCGCTCTGTAAAATGGTTGTAATTTAGTTCGGGAATTATTTATGACCCGCGCCAACAGAATTCTGAATCTGTGACAGCCATAAGCAGGCACCCATCTGGTTGGTCATCACCCTAGGGTCACCAGGGGTCGGATGAGAAGACAATGGGGAGGTTTCTCCAAGCGCCTGCTTTCTCCACAGTTGACCCATATTATTTTCTTGCCAACTCACATCATTTGCTTACGCACATTTTGCAAATACAGCTGGTTTGGTGCCGGACTGTTTGATCAACCGCGAAGACTTGGCATGTCATCCACAGACCCGTAAATTCCAAGTCACGAGTTTGGCCCTAGTCTTGAAAGAGGCCTTCGGGGAATTCCAGAAACAGAGCCTACATGGGCATCATACTGGAAACGGCTCGTGTACTCTCTTACAAATGGTGGCTGTCACACAAGAAAATGATAAAACGCTACCGACCTCTGAGAAAAATTTCTAACTCGATTAATCTGACCAATAAGTTAATGTCGAATGGGTCCGCTTGGGAGCAGCTTCATGCCGTTTATTTTTACAGTGGCTGTCACTTGTTGTTCTCGGTCCATTCCTCACGCGTCTTCTGCGCAACCGGTGAACATCAACATAGTAGGAAGCTTGGCTACTTATTCCTTAGGAAATCCTCCATCTTACAGTGTATGAGAAAATAATAACCCTTCGGACCAAGCTGGAAACTCTCCGAGGAATGAAGCTGCTGGAGTTTAAGCTTCATCCGCGAACATGTTAATCTACTCAAGTCGGGCATTTCCAGCCAAAACTGTCCTAGGAACTTCCAGAACAGCTTTGCTAAATTAGCACTGGAAAGGTCGCCTACTAAAGCTGCGCCAGAGCGAATTCTCTCCGTGACCAGAAATTGCAGGATGCTCAACTAGCTCAAAGATCTCTTTCATAACAGAACTCACTTATTACCATCATCATCATCATCATCGTGATGTCCTGAAAATATTTCGTAATAAGAAAGTGGCTGCAGTTTTCACGAATATGTAAATGTGCCTTATTGGATATTCATGGTAATTCTCGCATATTTAGATGGAAGTTGGGGCGTAACATAGGTGGGACATATATGAAACGAGTTCTGGCCAAGTGCCTTGAATTTCCATTCCAAAGGGCACTCTGGGTTAGCTGGGAATTTCTGTCGGTGACAGAAAAAAAAGGTGACAGGAGTCATTTCCTTTCATTCCTCCGAAGGTATCCTATAATATACCTTGGCAAAGAAGATTGTTTGTGCGACCACTTCGGTAAGCTGTGTAGCCAGCATTTATTAGAACTCTTTCAAGAAAACATCCGTACCGATATCGTGCCAGTGCATTCCGTTTTTGGCCCCACAGACGCCCTTTCACATAGAAAGTGAAAGCTCTTGTTGGTTTTGGCTCGTGATATTGATTTCTGATAAGTCCCAACAAAAATGGAGCATCAAATAACATGTCTTGGGTTCTACACATTTTTACAGTGCAACGTACCGATACTTGTCAACTCAGCTCTGTTTACTGCCCCCTTTTTTTCTTTAATAAACGCTACAATTCCATTATTTTCTCAGCATTGTGCATCTACAGCCTCCCGCCGCGCCTCTTGTCTCCATGGTGGTGTGACAGTTGGCTACGACCAAACCGGAAAAGACACTTTCATTTGCAAGTCAAAACATGGCGCGGAACGTGTTAAATTTTCGCCCGCCGAGCTCTCTTTGTTAGTCTTGTCCAATTAGAGGATTTCCCGCGACAGGACTTGGACATTGATACGCTGCCGGAGAAGAAAATCTGCAAATATGGCGCTCATATTTTTGTAATACTCGTGACCTTTCCCAGAAATGGTCACATGGGCCATTACAGGTGCTCACGAACTGTTCACTGGATGTACATTTGTTAGCGGTTTTTTTGAAAAATAAACCTGAGATGAATTTATGGCTCATCGTTGATGGAGTCTATCCATCGTGGACGTTCATGGAGCTGGTTGATAATATTAAAGCCAAGTGAATATATAGGGGGCAAATAGGGTGTGGGGGTGGGGCAGAGAATGAATAGCCCTGTCATTTCTCTGCGCCACCGGCAGCTCTTGACAAGCAATAAAGCTGCAGAGCTGAGCTAAAATAGTAATTGACCCTAGAGGACGGAAGAGCAGGGGAAAACCACAACTTTTTACATAGTTTTCATAATTTTAAGGCGGCTCAGAAGTGCAATTATAAGGGTCTAATCTGATTAATTGCTTCCACGAGTTTTCTCCACTTTAGCGCCTGTTATTCAATCTTTAGTGTGCTCGCTGTACTGTGACTGCCTTATCATCAATATCAATTAAACTGTAGTGAACAAGGGAGCCCGAAATTGAACTCATGAGAATGCAATTTGCTCCATGTAATTACTCGCTTGATTTACAGCCTGCGACTGTACCATTCGGAAGTCATTCGGCCAATCAGCCGTGATATTTAGACAAGCTTATTGCCAGTACCGTGTATATCCGATCAGTTTCACGACTGACTAAAATAGCCTTAGAACGAACAGAGCCTGCTTTCTTAACAGTTCCATAAGTAAAAATAACTATTACTCGTAAAAAAATCACCACATGTCGTCGCTACATAACATTCTGCATGATGATGTATATTCTTCCTCCTGCCGTTGATATTAACTTGAAGTGGTATTTACACTCCGCATAATGAACCCTATAATGTTCCTTTTGCTCACAGCCTGAAACGATCCTGGACCTGCCTTAATACGCTCGGTGTAAAGCTGTTCAGAGTTTGGTCTGGGCTTTTACTTGGGGGTCTCCTCGCCCCATTTGCTAAGCTCTGGGATCTAAAGGTAAATGGAGGCTGGTGCACTGGGCTAGTAGATGGGACCCGCCCGAATAATTCCTCCTTTCCCCTCCCCCTTAGAAAAGGCTTCCATGACCACAAAAACCTCACCGACAGAGATAGATGGTGGAGGTGTAACCCTTCCTGCAAATATCACTCTTCAGGGGGGGTAAGAGGAGGAAGATAGGTCCTCCACCCCCCATACCCGCACCAAATCTTGTCCACACGAAATAGTGGCCGGCTATCTTTCACGGGTGTAGCAGGCAGGGACGTAAAAAATTGCCCGCCACAGTTAAGCTGTATTAACGCCATGAGGAGTAAGTCCCTGATAAATTCTGTCAGGGTGTCCAGTGTACCGTATTTTCCACTCAATTTATCTACCGCCGTGTCTGATGTTTTAATACTGTATGGTTTAAATCTTTCAGCGGGAAAAATGGTGTACAGTATGTACAGTATACCTTGGTGCTGTGCATTCGAGAGTGAAATCGATTTTTCCAGTGTACTCAGGCAAGTCGGTCTACGATCGGTTGAAAGGAAACTGCTGTTGACTCCACTCCCAACGACTGAAAACTTCTCTTTTTCCTTTTTTCCCCTCTCTCCTTATTCTTGGGTCTTGACCAACTTCAGAAGGTCATTAGAGGGTCTTTCTTCCAAAGTGCAGCGAGTTTCTTCTCTTTATATGAAATCATTGCCTCGCTGGAAAAGTTGAGAGGACGGTTCAGCTGCGCTGATCTTGGCGGAATTGAGCAATTTCTTCGGGTGTGAAAATGTTAACTTAAGTAACAAAAATATTGGATACAGGATATCACATAGGATATGAAAGTGTAGCCTACAACAAGTAAGATTTATTGGCTCTAATTGATTTCTCCAACTGTTGACCAACTGCTTCTTCTTCCAGGCCAAGGTGGCGCTACGGGTCCGGTGACGTCACCATGTCCTCTTCTGTCGCCGGGGTCAGTGACCTCGGCCTCGAAGTGACCTGATGGAGACCACCTGTCCCACGAGCCTGCTACCGTGGAGGCGAAACGAGAGCCAATTGGAGGCTGCGAGGGACCAAGAATCCTCCACCTCGCAGCCCCCCAACACCACCTACAATGCTTCCTTTGTGGAGGCCACCACCGGTAAGCCTGCGCCTCCTTCATGCCCACACCATCCATTTCATACGGGGTGTTTCTTTTGTAATTTATCATTTTTGCCTCCTCCTGAGGAGTGGACCTGGAGGCCCAGTTCCCGGTGTACCTCCGTCCGACGGTGACAGTGGTATGCGCGCTCATCCTGGCGGTGGGCGTGCTGGGCAACCTGCTGGTGCCCGTGGTGGTCTGGCGCACCAAGGACCTCCGCAGCTCCACTAACCTCTTCCTGGTCAACCTAAGCGTGGCCGACCTCCTGGTCCTTCTGGTCTGCATGCCCCCGGTACTAGTCGAGGTCCATGGCCGACCCGACGTATGGCAACTAGGACCGGCCATGTGTGAGTCTTCTATTGTTGCCTTCCAGTCAACACCCTTGAGCGCATGATGCGACAGGTGCAGGTCCAAGAACTGTCGCCTCCCCATGACTTTTTTTCCCTTTCACCCCACTCTGTTACCACATCATCCGACTGACAACAACAGATTGGCTCCAGGGAAGACTCGGCGTGTCGGACTGACAGCCCCAAAGACTCCCGCTGCCAAGGCCTCCTGAGAAAAGGAATGGCCTGCTTGATGGGCTCGTGTCAGATTCGTCGCTTCGGCCTTGCACGTCCCAAGGTTATTATAAGCGAACCGGTGCTAGCCATATGCGAATCGCTATTTTCGCTCAAAATCTGAAAGATAAATAGCGAAGGAGATGAATAAGGAGGCCGATGCGTCAATATTAGCACAAGACATATAGAGGTGGGAGATGCGCCCCATAACCTCTTCCGCCGATTATATTTAGCCGACTGCGGTAGGAATGCCGGTCGTTACGCTACATGTATCATTATTATTACTACTCCCACTCATCCAGCTACAGCTCCAACTGGGCCGGAAAATTGGGCCCGCTGTCAAGCCAGCTACTGCCATGTCCACAGTGCAAATTATCACGTGGAGATCCATTTATTTCATCCGGACAAGCCCTTGCTCTCGAAAAAAAAAATATTAGCCTGAAGGCAAGCTAGTTGTAATTCACTTTGCGCCTGCCGATTATGCAGAAGGGTTGTCCCGGTTGCATACAAGGTAGGATGGCTGGTGGGTGGCCCCCCATCTCTTTTCTTCTGAATATTGCGAGGGCGGACCACTCTGGGTCCATTAAGGTGGGCGATCTTTTGTGGCTTCTCGGTTTTCTACTTGTCAGACGTGTCTAGGGTGGGTATGCCAGTTGCATCATTAGGGTTCATATTTGGCGGTGGGCACACAAATCGATCTAGATTTGCCAGACACTGCCTTCCGCTTCTATTAGTGTCGTAATGGATCACGTGACGATTCTTCCAGCTCGGCTGACGGTACTGGATGCGTGCAAGGGATTATAGGGTATGTGTTTAACAATCAATAGGCGGGTCTTCCTAGGTCCTTTGGCAAAGACGAGATCCATCTATCAGAAGAAGGGGGTTGTAAAGGGGCGCGGAAGGAAGTGAGGAGTAATTCGATTAGGGCGAGTCAAAATAACAGCGCCCCAGGATTGAATTCCGATGCAATTAAGCTTATGGGAAGAGGCGGATGAGAGGAAACATCCCACAAGACTTTTAGACAACCAGTGGAGGTTGTGTTGCATTGACTCACCACGTGCCTTTTATTGCTGAGTGTAAAAAGGGGCAGGAGGGCATTGATTTATATTGTAAAGCTTACAATGAAGGGAAAAAAGTGAAAGGAGATATATGGTTGTCTTCCAGGAAATGGCTTTTCTTTGTAGCCCCGTCCCGTTTGTTTGATCAGGTTGGGTCGGACATAAACGTGGTAAATTGCACACTCGGCTCCCAACCCCTGGGCAGGCAGCAGGCCCCACCAATGAATGGTTATTCCCAGTGAGATTTCCAGCAGGGAGCGACTGATACTATAGGGCTTCCGTGTCGTCCTATATGTATACCCTCTATGTCTATACACCCTCTCTATACCGTGATGTCTGTTGGGAAATGCTATTATAAAATTGTCATTTATGACACATTTCTTTTGACTTATGGGCAGTATATCAACGTGTAGTGTTTTGCTCGTAGAATTATATCTAATCTGATGGCATTTAATGGCAAAAGTCACATTTTAATAGAGCTTTCGTTGAAATCGGTTATGGTACACTATCAAATATTGTTTTCAAAAATGTCTCAAAAGAAACGCTCTTATTCACTTGAAGATACAGTATCAACAAGAATGCAAATCCATGCAATTCATCCACACAACTATATAGGTTGTCACCATGTCACGACTATATTTATATGGAAGCTCCAACACGCTGTAATCTGATACCGCTTCCCCATGCCATGCCACGTACTAAATGCATAAACGAGCACACATTTGACATTATCAGGAAATGAAATTCAAAGCAGGCTTTGACTTGCTGCTGTTTGTTCAATTCAACCAGAACAGAAGCAGCAATCACTCTTCTGTGAAAACAGCTAATGTATATAGTTGTGCAGAGTTCTTGGCCAGCATCAACACTTGTGGGTAACTGGAGTCTTACAGTGTGCCGATGTGTGTCTCCTGTTAGGTAAGCTGGTGCCATTTGTGGAGCTGACGGTGGCACATGCTTCCGTGCTGACCATCCTGGCCATCAGCTTCGAACGCTACTACGCCATTTGCCAACCCCTGAGGGCCGGATACACGTGCACCAGAATGCGGGCCTTGGCCGTGTGTCTTGGAGTCTGGCTGGCTGCCATCATCAGCACCAGGTGGATAAGATACCCTCTCATCAGTTCCCAACGCCCTTCAATATCGCACGTGGAATATAATGCGGTGTCATCTTCCACAGCCCCATGCTGGTGATAGCCGAGTACACGCACGTCACGTACTACGACGGAAGTGACGTACCGGCTTGTATGACTCAGGCGCAGACTTTTTGGTCAATGTGCTACTTTTTGTCGGCCATCAGCATTTTTTTCTTCGTTCCTTTCGTGGTGCTCCTGGCTCTCTACGTGGTCATCGCTTGTCACCTGGTGGCCGACCCGGGGACGGCAGCTAATCCGCACCTCAGATCCAGAAAGCAGGTCACTCACTCACTGTCAGAATAATCTGCCCGTTGGAGCGGATGATAGTCATGTATAACTCCGGCATTCCCGTGTATCCGACAGGTGGTGGCCATGCTGGCGGCCGTGGTCCTGGTCTTCTTCGTCTGCCTGCTGCCCTTCCGCGTCCTCACCCTGTACATCGTGCTGGCATCCAGCGAAGATCTGCAAAACCTGCCCGTAGGAGCTTACTACAACCTCCTCTACTCCTCTCGAGTCATGCTCTACCTCAACTCGGCCGCAAATCCCATCCTGTACAACGTCATGAGCTCCAAATTCCGGGATGCATTCCTCAGGTCAGGGTTCACTCATGTACTGTATACCACTTAGGACATCTCCCCCAACTTACGCTTACATTGTAATACGTACAGGTTAATTTTGGGCCTGGCTGCCAAGGGTCCTCGAAGGCATCTGAGCCGACAGAGCACCTTCACCACCACGACGACCACCACAACTTCTGGCTCCAGTTCGTTTTCCAGCACTGGCAGCGCTCTGTTCAAGATGAAGTTTTCTGGAGGGAACGTGGGAGGCGGAAACCACAACAACAACGGGTTGGCCCGGGGCAGGGGTCGGAGGCAGAGGAGTGTGGATGAGGTGCTCCTCAACATGGCCTCAACGTCCGGAATCGTGCAGTCCGGAGGGCGAGGGACACACAAAGCCGTGGTTTTCGCCAGAGCCAACAGTGTCGTGTAACATTTGACTCACATCGAAACGACAGGCTAAATTCCATATTTCTGTTTTAAAAATATTGTACTGTGCCAGAATTACAGACGAATTATCGCATTGTTTAAAGCACATGTGCACTAGAGATAAATTAGTGCAGTGTTTAATTTGTAACATTGTGCAAGTTTTGGAACCATCTTGCTGTTCACAGGCGTGCGTCCAAATAATTAATGTTAATTGTATTAGGCACCGCGAATAGTATTTTTCTCAGCTCTTGGCATGCTTGGAGAGCCATCCAGTTTGTGGCCTTTTTCTTGCATCACAGCATTGCGCTGGCAGGAAGGAATGGATCAAGAGAAGCAAATGTGAACACTCCTGAGTTGAGACACCCTCTGCATATTGCAGACGGATAGAAACCCCTTTAAAAATAATCCCCCCTTGACGTTTTCACCCCTGTGCGATTTGTTGCCACAAAATTACTAGGTCCATCCTCTCAGCACTCCATTACACGCCTCGGACAGACCAATCATGAGTGATGTATTGATGTTTTCTTTTTTTCTTTCTCTCTCGTTCTGGGACCAACCCTGCTCCTCCCCAACCCCACGTCCCGTTTCCCTAGGGTGAACAAACCCAGCACGGCAATATTATTGTTCCAACTCTAATCAATCAATATTCCCTTTCGTACCTGATATGCATTGTCAAATGGGGACAAATAAATGTATGACATCAACTTCCCCTCCATACCAGAAATACCACACCTCCCCATCCCCACAATTTTTCATTGAAAACCAAATGGAGGGGGCGGGAGGAGGGGACGTGTGTCCCTCTAGCTTACAGTAATGGCGTTGCCAGGATAGCTATTACTCTCTGCCAACAGGACTCAAAAAGGTATCGAACCACGTCGCGAAAAACGCACAATTCACATTGTATTCCTCTGGATCAAAGTGACGTTTGTCATTATTCAACACCCAGTATGTGTACTCTTGCCAAGCGGGAATTTCTCCCTTTTTGTCATACATTAAAAGTCTTCCAATTCGACTTTGTCGTTTTGAGTCCTGTTGTGAGTGCCCGAGTCCTATTTTAGGTGTGACTATGGATTATGGACGCTGTGTAGCAATCTCCTGATGCTATAGACCCGACGTTACCGACAATAACAACCAAAAATAAAAGCACCTCTTTGCACTAAAAGTGCCCCTAGATTGTGCTGTCATCCGAAACAGCAGACTATATTGCTGGTTTTAGGCTGCCTCGCGTACAGATATAATTATGCACAAGAAGCTCTAGGATAATAATTTATTAATGTATACCCGTTGTGTATCTATGTATACTGTACGAACTGTATTAATTTTAGTGGATCTAGGCTTCATCTGCACGGGAGCAGAGCTGTACAGGTACCTTTGAGGTCTGATAATGCGCGTTCACTTTAAACTGGGCAACACTGAGAACCAAGGATATGACCGTTAGTAGAAACAAATTAACCGACATGTATCTCCCAATATATTCGCTGCAAAGCGTTTCTACGACTGGTTTTTGGAGACTTTAATATTTGTTCAATATTAGTCTACTCTTCTCCGTGATAATAACGATATGATCGCGATGGAAAAATTTGCGCATATGCCGAATCCACAAGAGAAATAATTGATATAAGCAAAGAACATAAGTCTGTCACTTAATGTACTGAGCTGTATATAGTTAGGCTAATGAGTAATGATTAATAAAGATGGGTGATTCTTGTAAAATCTCTCAATTTGATACAATAATATTATGCTCTTGGAATGATGATACTGCACATCGTTGCTGTAGAAACACTACCATTATTGTCATTATGGAAACTAAATTCTTGTTCATTACACCTACACCAAATTGATCATGGACGAAATCTTCAGCCCTTCGTGACCCCCATGTGCACGGCCTGGTGTCCTACCCAAATTATCAGTATAGAGGAAAATCATGTCGCGCCACTCTGCAGTTCTGGAATCAGTAAGTGACACAAGTGTTCATCGCTTCATCCCCATACATGACAGTTACATCATTTCACCCTTCACTGGTAACCAACACAATTGCATCCTCCTCTCTCCTCCTGAAGAAAAGTCAGGCCGCAAGCCTTGGTGGGCATGCATCTATCCGGGACATCCGGTCCACTTCATCTCGAGACCTCAGTAAGCCAAGAAAGTCATCCTCAAGAGATCTTGGCAGGAGACAAAGTGGTAAGAGCATCGACAAGAGCAAGCAGTCCTTCCACACTGCAGTTGCATCATTCGACCCTATCCCTGTGGTGCCTGATGAAATTGTCAAGGTTTTGATGGAGTTCGACAGGGTGCACATCAAGGCAGTCAAAAAGGGGGCAGACTATGCCAGGTTGCGCCGTTACCTCTACAAGGATCAGCCAAAGACTGCCAGGAAGCTGCAGCTCATTACACTGCATGCCACCAAGAACGACTTACTGTCTAGGCAAGTGGCTCAGCAAGTTGTGGAAAACTTCATCCGGCGAGAGGGTATAGTAAGTTCACAGAGACATTTCCTGTTTCCATTCTTCACCAATGGCAAATACTGCAACTTGAAACCATGCATCTAATGGTTAGGTAAAGGCATTCCTTATACAGTATATGAGTCGCTTATTTTAAAGCTACTGCTGGAATGACAATGATGATAATGTGCGAGATGAGAATACTGTACTCCCATTTTTACACTGAATGGATAGCTTATACAAGAACCTAAACAATGACAAACTCAGTTTAATTTCCCACATTAATGTTCAATTCGCTATATCATTGAACACACATCTGAAAAATACCAGGCATGTACACCATTGACATGCACCACAATCATCAACCACAATCACAAATGCTTCCTTTTGCAGGCATGTGTTAAAGGCTATTCCAAGATCTTAGATTTCC
Organism: Catajapyx aquilonaris; assembly: GCA_000934665.2. Classification (NCBI taxonomy): domain Eukaryota; kingdom Metazoa; phylum Arthropoda; class Diplura; order Dicellurata; family Japygidae; genus Catajapyx; species Catajapyx aquilonaris. The sequence goes on from KZ538013.1 coordinate 46,583, forward strand.
TTCAGCATGAACTTCATCGCTTATTCAGTCATTTCCACTTAGCCTATCTAAGTTTTTTGTTCCAACCCTCTCAGTATGGCCAGGTGCAAAGGGGAAGATTGAACAAATGCAGGAAATATGACGAACTTAACCTGGGCTGACTATACAAAAGTTGGAGGAGAGTAGTGAAAAGTGGCATAATTGGAAAATATAACATCATGTAATGACAGTCATGTAACTTAGATCTGTCATGGCCTATGAATATTCTCACTGCCTGTCACATGGAAACATTTAAAATGTTATTTGCATATTAATGGAAAATAGCACATATTGAGTTATACATTTTATTTTAAAATCTTAACATCAATACAGTGTATGAACATGGTACATATGAAAGAAATGATATGAACATGTAACAGAAATGATCTCAATGGATGTAGTCCTCAGTGAGTGTTGCCATAAACCTGTGACGCATCCTACAGCGTTTTGCCTTCCTGGAAACGGTTACTCGGCGCATAAAATATGCCTGTAAAGGTAAACAAAACAGGTTTAAATAGCACCACTTGAATAAAATTTAGTCATGCTACAATCTACAGTATATCTCCTTATGCAATATATGCAGACCATGTTCTTCTATTCCAATGCTCCCATTCACCACAGCACTCAATTTATTGACAGCATCATCTTCAACAAAATGGAGGAGGATATGCTATGGTATGAGTAGGGAATTAGGCATGATGGCCCCTTCATACGACTTTTTGCTGCCAAAGAGATTATACTCTAACTAATAATGGCAGAACAAAAATCAATAGACAAAGAAGGAAGTGGCTGTGGACATTCAGATACGGAAATTATTCTGGAATATTATTGTCCTAGAAGTCACCAGGGAGAGAAGGGAGGGGGGAAGTGCTCAATACTGCACAACAAAGTTGGAATCTCCCAAGTCACTTTATATTTAATCACTATATGCTGGTAAGTGGGGAAGAGGGTAGAGAGCACTTATTAGTGACTGGGTGCAGTAGGAATAGTAAAACATCATCAGCTTATATAAAATGTATAGTTGTCTTCAAAGGATGCTCTCGCATGTGACTTTATTTGTGACTTCACATTTTTGTTGGATGGATTTGTCAAGAAGTGGAAGCAGAACCATCTGGAGAAAAAGCATGCAAGCATTGAGATTATGCCCTGAAACACAATCCTCGTGGCTCTCTGACTGGGCAGCGAAACTCAGTAGATCAACGTAGGGTGGAAGGGGAGCCAGTTACATAAGCCACTATGCAAACCAGGGACCCACAATTCTGAACAGTAATCTGTGGGATTATAAGACAAAGATTCCTTTTTCTAATCCTATGCCTTCAAAAATAAACTTGTAAAGTATTCAGATTATAATAATGCATTACGAAAAACCAGTCAGTCATGGATATACCACAGTGCATGAGCCTAACAACTATCCTGCCAAAACACATCCACTGAACACTTGTACAGTACAGATAAGTATCAAAATAATTCCTCAACATCAACTACAAACCCATGGAGTTGGAGGTCTGAGTTTATTCTTGTAGGCCTTCTTCTCTGGTTCAGTCCACTGTACCTTGGGGTATTTCATCAGAAGAGAGTGTCCTAAGGCATGATACTGCCACCTGTTCTGCCCTGGGTTGTCATTCTCGATGTACCTGTTGTTACTGTACACAAGACATCAGTGATTTCAAAAGTGTGCAAATTTTTTAATGAATATCAGCCAATATCAAACTTTGGTGCTGGCATTTGAAAAAATCAAGTAGAACTTGCCGTTTGCATTGGTTTAACAATTTCTCATTAACTTGGTTTAATTACATGCTCCAAGCTACCTTGGCACTAGGTCCTCAACTCCAACTTGCCATTTAAACTGCAGCAGGGCCAATTGGAGTCCAAGAACCTAGTCTGGAACTAGTTCGGAGCAGACAAATGAAACTGGTTGTAATTTTCACAAAAAGAAACAAAAATGAGCACTCGTAAGGGAGTACCCAAAGTTCCGAATGTATTTTATTTAAACTGAACCTCCATCCGAAGATCGTTCAGCTTAATTTAACCGTCGATTGTGCTTGAATTATCGCAAAATAATTCTGATAAGTCCACGATGGTTGGCCATCTCGTATTTCTATTTTGTGCCAGGCACAATTATTTTGTAAAAAGTTCACATTTTTGTACTTTGGAATAATTCCAAACTGTTTGATTTTGTGCTCCATTTTTGTCCTCAAAAATTATGCTGGCGGAAACAGGAAACCATATTAATGAAAAATTATTCCACCAGAAATTCACCTATTTCATTTTCCCAAATATACTCACTCCAAATATGCAATGACCTCATCCCTCATGAGATTCTCCATATGTCTGCACATCTGAGGCTCACTCTCTCCTTCCAGAAACTTCTTGAGGATCGGCGAGAAGGGGGGTAGATCATGAGGCCAGTTCTGGGATGGAGGGCCAGACATGTCCATCAAACTTTCCTCATCTGACATGCTGCTTGGAACGTAGTCTGAGTAATAGCGGTTGGAGTATATATTGGCAATCTCACACATATTTGCGGGCCTCTTCATCAGACTACTTGGTGGCTTTTGAAAGAAAAAAATACACTCATTCAATCACTAATTATTGACTGCCACTGACTTCACACATTGACTTGAATGGATTAAAAACTACAATCATTGTTAGTTTTTTTGCCCGTCAGCAGCTTCTCTAAAAATATCACTCAAAAATATGCCTGATAATAAGTAGCCAAAATATGGTAAACGAGATGGCTCTGCAGCTATAGCTGTTGAAGTGAGCCTACCAATTGTAGGACAAAAGCAATTGTTGCTACCTCTCAAACAATCTCTGTACCGTTGCCATGATGCCTACCCCCACTTCCCCGCCCTACGTTAGAACTTTATAGACTCGCATATCTAGTTTCATTCTCTCCTGCAACAATCAGCGACAATTGGCAATGACCCCAACAAACTTGTTTATGTATGCAGCATAGGAGGTTTCTACATGTCTGCGCTTAAGCATCTCTATGGCTTCAAAAATGGTTCAATTGACATATGCTTGCACGAAAAAATAGTACATGATCTAGCGCAAGTCACCCAGTTCATCTTTTTCCCATTTTCGGCCTAGAAATGACCTTGTGGCGAATTTCAGGGAGAGGAAAATGGCTTTTCCGAAAAGTCCATTGAACACAGCGAAGAAATCGCGACAAAATGGGGCTCGCTTCTGTGCTCGTATCTCCACGATTTTAATGCGATCGTGTCTAGTGTGGTTCTATTGTCAAGTCCAAACCTTTGCGCAGGGTTCACGAAGAAAATTTATTTTCCCTACGAAATGCGTTCTACAGCATTTTTGCTACTGCGCCACCTTAAAGTTGTCAGAGAACAATGAATGAAAATTGATCATGCAGAAAATACAGCATACCACACTAATAAACTTGAAATTGTGATTTATACATTTAGGTGCTAGCATTAGCTCTTGGTGCTACGCCACACTGAACTCAATCATATTCGAGTTTCTCAATTTTGTTGATTAAAAAAAAAAGTAGTAACAAAGAAAAGCTTGTGATTTTTTAATACAATTCCGTGCTCCTGGAAATGGGTACAAATACTTTTAAATGAAGTCATCATACTATACTTGTTAGTTGTTACTGGTTATTTGTAACAACATCACATAAAAAAGTGGGTAGTAATGCATTACCTTCACTTAACTACTTAACATTTAACGTGTTTCCAGCACATACTCACTTCATCTTCACTTCCACAGATGGTGTGCAAAACATCATCACATTCTTGCTTAATTTGCACTGGATGACTAGGCTCTGACTCAATTGGCCTGTCATGTTCCTGTGCTGTTTCTGTCAAAGAAATGCCAGCTCAATGCAGCCACAAAATTTGCAGTTTTAATCCTCACAATAAGTTAACATTTAAGAGTTTATTTTAATAATTTACTTTCCTTACTCATGTAGCCTACACTACTGGGACTACACTGGCAGTGGGGAGGAGGAGTGGTGCTGCAGTAATGAACACGCACATGCCCATGGAGGGAAGGGTCCTGGGTTTGATCCCAAGCCTTTGGGTTTGCCTCCCTTCCATGTCATGCTGTCTCTGGTGGGATTCCTTGAGACTAACCACCCAAGAGAACTTCCAAAATGATCAAGCATTAACAATGCACTTGCACCTTGCACTTCTCCTCCTCCTACTCACCCCTGCCAATGGACCCATGTGCTTCAGTCCTTCACAAAAATGTTCCACCCATGCATGTTACAGTATAAACAATGAAGGTTCTGTGCAAGGAATACACCCAATTATAGTAAAATACAATAACCACAAATACACTTCAAGTCATAGTAGAAAAATTGCTGTGAACATTCCAGTTTCAAAACTGGCAAAACCCAAAAAAAACATTCCTCTTACCTCCCACCCTGGCATGAACAGCAGGGGCATGCCCACAGTAGTCGCACCAGTGCCACGGCCTGCCATACCCCACCAGGACCATGCTCCTGGCATACTTGTCACAGTCACAATTTCCCTCTTTGCACCATCCCCTGGCCACCCCACGAATATCCACGTGTGTAAACTCCATCTCTCGTCTCTCTACAAAAATGAGACGAAAATGTTGACACATTGCAAACATTACCAAATGATTATAAAAGGACCACAACTCCATGTACAATTTATTATACTTCCAATTATTCCCTTCTCCATTTTTCAGCGTTTGCAAAAAGTAATGGACAATGTGTCTGAGAAGGAGATGTGGCAAAAGATCAAGAGGATTGAAAATATTGTCAACAAGAAGCGTTATGGGACAGATATACAAACAGAAGTGCAGTACGCAATTCATGGATGCGAAAATAAGGTACAGAGAGAGAGAGAGAGAAAAGAAACTGCTTGTTGTTACTCTTATTATTGCACCGTATGGTCCCGCCGCCTGCCGCGCCGCCACCTGCAGATCTGAGGAGCTGGAGCCGGTCTCCAGCCCTTATTCCCTGCCCTACACCCCGCTCCTTATTCCGTGTGGCCGGCTACGTCGTGTGCCCCAGCTGAGGCCGGCAATCGGGCATTGACGTGCCCAGATGTCACAATGTTTGGAGATGAGATGAGAGAGAGGGATGCTGCAGGTGACAGGCGGACAGACTCCTCTCCAGAGAGAGACTATATGTCAATTATATCAATGATAATCCATCGGGTGCGATACCATACCGATTCTGGCACCACTGGATACGGTAGCCCGCTGCATACAGTACTTTGCTTCGGGCAATAATGCGGAGTAAAATATTCAGGTGCATAAAGCCAGCTATAAAGCTAATTGCGCAAAGGTTCGGCGCGAATGCCTAAGGCGAGAATTGTCCCTCTTCAGCAATGTCTCATTACACCATAATGAATATTTCCACTGTAAATCTTGGTGCTTGAATCCCTATGTGTTTTGGCTTATTTGATCAGATAGGTTATTGCAGCCGGTTTCAGCTGTATAGTAACTAACTTGCTAATGTGTTTGATACAGGCACATGTAAATATGTAGGCTACTCTATACTTGCCTGATGTAAATTTTGACAGGTGCGTCGTGAAGTCTACCGTGACTGCATGGATCTAATGGCTGTGATACGCACTGTCATGACATCCAGGTTAAAAAGCTCAGCACTTGAACACGATGATTATGATGACGATGAACGTGTTGACCCCAGTGTTGCCATGAACTTTCTCTACATCTGCTGCCCATGCTGCTACACAAAGTCAGTGATTCCTTTTTGTCTTATTTATTTAACAGTCATAACTGCATGTAATAACATACCGTACCTAAAGGGATTGTGCCAAGGCAAGCATTAATAGCATTCATTCAGGAGGGAAGCCTAAACAGTTTTAAGGCAGGTCCAGATGTGCAAAGGGGAGGATTGATAATTCATAATAGAATTAGTAAATCATGACACACTACATATTTTTCACAAAAAAAACTGAAAATCTAATCCAATATAGGTGGTGAGATGTCCACTCTAATGGAGTCGACTGTCTATCCAACTAAAAGTTGCATTAGCCATATGGGGAATGACAATTTTAGTATGCATCCAAAAGGTACGTTAAATTCAAGCGGTCGTCCCTATACAATGTGTTCCTAGTATTCGAGTACTTTTATCTATTACAAATTTCACTAGAATTTATTTTTATGTTGTGTTTTTCACCTTGATTGAGGTGCCCATTATTTACAAGCTGATATATTTGACCCCACCTGGAAATTTGGCAAAATGCGATATCTAAAAGGACTCAGATACTTCAAACACCCTGTATATGCAGTTGACCATGTATTTTTGTGCCAAAATCAATACAAGTTATGACCCCTTTTTTTTCTCTTGGCAGATTGGTGTACCCTCAGAAGTACATTAAGCCTTCCAAGGTGTGATGAAGGTTTTTCCTCATTTAAATGCCACATATCCTGCCAAAGTGGATTAAATTCGGAGTATTTTACTGCACCTCTTGTTAAAAATAAATTATTTATTGCATTCCCCTGCCACAAACCTGTGCCCAGTTACTGTACCATAAAAACCAGGCTGGTTGATGCATGCAGCCTATTGAGGTAACATTTGGTCAGCATCAGTCACCCCAAGAGGAGACTATTTTGGATTTGACCAACTATTTTTGATGGAACAGGAAAAAACCTCTGAAATAATCTGGAAGAATAATATAACCAATTGTCATGGTTTAAACCAAAATTTTATTTCATCTGTATGAAACTGATTCCACTCGACACAAAAAGCTCTATTTCACACTTTCAGCATCTTGATTGATTTGCCTCTCCACCTGCTAACAAATACTTCTGCAGGAGCTCAAGGAGAAAGCAAGTCCTGCCATCCTTATTATCACCCACTCTGATATTCCTAGGTCTTTATCAGTGTTCCTAAAATCTTTGAGAAAAGTGACATCTTCACCACTATTATGTAGGCATCAAGTTGGATCCCAGAGATCATCATTATTCTTTGACAATGACATAGCCAAGTATGAGGCAACTCTTTCCATCTCTATTGATTTTATATCAGATCATCTTTTATTTTCGCTTGAGGCAGTCTTTGATAAAACCTCCACTACAGTGTGTAAGGGTGTGCCAAATATTTCTCCGTCCAGTTATGGATTTTGACAATTTGGATTACTTATTTTATTGACTTTAAGTTACAGAGAAGCTGAGAACTTATTCACATTGTAATGTATTATGCTGATGCTCTTAGCCACAATTTTCCAAAAACTAATTAATACTGCCTACGTACAGTACTGCACACCTGCAGTAGTTTGTTATGACAATGCAACTTTCAAAAATTGAATTCTTGTGCTCCTGCTTCAATATGCACACCTCATTGCATAAATGTGCACAAACTACCTTGTAATACAGATACAGAGGTGATAAAGGGATTATTTAAAATATGCCATTCAAACAAAAGTTAGCAACCAACATTTTCTGAGATTAGTGTGCAAGAGCCATAGAAATCCAGTCTCTATAAGCAGGAACCCTGGTGAAGACAGAAGGCATGTCTGGCACGGCACAACCTCTGATGGTGCCAAAACTTACAATTCCTTCCAGATAGTAACGTCCATCTTTGTTGATGAGGAGAGGACCTCCACTGTCACCCTGCAATATAAAGGTGTTTGGCAAGTGTAATAGGCAACTTCTCAGTTGAAGTCTTTTTCTTATGGCTGATGGTAATAATAATCATAAAGCTGCAAAGGAACATTGCAGCTACTAATGACTAGAGATGAATATTTGAGGCAAAAACCTTTCCTGTGAACTCTTACTAAACCTGATGAAATGAAGGTGTCTATCTCTTTCACAATTATTCCAGGACCTAAATAATTGTGCCATTATGTAGTGCATGCTTTTACAGGCCTACTTTTAATAGCGTTCATAATCTTTTAATTACAAGACCTACAAATCCAATCTCGGCTATTGATTATTGCAGATATAATATCCCATAACTGAATTTAAGAAATTCCACAATCTAGTTTCTGCCAGCATAAAATTCAAAAATAAAAACAAATGTACAAAATAGCTGCACAAAATAATGTACAGTCCTGAAGGGCATGTGTTTTCATCATTCATATTTTAAAATATCAGCCAGGTAATGTTGCTTCAAATTACACAACTGTCCTTGACTGGAAGGATTTAAAAATTGAAAAATCATGGATGATCACATTTTCATGGAGATAAAAACATGCACTGGTAAAAAAAAAAAAAATCAAATGTGTTCATAGATAACTAGCCACATGAATAATATGTTGAAGACATCAATAATTGACAGAGATAACCCAGTTCCAGCCCCCTGACACAAATACGATACGGTAGTTTAATATAAAAGCATTAAAAGGCTCCGCTAGGCAGGGAATTTGGCGCTGGCGCACCTCCACAGCTGGCTACCAATGCCAGCCACCCGAACCCTAGTCTGCGAACGCCCTGTGAGGAAAGAACGGTTTGGGTTGGTTCTGAATGTGGCCAACCCGAAGAGACCCCTCACTAGCCGGCTGTGAGGGTGCGCCAGCGCCAAATTCCCCACCTGGCGGAGCCTTTTATATTAAACAACCTTCAACACAGGGCTAGGCTGGATGTGTCAGGGAGCTGCCCAGTTCAATCTTAATGCCAAATCCACAACATAGTGTTTTTACAGAATTACAAATAAAAAACAAATTTCCCCATTGAAACCAGGCAGATTCGTAGGGCCACTGTAACTTCCCTAACATGATTACAAGAGAGAAAATGTAATTCCTACATTGCAGACTCCAGATTCACCTCCACCAGCACAGATCATCCCTTCCTGGACTAAATTGGAAGACCACCTCTTTAGGCAATCAGGAAAGGACACTATCGGCAGCACAGCCTTCCTCAGCCGATTGGACACTACACCTTCTTCAGTCCTCCCCCAGCCCACAGCCACAGCTCTCTGCCCACTATACTCATAATCTAAAGTAAACAAACTCATCAGTCATCTCTTTTAAATTATTGCAATGATACGCAATGAATGACGGTGACAAAGAACCTTATAAAAAGGATTAAAGATGGTTAGATAAGAAGAACATCACCTGAGCTGGGCAAGCACACAGGTCGAACAGAGTCAGTTATCTGCACAGGTCTGTCCAAGAGTAGCAGTGCCAGGTCATTTATAATCCGGTCCTGTGTTTGAAACTCAGGATGAAGCACTACACGGGAGACTCTTCGTGTCACATGATTGCCCTCAGATGATGTGCTCAGATCATGGTCACCCAGCCTCACAGTCATGATGTCAACCATAGGGATTTGGGGGTGCCTGTGTTTGAAATGAGATTATTGCATGGATTATTGCCATACTTTACTCTTACTGTATAACTTGGGGAAGAAAAGTTAGCTCAGATCTATACAGTATAAGTGGAAATGTCAGGTATGCTCTGAGTCATGTTCCTGCTCTAGTTGCAAGGCACTGGAAATGTATGTAGTGCATTGCACCTTCTCTTCTCTTGTCATAGTTGCCAACTTGACTCAGAAGCATGCACTTTCCATAACTAACTTTAGTTCCACATGGTATACTGCCACACCCTTTAAGTTTCAAAACTTACAGATCAACACAGTGAGCAGCAGTTATGACCCACTGCGGTGAAATTAGTGATCCCCCACAGTAGAAGCGTTCATTCAACATCAGTGCTGCCTGCCATGGAAATTCATGCAGGAGCGTTTCATTCCCATTGACAATCTTGAGCCTTCCAATTCCCTCCATGGACAGCAGGTTGGACTCCAAAATGCGCCTCACATCTGCATAAAACTTAAATTGTTGTCACTTGAACCATACAGACTCTACAGGAAATATTACATTAGCCATTTAAAGCTTTTGGGCAATAATTATTATCATGATCCCCCAGGAAACCCTAGTTTTTATATGATTCTCATGTTTCATTACGAAGGTGAATGCAAAAATCTGTTAAAAATTGTTTAGTCTATGTACAACCTGTTAGCAATGCTTGGTGAAAAAGTAAACATATGGGTTCTGAAATGTGATTAGATCTAAATACAGTGAAATCTGTGTATCACAGAACCACTCTTCTACTCTAGAAATAAATGTCTTATTGCTCACCACAGTTCTCATGCTCAAGCATGCCACCAGACTTTTGAACAAAGGCAAGGGGTGATATGGCAGTGGTAGGAATTGCTGAGACACTTGCAGCAGATAAAGGCATCACAGGGTATGTTGATATTCCACAATCACTATTGGCTAGAGGGAATCATAATAAGTGTCTTCAAAATTCCAATCAGCTTTCTCCAGCTCCCTACCTGGTGGGTGAACTTCAGAGCACTTGATCTGTGTTACTGTAGCGTACCAGTAGCTGCCACGTTCCAGGCCCATGGCAACAATTTTGACCGATTCGCCAGCTTGAGCAGGAACAACCACTGAAAATGACAATGATATACTTCTATATATGACATTTGTAATGAATTATGACAAGTCTTTTGAGTGATGCAGACTGGAAGCAGCAACAAAAACAATGTGACACTCCATTTTACTTAACCTAAACTCCAATCATGCAATCAAGATGAACAGATAAGCAATGTAGTACTACTGGTACAGTCTCCATGAGGTGTGGATGTAATGTCATTTATGTGCTATGCACAAACAACCAGGCATTTTTATATATGTTGCCACGCTACTAACTGCAAGTGCTTTCTTATTGGTGGAGCATGACTACACTGGACCTCTTATTGCATTTTGTCCGTCATAGTGATGTTAACATGCAGAAATATCACTTACTGGAGTATCTCTTAAGTAGGCCACACAATGAAGTTGACGCTCTTCCTTCCCCACTGCCAATAGTGATTGAGTTTGACGTGCAGTATTTGCCTTGACGATGTAAGAAAGCACTCTCGATGTCCACTCTGTAAGTTGTAATGTGTGCAGTGAGACAGTCAAAATATTTCACTGGCATTTATATAATTTTAGTTACTAAGGAATCATGCATAAGATTCATTAGGTGTCAAACCATCTGAAATGTGGAGATTCCAACCAGCACTCCGCATTCACTTTTCACTTGCACTCCCCAAAGTAATTAACATTCAGTGAATATAATACTGCAATGCATGATCATACCTCATCGCACATGTGTCCATTCGTGCATGCACTCGGTGGACACATACTCTTCCTTCCTGTTCCTCTTTGGGGTACGACGGATTAGCAAAAATAGAGTGGTCCGAGTGAGTGCTGACGGAGCAAGTCTCAAAAGCAGTGGTTTCCATTTCATTATCTGCGATAGAACATCTTGTCATGAGGGGGTTAATGTAATCCTTCACATATTGCTTACTCAGGCAGCATGTGCTTTCAGGTGTCATGTTGCAGTAACCTCCAAAACGGCCTCCAATTTGCATGCAGTCCAGCCATTGACGACAAGTTCCTTGGACACCTTCTGCAGAAGCACAGCTGGTTGGGTGCTTCAAGTGAAGTCGAGGGAAATGAAACGCAACGCTGAAATTTAAAACTGGAGTAAGTGAACAGACCAACTGTACTTGTAAACACACGAAATAACCTGCAGCTAACTGCCAGCAAGAACAGCAGCAAAGCACGAAACATTATGGCAACTAAAGTTCCTCTCATTAACCTCAACTTATATATCACAGTGTGCATGCCCACTATCTTAATTACTTGCACTGCTGATATCTGATCTGTTGCTGATGGAGACACGACTTGGTCTGCCCCTAATTGACTTATAATTGCCTAATGGTCAAGGTTAATGGTCAACAAGAAAAGCAAAATTTGAGAACATGATGCTGGTACGTACCAGAAATGAGGTTCTGTTACCTCGTAAGATATACGTACCATCGCAAAATTCTGCTAGGCGTAGTGGCAACGGTCTCATTCTCAATGTAACCTTCCTCGCTCCACAGGAGGAAAGCCACACAGGCGCCGATTTATCCGCACACTTCAGAAATCATAATCTATCGTGTCGTATGAATTATTTTCCTTTCAAATGCAAGCACCACACGTGAGCATCACAAGCAAGGGCAAAAATATTCTGGGTGCGTTCACGCAATACTTGACAATACACAAATACAGAAACAAAATTTTGTATTACTTGTTATTGTAAAGTTTTTAGAATTTTGATATTAGCTTATTAATATTATTATTACTTGTCCAAATTGTTGCCTTATCGTTACATTCTCGAAATTACTTCATTTGTTATGATTGATTGAACGCGCCTCAAATCCAACATGGCTGCGCTCATGTTGTAATTTTCTCGTCGCTTTGCCTTGCCACACTGATGACCAGGCTTATAATTTTTTCCCCCTTACCGCAGGGCCGCAGGCACACGATCAGCGCAATTCTGTACGCGTCGGGTTATTTTGTGCGCCGGACGACATTGTGCGAATTAGGTGAGTAATGTTGAGGTATGTCATTTTGTATGCCATTTCTGAACTGAAGTTTTCTGCAGGCTGCTGGCGGTGAAATGGAGAGGAAAATACTAGTACTGTATGGAAGCCAGACAGGAACTGCGCAAGATGTGGCCGAGAGAATTGGCAGGGAAGCCAAGAGGTAATGCTGCCGTGAATTATGCAGGGAGCCATGAATAAGCCACCACATCTCCTTTACATAGATTCATATCTACTCCAGTGTCAAGTTTGCATAGCTGTGTGCAGGAGTTGTACTCTTAGCATGCTCACTTAAGAGGGGGCCAAGCAGGGCAGAATGTCGATGATACAGATCAAGGCTGATTTTTAGGACACCCCTCTACTACTGCTGCAAAACAAGGGAGAGCTGATGGAGGCAAATCGTGGGAGTAGGCTACATGCACAGTTGAGTGGGTGAGGGTGCTTGTGTCCGAGCAGGAAACTAAAAATGGCTGGGGGGCTTACGTCCATTACAGTATCATATCTGGCCAAGTGTGTGGTGGTAGTGGGTACTGATACTGCACAGGTTAGACTGTTAGAGCAATCAGGCATGCCAGGAAAGCACACCTTTGGTTAGCCTGACAAGAGCAGACTGCTACTCAAATGGGCTCATTCATCCCCAGTAATGTGCCCTCCACCTGCTCACGACTTAAGGATATATTACACATTTGCTCTCATATTTCCCAAAAAGACCACCCCCATTCTTTTGAGTACGCATGAACTATACTTGCCCTTGACCTGCTTATCGTGAAATTCACCTCAACATTATTGCTACCCTAGCCCCTCTCTCTAGGAGGCCTAGTGAATTTAGCCTCCCAGCTTTTCTCTGGCCCTCTATAAATGCTCCTGCCAGCAGGTTTATATACATGAGCTTATTTTTACAGGATCCACATGGTCACACGTGTGATGGCTTTTGATGATTTTGACATATCCACACTCTCATCAGAACCCCTTGTGGCTTTTGTATGTGCCACAACTGGACAAGGGGATGAGCCTGACAACATGCGAAGGTCATGGCGACTCCTCCTTCGTCGCTCACTGCCTTCCAACTTGCTTGAGGATATTGCCTTTGGGGTGCTGGGCCTTGGGGACTCATCCTATCCCCGCTTTAACTTTGCTGCGAAACGACTCCATCGCAGGTTACTGCAGTTGGGTGGACATGCAATAGTTGATCCTGGTAATGCAGATGACCAACATGATTTAGGGGCTGATGCAGTAGTGCATCCTTGGTTAGAGGGATTTTGGAGGAAAGTGAAGGAGATGTGGCCACTGCCAGATGGTGTTGTTGCCATTCCAGATGAAGTGATTAGTCCACCAAAATGGATGGCTGAGTTTTTGGACAATATGGAGGCAGTGAATAATAAAAACTTGACAGGTGTTGACAGCACAAGTGTCACAGATCAAAACAGAGTCATAAACCAAGCCACAGATATGAATGTGATGTGTACTGATAAGATGGCAGTGACAGGCCCTCATGCTGAAATGGACACCAGTTCACTCAAAGGAACCAAAGAGGCCCCATTTTATGCAACTCTCTTGCAAAACATTCGTGTCACCCATCGTGACCACTTCCAAGATGTTCGCCTTGTGAAGCTTGACATCCAGGGCTCTGGGATGACATTTGAACCAGGTGACGTTTTGATGGTGCAACCACAGAACCTGCCAGAAAATGTGACCACATTTTTTGATCTCTTCCCTCAACTAAACCGAGACAGACATTTTAGACTCAGGCCAGCTGATCCAAATATCCACTTGCCATCAAACATGCGAAGTACATGCACACTTCATGAATGTGCGAGTCGGTACTGGGACATTCAGAGTGTTCCCAGACGATACTTCTTTGAGGTGCTGTCTCACTTTGCAGAAGATGAATTAGAGAAGGAAAAGCTGTCTGAGTTTGCAAGCTCAGAGGGGCAAGATGAGCGGTACCAATACTGCAATCGCCCTAGACGAAATATTTTGGAAGTCCTGCATGATTTTCGAGACACAGCATCGAGAGTTCCATTTGACTACTTTTTTGATCTGATACCAGCCATTAAGCCTCGTGCGTTCTCCATTGCATCGTCAATCAAGGTAATCACAGAGGCTTTTTGCATTACTTCCTGTCCTACCATTTCACTGTGGCCCTCAATTTGGCATTGCATGAATCCTTGCAAATTAGAAGACCAGTTGAGTGAACCTCATTGTCCCTTCCCACGCATGTTGATTAGGTAGCTCTATACTGTATATATACATATAGTAATATGTCTTATTTCCAGGCACATCCTGGCGAAGTGCACATTCTTGTTGCAGTGGTGCAGTACAATACCAAGTTGCACCAACCCCGCCTAGGCCTATGCTCCAACTGGCTATCACACTTGGAGTCTGGGGCAACAGTTCCTGTCTGGATCCAGAAAGGAACCTTCAAGTTCAACCAAGATCCATCACCAACCATAATGATTGGCCCTGGGACAGGTTGCGCTCCATTCCGGGCCTACATCCAGCATTGTGTTTCTCTGGACTTGCCCTCCCCAAATCTGGTGTTGTTCTTTGGGTGCAGATCACAATCCAAGGACCACTTCTTTGAGGAAGAGTGGGAACCACTGGTTCAGGATGGGAGGCTTAGACTCTTCTGTGCATTCTCCAGGGACCAAGAGGATAAAGTGTAAGCTTCCATTTCACATTAATTGTACAGCGTGAATGTGCTTTGAAATATATTGTTATGTATGTCACAGTAAAATCTAAAAGCTGGAATTATCAGTTCCAATGGGTTGGCAAACATGGAACTAATTTTAAAGTACCTAGATTGGGTTCCTGCGATAATTTTAAGCTATTGTTCATAAGAACCTGTAGGAAAAAGTAAAACTCAAAAGTTTCTAGATTAATACCATATTTCAGTGAATATTAACAGGCATGACTGTGAGCAAGACTTACAAATAGATTTTGTTCATGTCTCTTTACAGGTATGTCCAGCATAAACTTCGGGAGCAAGCTGACCTTGTATGGCATTTGATTGATACAGAACTTGCTTCAATATACTTAGCTGGAAATGCAAAGCAAATGCCACAGGATGTGCAGGAAGCACTTGTACACGTTATTAGCAATGGAGGTGAACTGAGTAATGAGCAAGCTTTATTGTACTTGAACCAGATGGAAAGTAGGAAACGGTTTCAGATGGAGACATGGTCTTAAAATAAATATGTTTAATTTATTCCATGTGTGATATACATCCTACCCTGACTTGTTTTGTTTTTGTATGTAAGACATTTTTTGTAGCAGACAGACCACATGCTGCTCATGACATCATCAACCCTACCAGAGAGGAGAGAGGGGGGAAAAAATGTTTGGCTTTCTTCCCAGAGCTATTTTGAATCAACCTGAGCCAGAGAACTTTTCGGCACTGAAAATGTGCACTGTGGGTAAATGGAGGTTTCTTCCAGGCATTTTTACTCTTCTTGTCATTGTTGGACAGGTCGTCAGTGATGATAGGTTTTGTGAGTAATTTTCTCCTACATTTTATAATCATTACTCAACTTGATTGAGTTTTTAAAAAACACAGCATAGCAGCATCTATTTTCAGAGCTTACTTGACATTCCCAATAGGCAGACAGGAGCCATGCTTTCACTGTGCAATAGAAGATAATTCTGGCAAATTTATGAAACACTTTATTTGTAATTGCCGTATGACTTTTTTTGCTTTAAAATATAAATATGGACCTAGAATTAACAAAGTTTTCACCCCTGTGATTGTTTGGCATTGTCATTTTGCTGCTGTCAGATAAGCTGTGCCTGCCAGATGAACGTCTACCATACCATGATGATTGGTATGTTAACTTTAAATCAGGAGCAGAGAGAGTGCAGCCTCCAGTTCTCAGACTTCATTGGGTCAAAGGCCGTGACAAGTGAGCAATTTAAATAAGGACTGTCTAGTGCAGACACTGTAACACAGTCCCTGATTCTTACATTCAATTTCCTTTGAGGATTGACTGCCTTCGCAAAGTAAGAGATGGAGAAGCAGATGTTGTTCTGGCTGATGTTGCCCTGCTTCGTGTTGCAGCCTTGCACTTCGAGGGCAATTTTTCCATTATTGGGACCATTCGTGAAGAAGGAGAGGAGGATGGTAAGGGTACAATTTGTACAGTCTTTGAACATGTAAAAAGCAATCACCTCTAGGTCATTGATGGATTTTTTTTAATGTAATTTTTTATTTATTTGTTATTTTTTTGCATTTTATTGCATTTGGTCAAGAAAGTTCTCGATATACTGCCATTTTATCTTTCTACACTGTACTTCTGATTATCTGGGTGCAGATCTGTGTTATGAATTAATTATCTGTGCATTGCCAAATAATTAAAAATGCAAGTCTGAAAAATTGTCAATATGTCTTTGCAATGAAGAAATATAACATACTTTTTCTAGAAGACAAACTCAAATAATCTATGGTAAGTTTCATAATTTTGATTAAATCTTAGTTAAAGTCTCAGCATACACCAGCAAGTACAGCAGTACATTTTAATAATAATAATAATAATAATAATAATGGATACCCTTGATAGGTCTTGGGCCTCTTAGGGGATCATCTTTTTGTGAACCGACTTTAATCATTGCCTGCGTGTGATGAATTTTGATTGCGGGAGGAAACGGGAGAACCCCGAGAAAACCCACGCGAACACAGAGAGAACCCATCGAAACTCTATCCACATAAGTATCATCTGCGCGACCAGGGGATCGAACTCGGGACCTTAGAGGTGGAAGGCTGTGGCGCTAACCACTTCGCCACCGTGTCGCCCTCGTACAGCAGTACATTAAAAGTCTCATTTGATGGTATCTAGGTGTAGGTCCATTTTCCGATTATCCTTGTTTTCCGGTTATCTGGCAGCACCCGTGCATTAATATATTAATCCAGATAATAGGGAGTACAGTGTATAATGATTGACAGCTTCAAGACAAAATTATTTATATCCATTTCCTGTATAACATGATCTTTACAGAGGAATTTGCAAGTGAAACAGTGGCTGTGATCAAGGATGCCCAAGATGACACTTCTAACCTCAAAGCCATGAAAAATAAGGGAGTCTGTATGGATGCTGCACATGCACGGGCAACATGGCATGCTCCTGTTGCAGTGGTGCGTCTTCTCAAATTGATTTCTTATGCATGTAAAATAATACAAAATTGCTACTCCTCTTTCAGCTCTTTAATCAACTGCATGACAAATTGAAGACATACATGGAATGTACTGGTGGTATGTCCACCTTGGAAGTTGAGGCATATGTTGTTAAAAGGTTTTTTGGATCAATCTGCACAGTTAATATTCACAAGCACAAACATCCTGACAGTAAGTCATGAACAAATTTGCATTTTATAAGTAGCTAAGTTCAGAGATCACTTTCAATTTGAATGCATGTACAGTAATAATAAAATATCCTAAAATGCAATTTTCCTGCACGATATTCTCTATACTTTCCTTATTAAATTTTAGCATTGAATGATTTGTAAGCTATTTGTGAATGTTTCCATTTTGTTTAGGTTTTTCAAGCTGTCCCCAATGCATAAAGTCGACGTGTGATGCACCTTCCACCTGGAATGACCCCCTGGATTGCGTGAAGGAAAACAGGGGAAAGGTGGCCTTCACAACCCTCAGCAATGTTCGCTCATTTTTGGTAGACAACCTTGGAGATGACCAAAATCTACAATTCTTGTGCCCAGATGACACACTGCAGCCTCTAAAAGAGGAAGACCCTTGCATTTGGGGAGCAGAACCTTGGGGAGCCATTTTGGCCAGGAGTGATGTCGACAGGTAACAAGGGAACTTCACCTGGCTAGAGCTGCTCTTTACATATGGATTTCTTTCTCTCTACACACAGATCCTTACTGCAAGATCTTCTGAATCACGTAGGCATTGCCTGTGACAGCCACATGATATGCCTCATGCATCCACCCCTTGGATTTGAAATGGATCACGTTCCAGTGCGAATGAGGATCCCACTTTCCCCTCTGGAGCACATTAGCAAAGGTAATGCATGCTCATGAAAGCATGGTTGAAGTAACGAAAGGTGAGACACAACTGTACAACAGTGCAATTTCTGTCCTGAGAGTTTATGCAAAAATATTAATTAGCTTTCAGTGTATTCTGAATATATTCATGCTAATTTGAATAACATAATTTGTGTTATTTGAAGACTGGAAGAGATGTATTGGCTACTGGCTGATGGTAGATTGTTAATATTGAGTATTGACTCAGTGACTTTTGTAGAGATTTTGAAAGAAATTTTTTTGCATTGTGGTACACGTGTATAATAATAATTTTGTGTGTATTATACAGCTCCTGGTTTTCTGGACACTTACGAGCGTCCAGGATGCAAGTCAGCCATATATTTTTGTGTGGACCACTACAAGGAGATGGCCAAATGTGAAGATCTGAAGGTTGCAGCTGATGCATTGCACATACGCCCTTCCATCAAATGTGTCCTAGCCACGGATGGCACCACTTGTGCAGACAAGCTACGAAATGATGAGGCTGACTTTGCAGTTATGGATGCACTCAGCTTTTATGACTTTGAAGAGTAATGCATCCTACTTGCTTGAATCGAATATTGCATCATGCAGCTGGATGTAGTGTGCATGGAGAGAACATAATGAACTTTTACTTTAATGCACCACCTTTACCACTTTGAGCTCAAGCTGCTTATTGCAGGTACAAATAGATCATGAGCTTCTATGAAAGGACATGTGGTTGTAGGATCGTAGTACCATGTCACAACTCACACTTATTTGAATCATCTTTTGTACTGCTAGCCAGACAGTTTACAGCATGGAGTAGTAGCAATAAGTAGTGGAGTTGAGGTGGATGTAGTATTGTCATGTTTTAAAAGTATGAAATACTCTAAACAGCATGGGCTGCAAACATTTATGACAGCTTCTACTAGTACTGTACTTGTTCACATAATTTTAAATCCTCTATGGTGTCTATGCCTTGACTTAGAACGCTGGAAGTGGTGATGTCTGCACCTCAACTGGCAATTGGCCACGTTACTTCCTTGGCCCTTGCTCTGGTGTCAGAAGAGTCAAAACTGCAGACCCTTAGTGACCTACAAGGAAATGTGAGCTGTCATTCTGGATTCCAAACTAATGCTGGCTGGTGGTACCCACTGCACCGCCTCATTCAAGAGGGCAATCAGGTCTCCTTCCGTGAGGAGTTTGAATGTGACTCTGCCAAATGGGCCTCTCACTTCTTTTCTTCTGGTTGTGTCCCTGGGTTGCAGTCTCCCAAGATTGATGCTCAGAAGGTCAACCCAGATGATCTGTGTGAGAAATGTCCTGACTATTCTATAGGTATTAATCGAATTATTCTGTTATCAATGTATTTATCCTTTTTATGTTACATACAGCCTATAATGTAAGCAATTGATACTGATAGTGACCTGCTACATAGCTCCTACTGTAGGAACACTGCAATTTGGGCACATATGTAAACTCACACATCCTGAAACAAATTGCACAACTCAGCATTTCCTGTAACACAGGGGCGCCGATCCCCATGTTCAGGTATGGCGGCCGCCATACCTCCCAGCGGGGGTGGGTGGGTAGGTGGGTCGTGGGTGGGTGGATGCGTGGGTGGGTAGCTGGTAGCTGGTAGGGAGAGAGAAGGCTGGAGAAGGGGTGCAAGAGAAGGGGAGAGAGAAGAGAGAGAGAAGAGAAAAAGAGGAGTGAAAGAGGAGAGAAAAATAGAGAAAATGTGAAGCTCGTACACCCCCAGACACCAGGGTACGAGTCTTCTGCCCCAAATCCCGCCAGGCGGGTGTTGTGTGACTTGACCGACTTCAGAACCACCCACAGCACCGTTCGGACTGGGCCAGAACATGGCCATACCCGCTGGAGAATTAATTACGAGAAAATCGAAATTTTTAACGCTGCGGGTGTCATGGTCACTATCTGCATGCCAATTTCCGACAGTTCAAAAATTCGCAAAGAGCTCGGAAAAGGCAGGTTTGGCAAAAATCTGCAAGATATACATCGATAATAATTGAAGGGCTCCATGGAAGAAGGGGGTAACTAGTAACTAGATGGGAATTCCCATCGAGAGATCTAGTTACCCCCTTCCAATGGCGGATTTAGGGGGGAGGGCACGGGGGCACGTACCCCCCCCCCCCNGGGGGGGGGGGGGGGGGGACCTCGCAAAATTGCACTGTTCTATGGGTTCCTTTCTGTTTCGCGAGAAAGGGTTGTGACCTTGAACCTGAAATTTTTTTCGCTCCCCTGAGAGTAGTTCCTTTGTACCCCCCCAGAAAAAAATTCTGGATCTGCCCCTGCCCCCTTCTTACATGGAGCCCTTCAATTATTCCACGGAGCAGGTGGGGCGTGCTGAGTGGGTTCCAATTGAAGTGTCCGTTTCATTTTGCAAATTTGCACAAATATTTGTGCGCAAAGTTCGCTAATACATGTGTTCTCCTTATATAGCCTTATCAACCCGAATACATGTAACTTATGCCCGATTGCACCAACCAAAATTACTGATCAGATAGCTCCTAATGGATCGTTAGGAGATAGGATCTGGTAGGAGCTATCGAATCGGTAATTTCGTTGGTGCAATCGGGCATTACTATTTTTGCGAAAATTGCAAAATGCTCCATCAATCAGAGGTCAATTTGCGAATTTTTCGCATATATATTTGGAAAATGAAACGGATGTCAATTACATTCACATAAGCTTGTGTGACCTTGAACGGAAAAAAAATTCGCCTGCGGCGGGCCATTGGTCTCGGGTGGGTGGGTACCCCCTGCTGTGTTTCGCCATACCTTTATAAATTGAGATCGGCGCCACTGCTGTAACATATTTTTTACATTCAGATACAACTGGTTATTTCTTTTGCTAGTTTCATTAGTGTGTGTTTCATTAGTGTGTGTTTGATTAACACTAAACACACATAGAGCATAGCCATTTATTCCTTTCCAAAGATGGGGTGCCACTGTGCAGTGCAGAAGTGAATGATCCGAAGCTCTTGGATAGGCTGGCACTGAGGTGTCTCATGGAGACAGATGGTGTTGCTTTTGTGAGTGGGGAAGCTGTCTTCTGGGATCGGGAGATCGACTGGAAGGACCTATGGGACTTTGAAGTTGACATGAGGATAAGAGGAATTGACAACACCTATGGAGGTAAGAACATCATGGATGGGGTGCACCTTTAGGGCCATTAAAATTTGAAGAATTTACACTTTCTCTGGGTGATTATTGTGTAAACATCATGTAATTTTTTTTTTGTTCAAATGAAGGAAATTGAAAATTGAAAAGTAGATTATAGCAATAAACTCTTACACTTCTCAGTGAAACCAAGTAAAAAAATTATTTAATATTGCAGAGGATAACACTCCTTCCCACATATTGTTCTCTCTTACCCACTCATCTCAGCACGTTCCTGAGTCAAAAAGTTGGCATCATGTCTGAATTTTTCAGACTTTGTGGGCATGGCAGGCACTCCACTACACTTGCTAATCTGGATGCCAGCTGTAATTGCTAATATAATTTAGTATAGCAATAAATCATTAATTCATAAGATATCTACATTTTCTCATATTTCATTGCTCCAGGTCTGAACAGCTTCCTAAACCCAGACAAATACAAGCTGCTGTGTCCTGATTCACGCACGCAGTCCTTGGACCAGCTACCTTCAAACTGCCACTGGGGCCAAATCCCATGGCCTCAGGTGGTCACCACCCGTGACAAGTCGGATCAGGTGAAACTGGATGTCTATAGGATCTTAAGTGAAGTCAATGAGCATATGGGAGGAAATGTCACAGGAGCTATCTTCTACCTCTTCGGACCATTCAACCAGCAGGCCAACCTGCTTTTCAATGTGAGTTAATCTTACTGGACTGTTTCGTTGCACCTCTTTTTTGACTTCTCAGTAGGGATGTCACACCTGATCTACCTGTTCACATCCACTTTGTGTCTGTAGTTATGTAAATTTGGTAAAAGTTACAAAAACCAATGCAGTAACATTTAAGACTGTCAATTACTTATTAATGGGAATAGAAAATTTTGAGATGGGAACTGTGGCACAAAAAAGAGACATTTAGTTATCCCACTCTACCATTTCAAGGCAAATCATTCCTTGAAGTTTTTCAACATACACTTGATCTCATTTGCAGGATTTCACATCTAACCTGGAGCCAGCTGGAACAAGTCAAGATGCTGTGTGGAATTCATTTGTTGAAATACACGAGACTTTTGATCGTTGTTTCGAGGATGTGCCGCACAATCCCGATGCAGCATACAGGACATCACCCTGCCTTTTTCTATTATTATCTTTACTTGTTATTTCTATGGTTCATGGGTTGTGAATTTGAATTATTTTTTAAAATACTTTTATTTACTTGTTTTCTTTCTTCTGTGGATTACAAAATACTGACGCAACTGAAATGTTACATGTTTGTACTCAATAGCAGGAAGGGGGGAAGAATAACTAAAAAATGCTGTCAAACCTTATTTTGACAATAACCAGCTGATCTGTGGTTAACACTGAATCTGTTAACAATAAATGCAAGTAACTCAGATCTAAGGCCATTATTGGTATCATGATTGTGTAGCACACTTCAGTTAATATTTTTCTTCCTTAAATAACTTCTAGTCAATCTGAAAATAAAAATGGCACATTATAAGTCTCCTTGCTGCAACAATGCCAGTCATTTCTAAATAATGGGTGAGTCAATTCAGGAGCCTGCAGCTCGTATATTTCAATAACTGTCCCCCCACATGTTCAATATATAGAAATATTATATGATTATGATTGATTGCCATCTACACTGCATAGATTAAAATAGGAGAATAAGCATTTGAAAGCTCTGCTCCAACTCAATGTCTCAACATATGGAGAGGAAACCCAGTCCGCAGCAGCCAAAAAAAGGAGTATCAGTTGACATTTTATTTCATGTCTAAGTGGGCTTGCTAGCATCATGAAATTTTTTTTGGGTGCCCTTCAGTGTAGCTACCTGGATTAGCGTTACTTAATTAGGAAAAATTGCGAAGCAAAGTAGTGAAAATATATCGCGAAGTTAGGTTTCGAAATTGTGCTCTTTTCCATTCCATCTCGATAATGACCCGTGAAGCATGTCCTTCATAAATGTGAAACCACGTGTTGTGATGGTGTGCAGGGCTTGACGTAGAAATTAAAAAAATTAGTGATACATTTCAGCTATTAAATTTTTAATAGCCAAAATGTATCACTAATTTTTAAAATTTCTACGTCAAGCCCTGCACACCATCACAACACGTGGTTTCACATTTATGAAGGACATGCTTCACGGGTCATTATCAAGATGGAATGGAAAAGAGCACAATTTCGACACCTAACTTCGCGATTTATTTTCACTACTTTGCTACGCAATTTTCGTAATTAAGTAACGCTACTCCAGGTAGCTAAAATGAAGAGCACTCCAAAAAAAATTTCATGGCATTACCAAGAGCACAAAGACATGAAATAAAATGTCAACTGATACCCCCTTTTTTGGCTGCTGTGGACTGGGTTTCCTCTTAATGTATTTGTTCTAATGTTGTACTAACAAGTATCAAAATGCACCCCTCATAAAACTTGTCCTGCTGCTAATAATAATAGATACACCACTGCACACATTAATTCAACTTCCTCCTCCAGCTGATGAGAAATACCAATTTCCATAGACCTGATATGTGTCTCACACCATTATCAAATTCTTACACCAAATGAATTTTCTAAGTAGGATGCAGAGTTGAATTTAGAGAGGCTGTCTAACTTTGCATTAATTAATATGGTGTGACATCAACACATTTAACCATCCTCTGAATCACAGGTTAAGTTAATTGATTGTTATTAGGAGATAAACATTTTTCAATGTGAATAAATATATCAGAAGCACCCAGAGGCAAATTAAAAGGCTAAATATCTTCTAACTCAGTGAATAATATTATAATCATGCCAGCGTGCACAAAGGGTTTTTCCTTCTCATGATAGATTGATTACCTTTGATCAGTTCTTATCTCTTGTGCTGTGACTAATACATCAGTCCTCCATTCTTAGGCATGGAAATAGTTCTGATAATTTCATCATTAACAAAGTGTTTTTGGAGGTTACGCCACACTGCTGACCTTTGGTGGTGAAGTTCAGCCGAGCACAGTGGGGTGAGAGCCCAGGGGCATTCGTAGCGCACCCACTCCTCAATGCCAGTTCCACTTGGACCTAGCTTGCTGAACAGCATTTTGGACTCCGTCTTCACTAAGAATGAAACTGGGTTAATACCTATATGCCTTTGTACAAACTGTTGTAAAATTTACTTAAAAGATTAACAGGACATTATCATGAGTGCGAGAAAAAAGAGAAACATATTGCAACTGTGCCCTAGTATCTGTATAACTAATGTAATTTTTTATGTGACTGAAAACAGCAAGCAAGTTCAACAACAGTCTCAAATTTTAAATTTTGAAAAACACGTCTGCAACGAAAACATGTGACATTCATAAGAATGTAAAGCACAGCTTCACAATCTGACACTATAGATCAGATATCATAGATATCAATATCTATGGTTACAATATTCTGTTTGGCACCTTCAATTTCAGCATATCTGAGAAATGCCTCCCATTTTTTCATTTTGTATATATTTTTAAATACGACAGACTATTAAATCCATGGAGGGTGTCTTACCGGCAAGATGCCACCTACATTACAAATAATTGAATAATTGTATAATTGAAGCAGCCAAAATACTCACAACAGAATAGGTAATACTCACGACAAAATAAGCCAAAAAAGAAGCAGGTCCTGTGATCTGATGTGATAACGTAATGGTCTCCACTGGGTTTCACCACAAAGTCACCATAACCAACATTGGTGACAAGCGGTATGAAAGACATAGTTTCACGATAAACCACGCTATATTCCCAATGCTTTAGGTTTCCCCTTTCAGAAAGGATATCGAAGTCAATCCTGAAATGGAGAGAAGAGTAACCTGATCATATGTTCAAGAATCTTCATTCAATCAAGTCCTTTCTTACACAGTGGGGTTCAATTCCTTCACATGGCTGAAGTCAGCTACGTATTCCCAAGCAGTCTCAGGATCAATAAGATCCAGGCTGGTGTTGAACTTTGCCCCTTGTTCCCTAGTTCTGCACAAGAGGAGGTACAGGGCAATACCAAGAACAGAAACTAATACTGCCTTCCTTCTTCCGTTTCTTCGCCACAAGTTGCACAACATGGTGAGTAAGCTGACCTGCCCTTCCTGGTGGGAAGTGAGATATGACATTCGTATTTATGAAAATTACGTCAGGAGGAAGTGAGCTGGCCAGAGTAAGTCTGAAGTGAATACAAATCTCCTGAAGACAAGCTTGAGAAATGGCGTCTCTAATTATCTGGGTCTGCTGCCTTGGATTTGTGGCTGCCGTCACAGGCAAGTTCTTTCCATAATTCATGCATTGAAATTGACTGGTGTTGCATCTTCCTTGCTACAAGACAAAGCCCAGCTAGAGAAAGTGCATTTTAGTAATACAAGTTGCTCTCATACTGCTTATACTGTGTGTCTCATATTTTGCACATGCTGTTAACAGATTTATGTAGACAGAGTAGCCATACTTATATCTTAGCTGGTTATTAAAATATGCACAATGCTAATTATAAGTATTTCTTATAATTATAATTATAATGTTCAAAATGTATAATTTTACAAAGGTTTAAATGGTTACTAATTAAAACTTCAGGTGAGTTATCAACAGTAGAGATGCGCCAGTGCCTGGGCTGCATCTGTCATGGCAAAACCAAGTGCAACTTCAACTATGGCTGTGACAGTAGACGTCACTGTGGCCCCTTCAAGATTGACCCTGCTTACTGGGAATTGGCTGGTGCACCTACTGTAGATGGCACGGAGGAAAAGGATGAAGATGGCAAGTATATGGGCCTGATGGGACTGGATTGATTTTCTAAGCACCATTTTTTATTCAGCTTACATGAAGTGCGCCACTGATGCTGCCTGCTCCTCTAAGACAGTCGTGAATTATTTCAAGAAGCTATCTCAGGTCAGTTAAGTCTAGTTATATGTCTCATTACACATTTGCATATTATATATTACTACCAGTCAAATCAATGCTCTTGAAAAAACCAGAAGAGGATCTGTGCCTAAGCCTTGGATTCCTACATGAGCATTATTTTGCACATCAGAAAAAAAAATTACATCTCCTCTCTGAGAGATAGGTAAGACTTCTTGGATTACACTACTCTGGTGATGATACTGGAAAGATCTGGCTTGTCACACACAATTCAGATTTTGCTTGTAAGTTTCCATTAGATCATAAAGATTGAAAAATGTATTAAAATTAAATTTCATACCATTTACGATCTTACCACTGACACAAAAAAATTGAAGTGGTCATGTCTGCTCAAAAATATGGCACCAGTTTTCTATACCTTCAAGTTCCACATATTTCAATATGTCACACTTATAAGTGTGTAGAAACAGTGGGATAAATACAACACCCACCTGCTACCCAATTACCTTTAAAATGTTGAAATGAATTGAGCTAATTTTCTGTTATTCATCATTTCAATTAAACTCCTGAATCTGAATATACATCTAACTGATTTCATAAAGAGCTAAAACTCCATTACTTGCAACACAGATTTGGCACCTGAATTAACCCATTTGAACTATGCCACTGCATAATCATCATGCGCATATCCAAAGTCATATCATATCTTATCATAAAAGACCCAGCGTGAATGGAACAGGAAGTGACAGCATGGCACAACTTATTTTTAGGACTGCAATGGAGACGGTGTGGTTGACTGCAGGGACTTCCTCCGCCTTCACTGGCTGCGTCCTCCTAGGAAGTGCTCAGACAGCACCATTGAGCAATTCTACTACTACAGGACTGTCAATGCCTGTCTAGATGCATTTGAGAAGAAAAATAAGGAGCAAGCTATCCCACAGTTGTAGCTCCCATATCCCAATGATTCTACGTGTGCCTGTATATAGCAATCTGCATTATGCTGCCTGGTCCAAAACTGCAGTGGTTGAGCGGTTGACATATCATGGTAACTCTATGCTTTTAACCAGTCACGAAAATGGTTTTACCAAACTGTTCCTCTGCATTCCTTGGCTAGGCAGCCCACATGCAACTGTACTCTGCAAATAAAATATTGCACCCTACGCCACAGTAACACTGCTCCCATATATAAACATGAATGCAGCAGCACATTAGATGGTGCTTACCAAGAGCGGCGGGAGCGTCCTCGACTTGTTTATCTTCCAAGGAAGCAGTAGAAACTGAAGGAAGAAATAAGGAAAAGACAAGGAGCCGGCTGGCAGGTGGAGGCGGCCGGCAGGAGGTCTCCGACTTGTCATAACGTCCGGCCCGGGATTCAAAATGAGCGCCTTTTTCGTCGGATTCAATATGGCGGGTCATTCACTCCAATATTGTAATTACTAATTGCACATCTCAATTAAGATATTGAGCTTCAATGGACCATCCACGAAGCCATAATGCTTCAGATATATATCAAAGTAGTAATTAAAGTGTCCATGAAACCGAGATGGTGTCTGCCCAGGGTTCGAAATAAGGATACTGGACTGAAATAATATGATCCAGTGTTGTTTTAAGTTAAGTTTTAATCATGGTTTTAATCAACGGGCTTGATTTCACGGGGAAAACGAGGCTAGTTTAATGATTGAAGGCCAAGTCCAGCGTGGCCCAATTTGATTTCCACCAGATTGACTGTTGGAGCCGGTTGGAGCATTGGATGCAACATGGCCACCGATCACCCCAACTCCGACGCATACATATGGCAATTTTTTTGTTTTTTTCTCACCAGCTGCCAGCTCTGTAGTTGCTTCTTGCTTGCTCTTTCCGTGCTGATCAATCAACCTGCTGTACAGTAGTGTCCGGTCTCTTCGGCTCTTCCTTCGGTTCGGCAGAGAGAGAGAGAGAGAGAGAGAGAGAGAGAGATACCTTGCCTGACCGAGAGTGATTCGGTCCATGACCCTGTTGTGCCGATCCAGTAGACTATTGTTGCTGATCTCAGGTCGGGTCCACACTACTGCCTGCGAGCTCCCTACAATCAGCAGGTATACACACACACACACATCATGCTGGTAGAGCAAGCACATTGCCTGCTGATTGTTTGGTGAGGCTGTAACGTTGGGGCACTTCTCAGGTGGGGTCATACGTCCACGATGGTTGCCACCAAGTCTGGAGGTGTGAGGGTCCAAAGGGATGACATCATCAAGTCACAGGAGGACAAGCGCCTGTACAGGGGTCTGGAGCTCACCAACGGCCTCAAGGCAATGCTGGTCAGCGATCCAACTACTGACAAGTCCGCTGCAGCCATGGACGTGAATATAGGTGAGGTGATGCGTGCAGATATGCAAATGTGTGGCTTTACAGCACACTGTTTCATGCCCTATACTTGGGAGAGAGTGTAGGCTGTAGGGTAATCTGTCTGTTTTTGGCGTAAGGATGAGCTAGTCTGTCACTTGGCGTGAGGAAGTCGATGGACCTGGCAGAAATGATAGATGAAAGTAATGAGGGTACAGTGGTAGTTGTGTAAGTGTTGATAATGTTTAAATTCTGGGGAGACGGAGTGGCGCCGCGGTAACGCGTGCGCCCACGGAAGTTAAGGTCCCGGGTTCAATCCCCACCCGGGGTTCCCACCTTCTTTCGTGCAGAGTGAGACCGTTTCTGGCTTCGTTTCGGGTGGCGATCCTTTCACATATGCCACCCGGGGGAGTTCACAAAACGGCACATCAACGACATTGCACACGCACTTTGCACATCCCCTCCTACCTACCCTTGGAACACACTAAATACTATCTTAGTATACCGGTTCCACCCAAATGGTGGTATTTCCACCCCCCTAAAGGAAATGTAACTCCCAATGGGGTAATGAAAAAAAAAAAAAAAAAAAAAAAAAAAAAAAAAAAAAAAAAAAAAAAAAAAAAAAAAAAAAAAAAAAAAAAAAAAAAAAAAAAAAAAAAAAAAAAAAAAAAAAAAAAAAAAAAAAAAAAAAAAAAAAAAAAAAAAAAAAAAAAAAAAAAAAAAAAAAAAAAAAAAAAAAAAAAAAAAAAAAAAAAAAAAAAAAAAAAAAAAAAAAAAAAAAAAAAAAAAAAAAAAAAAAAAAAAAAAAAAAAAAAAAAAAAAAAAAAAAAAAAAAAAAAAAAAAAAAAAAAAAAAAAAAAAAAAAAAAAAAAAAAAAAAAAAAAAAAAAAAAAAAAAAAAAAAAAAAAAAAAAAAAAAAAAAAAAAAAAAAAAAAAAAAAAAAAAAAAAAAAAAAAAAAAAAAAAAAAAAAAAAAAAAAAAAAAAAAAAAAAAAAAAAAAAAAAAAAAAAAAAAAAAAAAAAAAAAAAAAAAAAAAAAAAAAAAAAAAAAAAAAAAAAAAAAAAAAAAAAAAAAAAAAAAAAAAAAAAAAAAAAAAAAAAAAAAAAAAAAAAAAAAAAAAAAAAAAAAAAAAAAAAAAAAAAAAAAAAAAAAAAAAAAAAAAAAAAAAAAAAAAAAAAAAAAAAAAAAAAAAAAAGTTTAAATTCTCATTCTACAACACTAGGATAATAATTGATACCAGAGAAAAAGCCCCTGTGAAGCTGTGTGGGTATTACACAGGGTATTTTGTTGCCCAAGTTGATATGAAATGGGGAGATGGGGAAGTGATGATGGATTGGTCACTCCTAAGCTGCATTTGATTTCCTGTCAAGAGCCTCCAGACTCAGCTCGAGGTCGGGCCTTCACCTTTTTGCATGTAGCTTACTGTTGGCATCACCAGGAATGAAGAATAATAATAATCCATCAACTCCCCCCCTCTCCCCACTATTAGCATCAGCCACTTGGGCCAGAAAACATACTCTGCATTGTTACTGCTGAAATTCAGATGAAAGCTTGACTATTGAGAATATCAGGGTTAATGAAACCCCATACCTTCATGTCATAAGCAGTCACATTATCTCAACTCCAACTGACTTCAACAGACTCCCTATAAGTAGGAATAACAATAACTACTAGGTGCAGTCAATAAATAACAATCCGCATTTATTGTGGAAAAACTATTGGATCGACAATAACAACAATCGACCTTCAAACCTTACAGAAAATTATGTGCATGCGCATGTTGAGCTAGAGGAGCAGGCGTCGCATCACGTGATCGAAAAAGAAGTAACTCACTGAAAGCTAGTCATTAAAAAACGGGCTGAACACTATATCAATGTAACATTTAACTTTTTTCAAAAGTATTGCCCATGATGATTTAGACATTTATCTCACTGAGACACTGGCCTGACAATGGCCAGCTTATAGAAGGTCTCAGGTTGTTCCTGGAACCACATCCACCCCCCCTCCTTCACTTCATCATTCGTCTGGAACCCACCTCAGTACAAAGTTTTCATCAGTTCACCACTGAAAAACATGAAAGTCACAGGGGAACAGGTCGGTACTGTAGTGTGGGGATGGCAGCGGACTTCCACTTCAATTTATGCACGAGATATTTGATGAAGTATGCTGTATGGGGGCAGGAATTATCATGGCGTTTTCGCATGAAGGGAATGTGCTTGGACGGCGCTTTTCAGCTGGTCATTTCCTTTTCGATAATGTGATGCAATGCCTGCTTGCTCTAGCAAAATGTGTATGTGCATAATTTTCTTTAAGGTTTGAAGATTATCCTTGCTAATCTGCGTTGTTGTCGGTCCAATGGTTTTTCCACAATAAATACAGCTCGTTATTTATTGACTGCACCTAATATATAAGTATAACTATAAGTAAGTACTTTCCAGATCCCTATTGCACCAGGTTTCCTTCAATTTGTTAAAAATCTGCTCTTGACTATTCATCATGACTAGTAGAAATTTCTTTGATATGCCACCTGCTATCTCAATGAATTGATAATAACTTTTGTGTTACAGGTCATATGTCTGACCCAGACAACCTTCCTGGACTGGCTCATTTTTGTGAGCACATGCTCTTTCTGGGCACTGAGAAATACCCAGAGGAGAACGAATACCACAAGTTCCTTGCTGAACATGGTGGATGTAGCAATGCTTTCACCTCCAGCGACCACACCAATTTTTACTTTGACGTGAGCCCAGAGCACTTAGGTGGGGCTTTGGATAGATTTGCACAGTTTTTTCGGTCTCCCTTATTTACTGAGAGTGCAACTGACAGGGAGGTCAATGCAGTGGACTCGGAGCATGAGAAGAATGTGCAGAGTGATGCATGGAGGCTTAGTCAGCTGGAGAAGTCAACCTCAGACCCAAAGCATCCATTCAGCAAGTTTGGGACAGGAAACAAGGTCACTCTGGATCGTGACCCAAAGGCAGCTGGCCTCAGTGTGAGGGGTGAATTGCTCAAGTTTCATGAGAAGTGGTACTCATCCAACACCATGGGATTTTCCATACTTGGAAAAGGTGTGTAGAAATCCATATGTTGATTTCACAGTTTTCAATTCAGCCACCTAAGATGAGTAGCCGTCTGACTCGTTAAGGGGGCGCATTAGTAAAAATACGGTAGGCTCATTTTTGAGGGAATTACATATTTTGTGGCGAAACGGACCGTTAATCGGAAAAATCACGACGAAGGTGCCCTGCTCAAAGGTTTGGCCTTTACTATGGTACCATACTCAATATGATTGCATTAAAATTGTGGACATACGGGCGCAGAAGCGTTCCCGACTTTGTCGCGTTCCTGCCGCCATGTTATTCAAATGGGCTTATCGGGAATGCCATTTTCCTTTCACTTCAACTCGATGAAAAGGTCACTTCTAGGCCGAAAATGGTAAAATGACAACGAAGGTGCCTTGTGCCAGATCATGTCCTATTTTTTGGTGTAATTTTTGTGTCCATTGCTCCATTTTTGCGGCCGTACGGCCGCAGAAGCGTAGACATGTCGAATCCCCATATGCTGTCTATGCATACACGAGTTTGTTTGTGGTCGCCAAGGGCTCGCATTGTTACCGATAATTTGTTACCGTATTTTTTTGCTGATGCGCCCCCTTAAATGCGCCATCAAGCTTGTCAAATTATGTGTCTCTTTATGGGAAGGGATAAAAACGTGTGAAGGTGAATCTTGTATTTCTCTTCTACTAATTACACTTCTTCTGCAGAGAGCCTTGATGAGTTGCAAAACTATGTGGTGGATCTCTTCAGTGATGTTCAAAACAAGGAAGTGACTGTTCCGTCATGGCCTCAACACCCTTTTGGTCCAGACCAGCTTCGAGCCAGAATGACTGTCCTTCCAGTGAAAGACATACGGAATTTGATCATCACTTTCCCTATCCCAGACCTCACTCAGTATTACAAGTCCAATGTGAGTGAAATAAGCCTGATTATTTTTAAGAGTGAATTTCAAGTTATGAAAAGCTGTGGGTTGGCATGGCATTGGTATAGGTGGAAGCTACCTGCAACGTCTATTTTTGTTGGAATTGCACACTTTATCTTGCACCACCCACATATACAAGGTGTTCCAAGTATATTAGTACTTTTAGTTATAGGAAATTTTGCTAGAAGGTCTGTTATTTTTTTGTAGCTTGTCGATCCCCGATCCAGGTGCCCTATTCTGTAGAAACTGCTACATTCTACGACCTGGTAGTAATGGGGCACCTGGATCAGGGTGCAACAAGCTACACAAAAATTACTGCTTCACAAGTTCAGATGCCTAATAAGATCTGTTTTTCTCAGCCTGGTCACTACTTGGGGCACCTGATTGGCCATGAGGGTCCAGGAAGCCTCCTGTCATACCTCAAAGGCAAAGGATGGGTGAACACCCTGATTGGGGGCCATAAAAATGGAGCTACTGGATTTGCATTCTTCGTGGTGACTGTCGATTTATCTGAAGAAGGGATAGACCATGTGGATGAGATAGTAAGGAGTGTGTTCCAATACCTCAACATGCTGGAGAAAGAGGGACCTCAACTCTCGGTGTTTGATGAGTGCAAAGACCTGGGAAACATGCAGTTCCGCTTCAAGGACAAGGAAAGGCCTCAGTCGCTTGTTTGTGCCGTCGCGGGGATACTCCACGTGAGTTATAGTTAATTGTTTCACAACTGGTGCAACAGTTGAAAACTAATGTCTTACTGTTCGTCATTCAAACCTTTATGTCTATGTCATGTGAATCTTTTCCCACCTGTCCAAAGGAATACCCTATGGATGAAGTTCTCTCCGTGGGCTACCTTCAAACGGAGTGGCGTCCAGACCTTGTCAATATGGTGATGAGTTATCTTACTCCGGACAATGTGAGAGTTACAGTGGTAGGAAAGAAGTTTGAAGGAACTGCTGATTCCCATGAGAAGTGGTACGGCACCCCTTACAAGATAGAACGCATTGAAGAGTCGGTATTGGAAACGTGGAAGTCAGCTGGACTCAACCCAAGCCTGCAACTGCCACTCAAAAATGAATTTGTTCCCACTGACTTTGAACTGGTTGGAAGGGAAGAAAATGTGAGTGACTCCATATCATGTCACGGAGGTGATGTGCTATTCATATGAACCATTTTGTGGCCATTATTTGAAGTTATCATTTCCAGTGTTGAGACGACTGTTTTTCTCTTTCTTCCTCTCCCATCAGGCACCCAGTCTCCCCATACTTCTCCAAGATGATGCAATGTCCCGGGTATGGTTCAAGCAAGATGAGGAATTTCTGCTTCCAAAATCCGTCCTAAACATTGAGATGGTCAGCCCTTTGGCATATCTTGATCCACTTCACTTCAACATGACGTATATGTTTGTGCAGCTCTTTAAGGATGCCCTTAATGAGTACACCTATGCTGCTGAGCTTGCTGGACTGGCTTATGGAATCACCAATAACAAATATGGAGTGACTGTTAGTAAATGATTAGTGAAGGGCAAGAAGGGTGGTGGTTATATGTGCTTTGTTTCTTACAGCTGAAAGTGAGGGGCTTCAGCCACAAGCTGCACATCCTCTTGGAGAAGATCCTGGAACGTATGACCAAGTTTGAGATTGACCCCAAACGTTTTGGTGCCCTAAAGGAGGCGGTGAGTAAGAGCAATGTTTGCCTATCCCTATGGCATTGTATTGCATGACTGAAATCAGAATTGCCAGTCACTGTTCCCATTGTGAATATAAGTTCAGATCCAACAGTTTTTGATTAATATTTATTGGGAATAGAAGCGCTACTTTCCAAAATATGTTTTATCAAAACATTTGCATGCGTGCTTTCTAAGCTGAATCAGGTAGGGGAGGTGTGGTGGCCAAGATGATAACGTATCAGCTTGCTGAGTGAAAGGTCCCAGGTTCGATCCCCGCCTGGGGGTTCCCTTTCACCTGCGTCGGGAGGGTCTCTGCTCCAGACCTTGGAGGTGTCTGGCAACCTAACCTCCTGGGGAACAGCACATGGCCCCTTTCCAGACATTGCACTTGCACCCATGTTCCCTCCCCAAAAGTCCCTATCCTTACCTAATGTCCTTCATTCCCTGCACCAGAGTGTGAAGAAAATAGCAAAAATAGAAAAAATGGAAATATGGTGGTAGTCCACCCCCCAACATTAACACCATGGTCTTATAATTCTAAAGTCTGGTCACTACCTCTTATCGCCTGCCGGGGCTTTTTGCAAGAGGTGCTCACTTGAGAGTGCCAAGAGACCGCTTTTCACTGCTACATTAATAACATTATATGGCAACCCTGCCGGACCTCGCTGAACTTAGGTAGAAGGGAAGCATCTACATGCGGGTCCAACATGGCCGCTGGAAACCATGTTGGGTCCCCCAATGTAGCGCTTCCCTTTTGTACCTATAAAGTTCAGTGCGGTCTGGTAGGATTGCCACATAATGTAGCAGTGAAAGGCTGTCTCATGGCGCTCTCAAGTGAGCACCTCATGCAAAACGCCCCCTCAGGCGATAAGATAAGATTATAGGGGTAGTGTCCCGGGGATTGATTGACACTGTCTCATGGGGTACAGCCTGATTTTGACTTGTTTGTGTTACCTTGCCTCAAATGTGGCTGGCAAGTTGCCTACAGGCACCATTATAAAGCTAATTTAATGGAATTTCCGGCAGTTATTTTTTTATATTTTAAAATTTATTATCTATTAATTATACCCCACATATAAGGTTGTTCCCAGCCAGTGAACCCTGTCTTGATCTATGAATTTTTGGTCTTATTCAGTATGTTCGTGGCCTGAAGAACTTCCATGCTGAGCAGCCCCATCAGCAGGCAGTATACTACACATCTATCCTACTGGCTGAACATGCATGGACAAAGGAAGAAATCCTGGAGGCCACAGACGAGTTAACACTTACCACCCTCCAAGCCTTCATTCCTGAGTTGCTCTCCCGCCTTCACCTTGAATTCCTCATATATGGGAATGTGACGCGCCAGAGGGCCCTTGAGCTGGTCAACCTAGTGGAGGAGCGTCTCAGGGGGGACGTCCAGACCAGGGCCCTTCTGCCTGGCCAACTAGTCAGGGACAGGGAGGTGCAGCTGACAGATGCCTCACACTTTGTGTTCCAGGCTACAAATACAATCCATAGGAGCTCAAGCATAGAGAACTACTACCAATGTACTGTACATAACACGCATTGCAACATGGTACTGGAACTTCTTGCACAGATATTTGAGGAGCCTTGTTTCAATACCCTCAGGACCAAGGTAATTAGTACTGCCTGGTGCAGTACCCTAACAAAGGACTTGCTGCAGTCATGAACTGCCATCAATTTTACTGAGAGTTGTTCCTAATGATGTTATGTGAAAACTAAGTTTTGTCCTACTGGTTTTGGTGTACTGGAAAATTTGAAATTCACAATTATAGATTTTTTTTCACTTGAAAATCACCATGCAGGATTTGCTAGAAATATTAGATAATTTTTATTTGACAATATTCTTCTGCCTGCTACGTAATTGGTCTTCCAGAGGTCCCATATTAATGCTGCTGTTGGTTCCAGGAACAACTAGGGTATATAGTATTCAGTGGGGTGAGACGCACAAGTGGAGCTCAGGGCCTACGTGTCATAGTGCAATCAGATAGGCATCCTGTTGCAGTGGACCAACGTGTGGAAGCTTTCATTGATTCCATGGGGGTTAGTATTTTGTGTTGCAAGCCATGATGAGGAAGTGTCAAATTGTCATTTATTAAATCTCCTCAGGAATGCCTGGCCGAGATGAGCGAGTCAAGCTTTGATTGCCACAAGGAGGCTCTAGCAGCCCGCCGCTTGGAGAAGCCCAAGACCATGGTCGGACAGTCTGCAAGGTACTGGGGTGAAATAATGTCCAGTCAATACCACTTCGACAGGGATGCAGTTGAAGTTGCACACCTCATGACCCTAACTAAAGAGGATATCCTGCAATTTTACAAGGTGAAATTGTGGTTTGGCACCTACCAAGAGCCATGATTCTAGTTGAATACTGATCCCTCAAGTGACACTTGAAGGGGTCATGATACACCAACAAAATTCAGGCCACACTAGATGAAATCTATTATCATGTCTTTCATCATAGGATCTGATCAGCAACGAGTCACCCCGCCGGCACAAGTTGACTGTACAAGTTTTGTCAGAGGCACCAGGAGGTGCTGGTGAACGTGCGTTACAGCCTCCCACTGCGGAGGGAGAAGTCAAAGATGGGCTGAGACCTCCACCTCCTTGCACTGTTCAGGTGTGTTTTGAAGTATTTTGGAGCTGTAATCTGGAAGTCAATGATGTTGCATGGCATGCAATCAGGCCGCTGGAAGAGCTAATGTACTTGTACTATAATGATCAAAAGGAGAGAGCTGATATTGCATTGAAACCAAATGCAAAATCATCTCATAGCTTTTTGGGTGATATAGTAAGCTCCACACTTTTTCATAAGTTTCATTGTACTACCAGGCTTGATGTTCGAGCAAATGGTTTTAAAGTGAGTATTAGTTGCTTTGATTAGATGTGAAACCATTCAAATGTCAGGAAGTCATATTTGTACATTTACTTGTTAGCTCAGTCAAGTTTAGTGAGCATTGGCTCTTGACTGGGTGACTGGGACCTTGGAGAACAACTGAACAATATACTACTGGACAAAACTGCTTTGTACCCCTGCAAGCAGCACCAAGCAGCCAGGCGAGCAAGTGGGGTGAAAGTGTTCAGGAATGAAGTCATACATGCTTCCACCCATGCTGGCCTGCAAGGCAGGTTTTTCCAGTCGTCTACAGTCAAACTGCTGAAAGTTGTTGAGGCTATAGGTTGGAATTGCGAATTTCCTGCATAACCTGGTATAGCCTAAGTTGTGCAATGCCCACGTGAATGTCTTGAGCTTCGATCTCGTCTGGGGCAGTAGAGATTGTGCTTTAAATTAGGTCTCCTACATTTTGCCCAAAATGCTTGTGTCCTGAGGCCAAAACCTTGCAAAAGTACTTGTCTTACAATGCTAGTTTTTGTTAATTTTACAGCCAGTACAAGTGGAAGACATAGTCGCCTTCAAGAGCAGCCTCGGACTGTTTCCACTGGTCAAGCCATATGTCAATCTGGGTGTCACATCCACCAAAGCAAAACTCTGAAGACAACAGGACAATGGAGTGGAGAAGACTTACGGAGCAGTATCTTGACCCCACAGTCACAAAGAATGCCACGTACAATTTGCTGCAAGGTTGTGCCTCCTTGTCCACTTTTTAAAGCTTTTTATGTCACGCCGTAAAACTACTGCCGTTGTCTGTACTAGTCTCTGACAAGTGACACTTGACCTTGCTGTGCATTGTAGACTGACTGTGGCAGCATACCTCATACCACATTGACCCATGCCTGCAAAGAACAGGCCAGTCCATTGTTAAGGATCATGTTAAAATCAGTCAGTGATGATCAATAATATATACTGGATTGCTGTGATTGATACATCTTGTATCCTCCAGCCTCGTTTAGGGGTGCAGGATGGAGTAAGCTCTGTTTTACCAAGGGCAGTTGTAATGGTGACAGTATTTTTTAGCATACGATGCAATTTATATCCCACCACTGCTGTGTAAATAAGTTGTACCAAATGAAACCACATTTTGTGCTTTTTACTTGCCGTTTTTTTTTAACAACTGCCTTTTGTTCCATTTTGACAATTTCCGCACTATCAGGACATCTGAATGCAATATAAACTTGCACAAAAGTAGGGAAGTGAAAATACACATGCAATATTTATCCAAGTAATGCACAATGGATGTTATGTCCCAATGCAGCAATCAAAAGCAGATGCTGCCTAGACACAATCCAGTATGTATTAAAGGTCAGTGCAGCCATCAGGTGAGAGGACTAGGCCCAATCCCTCCTCTGCCTGTAATAAACATGGGTCACTAGGATCAGGCAAAGCCATGACCAGCAAGGTATAATGTTGCTGAGATGCAGTTAACAATAATTGAGGCAAGATGGTGCACTTCACAGATTGCAACTTAGTTGAGATGTACACAAATTGCCTTCCACAAGCACATGGTGACAATAGGTTGCCCCATTTCCTCAATCATAACTTTACATGTGTTTTGCTTGCCAGTTAACTGCAACTCAGTGAAGCCTCACGTTTCAGTTTTACAAGAAACGCTCAAATTTTTAAATGAAATAAATTAATTGGTGGTTTTAATATCTTGTTATTTTTCTTTTGTGTCCAACACGTGCCTTCTAAAGACCTAAAAAATCTTGCAACTTCCTTAAAATTCGACTAGTCGACTACATAGAGTCAGCACCTCCAAAACTAGACAGTGACTAGCCTTTTGGATCTTGGAATATCCCAATGCTTCAATCTTTCTTAACATTGCCAATGCTCTTTGTTGCTTATTATTGCTTGGTCCTATAACTTTGTGACAGCATCGTGGATGGCTTTGGCAACATAATCAATATTGCCAGATGTCAAACCACACATGTTGATCCTTCCACTTTTCAGCATGTAGATGTGGTATTCATTTCGCAGGTAATCCACTTGGGCAGCTGCAAGGAGAGAGAAGTTTATAGGCAATGGGAAGGAGAGATTTAATATCTAGATATATTATCCAGGAAAATATAATATAGCTGACTACCTATTAGTGCTAAGGAGGAGTGGTCCAGATCAGTGACCTTCTTTAAAAGGGTGTTTGCTAATACCCTGTGTCAAACAATTTGCCTTAAAAGCTAATGAAGCAGACATGTGATAGTGAAAATATGCATAGTGGCTTTTTCTATCACTCTAGCAGTCTAGCATTAGAAACAATATCAACAATTGTGGCATTATGGTGCAAAATTCTGCCGATAATTTTTTGCCCCTCACAGAAAAATCTCTCCCAAAACTTGACTGGATCTCCCAATTTTTGCATGGTCGATGGAGGGCATCTCTCAAATATTATCAACATAATTATATCCTACCCAAAATTAATGCAACATTTTGCCATAACTTTCATTCCTGAATCATTTCTGCATCATATAGCCTATTTTGTTTCTTTTTCTGCCATGATCACGCTGAATCTTCAAAAAGGAACTTCTCATGGGAAAGTGTAAAATTGTTCTAATTTTTCGTCCCTGTGGTCACAACACACCAAACTGGCACTCATTGGAAGCATCTGCTAGTTTGATATAATCGTGCATGACTCAACTAGGTTTATGATGATGATACCTTTGCGGATACCGAAACTATTACACGTACAGTGGTTCCTTGTACTTCGAACTTAATTCGTTCCAGAAGGTCGTTCGAATTCCAAATCAATTTTTCCCATGAGAAATAATGGAAAGTGAATTAATCCATTCCCAGACTCCAAAGAATACCCATTTTGATAAATGTACACAGCAAAGACACACAATTTAAAGAAAACATAACACGATTTAATGCCCTAAAAATATACTGAAACGTGAAAACAGTAAATAAAATTCGTAAATACTGCATAATAAAATGACTATTGCAATATATTATTGTACAAGTGAGGAGTTGTGATGTCCCATGTGGCTGGTGGAGAAGACGGGAAAGGTTACAGTTTGGAAGGTGTCAGCACATTTCATTGTGTGTACAATTAAATGCATAAAGCAAAAAAAGCACTGAAAACATGTCAGTGTAACGTAAGAGATGCTTTCCCAGCAAAAGCGAGAGAAAACTTTGGTGCAAAATAGATGGCATTTACTCAGTGTTTTTCACTGTGCGTGAAGTTCGAACTTTGAAGAATTGTTCGAACTACGGATCAAATTTATCTTGAATTTAGTATTTGAACTTGGAAACGTTTGAAGTTAGGGGCATTCGAAGTACAAGGTTCCACTGTGCTGAAATTCACATGATTTCTCAATACAGTGTTTTTATTTAAGTTGGACTGACATGAGCCTTCCAAGCATGGACAACTTACGGTTAAGCCCTGTGAATGAGAACATCCCAATCTGTCGGGTGATGTGGTCCCAGCTGCCAGGGGTACCCAAGTTGATGAGCCTCTGCCTTAACCCGTCCCTCATATTTCGGATCCTCTCAGCCATTGTCCGGATGCAGCTCTTCCTATTTTTGTGTAGATGAGGGATGAGAATGGTAATAATTTAAATTGTATGCAGATGAGTAT
This sequence comes from Catajapyx aquilonaris, assembly GCA_000934665.2. Lineage (NCBI taxonomy): Eukaryota > Metazoa > Arthropoda > Diplura > Dicellurata > Japygidae > Catajapyx > Catajapyx aquilonaris. The sequence goes on from KZ538013.1 coordinate 87,367, forward strand.
GGCAAAGACATACCATTCCTCAAACAGCTCTGGATTGTTGAGGATAGTGGCCACCACCCTGGCTCCATGGTTAGGCGGATTGGAATACATTGCCCTTACAATCAGCTGAATCTGTGATCGGACTTTGGTCACGTCCATGTGGTTCTTCATTACTACCACCAGGTTGCCAACCCTCTCATCTGGGGAAAAACCACAAGGCCTGTCACTGCAACCCATTGAACATTCCTGCTACCTCCAGGCAATTAAACAACACAATGTATAGCACAGTGTTCAAAATAATTAATCATCTTATAGCCTTTTCTCAGTAATAAATTGTTTCATCATACATGGGTTCAGTGTACTGCAGGTGCAAATAAAATGTACAACAGACTAAGAAAGGATTACTTGCAACATATCAGGACAGTTGCAAAGAAAAATTCCTATCCCTACTTTCCATCCTTCGTAATCCACAGTTGTAAAAAGCTATTACAGATCCCCTAAGGCTAATCCTTATCAATTAATCATGATCATATTTTTTCCAGTGTATTTTCCATTGATATTTTCTCATTGTAGAAGTACTTCCTATTTCTGTGCTTGCCTTTTCATGGTTCATGGACTGGTTATTTCAGACTTCCCTTGAGAACTTTACACCTATTTGTGCAATATTAGACAAGATTTAATACAGGCAGTGATATGTAGTAAAGCGTGTCCATTTTGGAGTGGCTTCCACTCTGCAAAAATGTACCTTAACCCTTAGCTACGTAGGTGGAGCCTGAGTGGCTCCAACCAAGTTTAAACATGATGTAATTAAGTCAAAAACCAGGCAAGTTTTTCTGTCCGAATATAGTGGCTCAGCGTGTGATTTTTACGTTTTCAGAAGCCTAATGATCTGAACTGCACATTCTGCATGTGAAAAGTCCAATATAACAATTTAAATATACCGTTGGAGCCGCTCAGGCTCCACCTATGTAGTTAAAGGTGTTTCAGCCACCTACGTAGTTAAGGGTTACAGAAAGGTTGCTGTTATATGTTACAGACAATACATCAAAAATGTTATGCCAGGAACAAGCATGTTCCATAAGTGGCATGGTTTCACTGTATCAAGGATGCACTATCTATTGTAATCCAGAAAGAGGCAAGTTTCAGCAAGAATGGATTCTACTTTTTAAAGCTTCAAAAAAATTCAACCAATATTTCAAATGCCTTCCTGAGAGGAGCAGCTGTACCTACTGTAGAGGCCAAAGTTCTTGGCAAAAGACTGGGCTGCAAGGGTTTCAAATCCACCGTTGATGAAGTAGCGTACGGCCCAAGCATCCTGGTCTAGGTCACCCGATGCAAAACCCTGGTAGGCACAGTCAAAGAAAGGGAAGAGGTTCTTGCGCTTGACCACATCTGAGATACGGGCCCACTGCTCCTGGGAAGGGTCTATCCCCGTGGGATTGTGGGCACACGAATGGAGGATGACGACAGCATTTGGAGGGGCAGCATTCAGATCTTCCATCATCCCATCAAAGTCCAGCTGACGATTTGCTGGATCCCAGTAGCGGTACGTGCGGAACTCACGAAATCCAGCATTTATGAAGACCAGGCGATGGTTTTCTGCAACGAACGTAACCATTTTTATCTGTTGCTCGTGTACAAATCAATGAAACAAGGGCCTTGAAATAAATTCATGTAATCACTCATTGACAAAGCTGTCTTTCTGAAACCTTACTGCATCACAACTATTCTTGCAAGCCATGTGTTGGCCGAGAAAGGGATTAAAGAGCTACAGTGTATACTGGGGCCATTCTCCATGTTTGAATGAATGTACTAACCCCATGTTGGACTGGATGAGTACACAATGTCATAGCCAAGAATCCTGGACAAAAATTCTGCTCCAACGCGGAGAGCACCAGTCCCGCTCAAGGTCTGTACACCGGAAACCCGGCCTTCCTTCAGGGCAAGGGAGTTGTCTCCAAGCAGCATGCGAGTGGCAGAATTGGAAAGGGCATCCATCCCCAGGACAGGGAGGTACTCGTGGTTGAGAGACTCATCAGACGCCATGCTCTGCTCCACCTTCCGCACCACGGGGAGGACCCAGGGCTTTCCCTCGTCAGTCCTGTACGCCCCAACTCCCAGGTTGACCTTCTTTGCGGATAGGTCATCGGTGAAGGACTTGGTCAGGGCAAACACCTCTATTGGAGGGCCAGCTTCCACCTTGCTGAAGCGAGACTCATTCTTTGCCTCGTCACCCATCCTTACTAGCTTGTCAAGAGACCTGGAAATGCCAAGTTGCTAATTAATCACTGCATCTATTAATTCCTGATTTCTACTTTGGTAGTTTGCGAGGCTACCAAAGTACACCCTTACACACTAACGCACATAACTAGCTTTCCCTGATATTGTTAATGTAGAAATGTGTCGCAAACACTACCAGCTGTATATTACATCAATACACCGGTTGTTCTGAATCACTTGAATTGCAAACTCTGTACAGTACACCAAGGCAACCGACCATGAACGGGTTATGACGTACAAAGTGTTTGCAATTGATGGTCATTCCGCCTTATTCCAGTTCGAATCACCTCTGGCCACGTACAGGCAACGGAACTGCTTGCAGACCATTCTGCGTACAGTACATTCGCCCGCAATAAGTGCCGGCTTCGTAAATCACGCGTGCACTGCAACTGTGCCGTCTGCAAGCACTTCCTACAGGCCTGCTGACCTCCACGCAATAACCCGATCCCGGTGAGCGGGGGGTGTCGGAGAGCAGGTACCCACCGTGAGTGCTGCGCGACCGGAGATCAGGTCCTGCGTGCCGTGTGGGGAAGACGGAAGAGGACTGATAGCTGGCCACCGCCGTCCTTTTGCACAACTCAAGGCCCCCCCACTCCTGCTCTCCCCTTCCCACCCCCACCTTTTTTAAATGAGCCCACTTTCCCCAAGCCTGGAAATAACCCCGTCCCAATACCTACTGGAAGACAACAGGACAACTCCAGAATGATCCTGCCTCCTGCGCACGTCCCGTTTACAGATCTTGTCTCGCGTCCCGGGTGACTCCCGCTTACTGGATATTTCCGTAGCCGTCTTAACCGGTTTTATAATGCTGCCCGCCGATCCGGTCTCATTTCTATGCTAATTAGTCATTCATGGACACCGTACGCGTGCTGAGCGTATGTGGTTGTTGGCCTTTCCTTTGATCTTTGATCCCAATCCAGGTGGTCGGGAAATTTCGCGGAATTTCAGACCTTGTTTCATGATGAATTTTGCATTGCGCGGTAGCTCATACATATATGTAGTGTAACGTTATTGGTACTGCCAATAGGTACTGCTGAATAATATTTCATATTTTATATTTTTATATGCTGGGGAAAAAACACAACGTAGTCGTGAATGTCTTCAGTCGTCTTACAAAAATTGCAGTCCTACATAACTTCGCGAAGCAGGGATGACAATAAGGAGACAATATATTGGAATAATCACTAATCATAGCAATTATAACTGATTATACGTCCTTATATTAGCTACATGAAACATGAATGAAGAGCAATTCGCTGTGTAATTTGTAATTAGCATAAGTTGTAATCATGTTGTTATACCGATAAAAAGGAATGTCTTAATTCACTTTTTATATTGTCCCACACGAGATCAAGAGCGAACGATGAGCTGCCTAGCTGTTTGGTGTAACGATACAACAGCCTTGAATTCCGCTATCCACGTATTTCTGCATCTTGACGTAATATGCATGCAAAAAAACAAAAACAAAAAACTAGGCAATTAGTTATTTATTTCCGCCTTAATTTTCCTGCTATTTTTTCCCCCATCTCGCAGGTTTTGCATGCAGCTCCATCATGACGCAAATTGGCCAGTAATGGTGTGTACTGTGTACACATATGTACTACATTAAACATGCCGAACAATCCTTTATTTCCAAGTCCTGCAAATGTGGTAATACGAAAGTCTTTTTTTACGTACTAGTTTTCTTTTTATACCGGGTTGCAAATTCCTATATGACGTACGAGCACCGAATGTGTAGGCGAATGCTGCTGACAACACGTCATTAGACGTGTGTTACAGATCACGTTATTTCCCGTCCTCCTGCCCTTGAACGCATGCCCTCCCGGTAAATTGACAGATTTCCTAATTGACTCTCTGAAGGAGAATATAGGGATCAAGGAGGAGGAGCTGATCGTGGTAATGATGAAGGCTGAGGAGAACAGAATGGAACAAACAACTGGAGGAGGTAGATATAGACCTCCTCAGACTGCAGTAAAAAGGACTGATTATAATGTCGTCAGTCTATCCCTGTGCAGATATCGAGTCCCGATGACCTTTGCCAATATGCCCCCAGGCTCCTTTAAATTGGGGGGCTGAATTTGCTGGGTGTAGGCTTCCTTGAACTTCACAGGATCACAGCTATTATCGCTCAGGGAATGACCTCCAGATTCCTCACCTTGACCTCCTTATTTTTTACTAATGCCATCCTATCTGCACTAGATATTATACCACATCCCTGGTAACACACAGGTCATGATAGAATTATGATTGCTACAGCAACTGTTGCGACACCTTATATATGCTAAAAAAAATATTGAACCACATGTGCAGTTGTGTATGAAGTTTCCTGAAGGATGGCAAGACGCACAATTTCTTCCCCCCTTTCTATTATAAAATTAATGTTATGTAGTAAAGATGTGTGTAGGGGAATCATGCACACAGCAGCCAATTTTTCCATCATGAACTGACTTCCATCATATGACAAGGACAAATGAAAAATTGTTTCCCAGGGTCAAACATTTGGTCAAGTTTCTGCTGACTGCCACTTTCATACAGGTGACACCAGTGTATGGGATGGTATAGAAGGAGGTGAAAGAGTCACGATAATACTGTATGGTGCAAGGATTATTCAAAAGGTCTGCTGGAGATCTTATCATTGAGACACCTGCCCCCATACAATACAATACGCCTGCTATGAAGTTGTTGTGGCAACTGGCAACTGACGCAATTTCTCTGGCAGCTCTGTCGGACATTGTCAGAGGCAGATACATCACATTTTGTCCACCATTGGGCCAGAAATCGCAGGTGTCAAATAAAGAAAACATGGGAGGCACGGTGGTCTGGTGGTTACGCCACTGGCCAGTCAAGCGGGAGGCCGGGGTTCAAATCCTGTCCCCGTAACCTCTGCTTGGCTGGGTCTTTTTCCGCTTTTCACCTGACATGCCAGGGCAGAATTGCACTCCCTACTCTGCCCAGGGCCAGGAGGAAAGGTCTGGTGTATTTCACAAAGTCAGAAGTGACTACAAATTACAGCACCCTCCCTTGGAAACTTCCCCTTCCCCCCTAAGAGGGCTCCGCCCTATCAAGGGGTATTACAAAATAAAGAAAGAAAGAAAGAAATAAAACATCACCTTTAGACTGGTTGATCGCAGCAGCTCACTTTATACTTTTTACTGCGCATGCGGATATTGAGGTGGGGCAATCCCATTATGTCCTGAGGTTAGATCAAGACCCAACCTATCTGTGGCATAAGCGATGTAAACTTCCTACATTTCACTGATTTTCTAGATATGTGTTGCCACGATTTAATTTACAGCCCTCGTATATTGACCATAAATCTGAGTGCGAACTGTCGTTAATATATGGCCGGGATGCGGATATAATATATTAGCACCCAGCAATTCACTTGTAATTTACACAATTCTTTAAAAAATACATTTTTGTTTCTTCAGTACTCTGATGTATTTCACTTGAAGCAGTGCACATGTCACAAAACCTGCTTTGGCAGAAAATTGACTTACACTTGTTGTTTATTTCCAGCTACCTCTTACAGAAAGATACAGTAGAAATAAGAAATACAATATGATTTAACACATACAGTCAGTCCATATGGAAATACCTGCAGTTGAGGCAGAGGTACAGTATGTAATTCAAGAACAGCTTGTGGAAACATCATTGGGTTAATGTGCATTTATGCCAAATACCTTTACTTGAAGAAACTGCATAGAACTATATCTACATTTTTTTGCACTGTAGTAAGAAAACAACTGATGGATCAGAAAAAGTCAACAAAATGAAAACAAATGGAATACAGTGCTTGACCTGCACTTGGTCACTCCTTCCTCCTCCTCTTTTTCCCTTCAGCTTTGGTATCTTCTGATTTCCTCTTTCTGCCCCTTCTCTTTGGAGGACTGCTTGCAGCGTCGTTCTCTTTCTCTTGTTCCTCTCCCCCACTCGCTTCATCCTACAATATATATCTCTATGCTGTTACCCTGCCTGATGGACTACATGCAATTGCAAAATACACTACAGTACCATGAACAGCAGGTAATGTGACACAAAAGGCTCGCTCACACAGTCATAAATAATAGCGTAACCTGGTCATGCCAGATAACATACCTGATCAATGGGAGGTTGTCCAACCCTGATGCGAAAGTCCCTGGCACTTCCACCTCTCACCCACCTGTTCATCTGTACCTGCAAACCAGTAAGCAAAAATTACTGACATATCTACTACGCAAATATGGCCAAATAAAAGAGGAAGAGGACATCTCTCACATCTATAAATAACAAGTGCTACTGCTCTGATTCCGTATGTGTGGTAGCCTATTTAGCCAATTGCATCAGACTGGAGCAGTCTAATGGAGCTGAATGAACAAACCATGACTGTGATCCTGCACATTGTAGTTATGGCTTTTTCTTTGTAAGACTGACAGTGAGTGAAGCATGCATGTACGAGTGTGTGCATGTAGAAGGCCTGACCTTAGCCTTCTTGGCCAGATTGGCGAGTGACTTCTCACACCTCTCCACACTGAGGACAAGGCTGGAAGTAAGGGTGGACTCCTTGGTGAGTCTCCCTGCTCCACCTTTCCCCTTCTTCTTCTTTTTACCAGGCTCCATACCAGTTGTCTGAAATGCATAAGGACATAACTCCATATAGCTGAGCGTAATCTACTTCAGAACTTCGGCACAAATGTTAATGTCTGCATAATTAAGTGAACTATGGTCAGGCCTAATTGCAGTAAAGTGACTATTGCATTAATTGACCAATTGACACAAATTGATTCAGAAAAATGTAAATTTAGTTTTTCACATGAATAGTTATTTGGATATCAATTAGCCTCATAGCAAATTAATCAATTAGGAAAGCAAATTATGTCCTACTTGAGAGCAATAATTTTGAAAAATTCCCTCACTGGTCTGTTTACATCTCTCTTTATGTAAATACTGTGGCAGCCCACTCCTATTGAAATAGACTAATGTCAAGATGGTATTTTGTGTGATTCCTGAAAGATTCCAGCACAATACATGGGAAAAACCACCTATATCGATCATCTAGAAGGGTTGCTAAAGTATCAGAAAAAGCTGCTGTCACTGTGAAGACAGAATCAGTTCCAGCTGCATGTCACTTCTTGAACCAGTCAGTAATCATAATGTCAAGGAACTCAAGCTCTGAGAGAACATACCTCAACGAACCAGAGAAATCCATCCAGAGCAGATTTAAGTGGGCCACATGCCAGTTCTGCAGTTTTGTCGAAGCTAGAAAGCCATCAGTTTCAATTAATAAATGCAACAAAAAAACAGCAATAATATCATCAGTTCATCACCATTTTCAGTATCAGGAGTGCACCCTGCTCAAGACAGTTGGTTAACACTCACCCTGTGTGATCAATGGTACCCTTCTTCTTTGTGTAGCATACAAACATGTGATCAGTAAGGATCCTCAGGCAGAGATAAAAATGAGTCAAGACCTTTCCAACGGCTCGTGACCCATTCGGATTTTCACTCGCATCCACCTGTGCCACCTCCTGCAGGGCATATCCTATGTCATAAAGCTTCTCACACACTAGGCGCTCCTGAGCCTCAAGGCCTTCTAGGTTCCCCTCTGAAATAGGGAAATCATTGACTCCTTACATTAGCAGGCTGCATCATAATTTCAAGTATGCACAAGTAGGCCCTGATTTACAAAGCTCTATTTGACAACTTTTCACAATAGCAACCTTTTCGAAATTACTGTAAATTTTTTTTAAACAAAAGAATGAAAATAAGGAAAGAATCAAAACACAAACACATTGCTGCAACACCTCTGAGTCCAAACACGAAATAGCTTTTTTTTTTGTGGTGCATTGCGCCAGGTCACAGATATACAATATTAGGAAGGCCTTGTTTTAAGACTTTTAATTTTACAACCCTGTTTTGCTGGAACCTAACCCCATCACAAAACAGAGTCTAACAGTATTGGTTAACCAATGACTACCTTTACCTTCTTCCCCATTCATATGTATTACAGAAAATTTTTTGTTACTAAGGGTAAATAAGTGGCATTTACCAACTGGGCTGAGAAACTTCTTCTTACGAAGCCAGTACAAGATGCCTTCCACCAGACCCAGGATATGTTCTAGATGGTCAACAGCAACCTGCAGGCTGACATGAGCCATGCCAGATCCACCAACAATGTTGAAGTGAGTAGTGGGTTCCACCTCCTTGTCCTAAGAAAAAGAATACCATCAGATTCTGATACATTTTTTGTGTTTTTTTTTGGCACTTCTAAAGATAAAATTTTGGGGGTGGAGACAGACTTGAAAGATCAGATAAAATACCTAATCAATATATCGATCATGTCTCATTGGATTGATTTGTAAGGTTAAGATTTAAGTGTGCATGAACAGTGTCTTTTTCATGCTTAAATTGAGAGCCTACCAAACACTTTCTCATTTTATGCAAAAAAAAACGACATTTCCTTGATCTGTTTGGCTAAATTAAAAGACAGAAAAATACAAAAGGATCCTGAGTGCAAATGGCAGTGCAGTGGAGGCTACCACAGCATACAATTGGCTGTTAGGTTATCTCAAGGACCCCTGTCTACTGAGAGCTAATCACATTCACCAGGGAAAATAGCGATTTCTTTCGGGGGGTGCTGACAGGAAGGGTTTTCTTATCTTTCTTTTTCTCATTTGTATGGCTGAGACATATTGTGTCACTGTGAACTTCTTGAGGGAGGGACCTACCAGCATCAAGTATTACAGGATTTCTGAAGCAGTAGTGGTGTAGTGGTATGGTGTCCGACTGCTAATCGGGAGGTCCTGGGTTCGAATCCCGGAGGCCGGCGACCCTGATCATGGTTTTCTGTCGTTTCCCATGGTCATCGGAGGATAATTCCGGGGTCGTTACCATAATTATAGGCCACAGCCACTTCCTTCCTTACCTATCCTTGCCTCAATTCCGATGAAAAAGTATAGTAAAAATGGAAAGAGTTCCAGACAAAAAAATTGGGAGAAATCCCCTCCTAATAAAGCCTAAAGGGCTGATAATGGGGTATCTATTATTATTATTATTATTATTATTATTATTATTATTATTATTATTATTATTATTATTATTATTAAGTATTACAGGTTTTCTGCCCACAAATTGTCCAGGTGCCATCCCTTCATGTCCAGACCTCTTCCTTTAACTCGCTAGATGGAAGGAGCTTGGCCATTTTCGGAAAATAGGAACATGAAATTTTCTATTACCATCAAGCCACAAGGGAAGTGTGTTTGGCCATCCCTTAGGTAATTATGATTCAACCACAGCAGAAATGAAAGAACAGGAGATGTTGAATCCAACAACAGAAATCATTAACTCCTTCCTCACTTTTTTATCCCTTAATTTTTGTATTTTGGTTTTCATTTCCCTTATCTGCAGCACCCCCCGAGTGAGCACTCCAGGTGATGTGATAAGCCTCATTTTTGTCATATTTGACCTTAACACCTAGCAACTATGTAAAATACATGACAAACAGTTTGGTATCCTCCAAGTTCACATATCATTCATGATATGGCCATACGGACTAGATCGAAACCCGCATTCCTTACGATTTGTGAAGAGAGTGCAAACTTCAATTCAATCTCCTGAAAAATTACACTTTTGTGGATTATCACCTTTTTCCACCACACCCTGCAAATCATACTTAAATATATATCGAAGTAATACTTCGACCATGACATGTCAAATGACCTGAGTCGTTGCTCCAGTTTGCTAAGGATATCCTAGCCCAAGATGATCATAACTTCCCTCCTAAATATTGATAACTTCACTCATTTCATCATTTGTTTTGCTCAGACACAGAAAATCCACCCTGTCCTAAACCACCTCCTACAAACCTCTTCAACATCTCCCAATTCAAGATGCACACGTTGCATGATCTCTTCCACCACTTCCATGCTGTCCTTCTGACGGGCCACAGTAGACAGCAACACTTCCAGGACTTTCTTGCAGGCTATCCTATCTTCCAGGGTGTAGTCATTGCAAAATTCATACAAGGAAGTACATGCCTGCTTTGACTGGGGGAGATCTGGCGGGGCACTGATCAACACTCGCTCAAGTAGCTGAACAACAGGGACAACAAGGCATTGCCATGCCTGATTCTTCTGGGCCGAGAACAGCATAGAAGTCAGGTGCTCAGCAGCATGACACTCACCATCTAAAACAACACATTAATGTTACATAGGGTGCTTCTTTGTCCAAGTGTGGGACAGAATGTTTTGTCTGACTCACCTATGGATTTAATAAGGACGTGGACTTTGCCTGGTGTTTGAGAGGTACACAAGCTAAACAGTTTAACAAAATAATCCATGGACAGTTTCAGCACTTGCAGCTGGTCTTGTTCAATAGACTCACTGCTAGTCAACAGCTTGCAGCATGCCGCAAAAAGGACCCTAGAGAAAGAGAAAAGTTATGCTACAGGAGAACATAAGTCGGCTCCCCATGTGCCACAGCAATATGCCCATGACAACACCATAGGAATGTCTGAAACTGACTATTCCCTCTTGCAGTATGTCTCAATCAAAAATTTACTTCACTTTTTTGGCCCTAGCTTATATCTATAATACTCCATCATCTGTGCTAACTTGTGTGCTCCAGGCAGTAAACAGAGTATATCACACAGTAACATAAATGTAGCAAGTTCTTAGCACAATTTCTTGCGATGCACACACAAAATATAAAGTTGAAAAATTCAGCCTGCTAATTCCCTAAATAAATAAACCATAATATTGGAAAACAATCAGATATCCCCCCAAAATTATATACCTCATACTTGAAATTTGATTCAAGTGGATTGACATGTCTCAGATCGTACTCTTACACAGGGAAATAATGTTTTACAATTATTGCACAACACATTTGATATGTTCTGCCTCCTTTTAATAAGCAAAAGTCAAAATGAGGTACAGCTGACTCAAGTATGTTATTATTTATTTTATACCCCGTCAACCCCATTTTGAGGTCTCCAAGCTTACCCAAGAATCCGGCAATGCATATCAAAGTGGGAGTCAGACGTAAGCCCCACACCAAATTTACTCTTGGCTTGATCCACCTTCTCCAGAAGCAGTCTGACCAGGTACATCTGGAAGGAGCCCTTCTCCAGCAAGGGAAGTATTGCAGCCTCCTCCTCCTCACCCCTGCAAAACACAAGCTAGTGTCACTGAGGCTGACACACTCTCACCTTCTCACTCTCAAACATACCCAAACATGGCCTGGAAAACAGAGTCAAGAAATTCCATGGATATGATGCTGACCAACTCTGGCTTGCCCTTGGGTGATGATGTACTGCCAGTTTCCCCCTTCTTGGGTCTCCCTTTTCCCCTACCAGTAGGAATGGCTGTTATGACCTCCGCTACCACTTCATACCCAGAGAAGATCTGAACTACATGCAAGGATGTCTCAGAGCATATCTTGAAGTCCCTCATGAAGGTGTATTCCATCAAAGCCTCATATACATGGCAAATCTCACGGGCTCGCAGAAGCTTCACTTGGCTCTCGTCATCACTACCATGCAGGTCTTCATCCTTCTTCTAAGGGCAAGAAAAAACACTAGACTGCAGGATAACATTTGAAGATATTGAAATGCTGTGAAGCAGGAAAAAAGTTGAAATTCATTTATGACACTCATTCATCCACCACCGGTAAAAACAAGGTTGGGGTAAATAAAGTGGATGAGGCAATTCCATGCAGCCTGGGTCATAATCTGGTGTTACAGGTATCTTGGTTCATAAAGGTCTCGCTTCTATGTGGCAAAATGTTCTGGTTTACAACGTACAGTATAGTCAAAAGTAATTACTGTAGCTCTCAGTATAATACCCTGACATGGCCTGTACATTCAACCACTCCTTTTGCCCCAGCAAACTTTAGAAGTTATATTTATATTTAATGGGAATATTGATCTTCTAGACTTTAGAGTAGCTTGGGAAAATGATTAGTAGCATGTATGGTACACACCATGACCTGGTTGTTGGCATTGTATGGTACAGGGGCTGAGTACACTCTAATGGTAATTGGGCCCCAAGAGGTCAGTTGGTGAGCCTCTTTTGAAATACCTCCTGGCAGTTTGTCATCAACTGAATTTGCTCCGTGGGTAAAGGAGGCTATAGCAGTATTTTAGAATCCTTGTTTCTGGACTGATTTGTTATTCCTTTCCTTTGTTCTCCTGCCCAAACTCCAGGCAACCCACAGAACTTAGATACACTACAGCTAAGCTCTTACCAGACCGAAATCATCAAGCTTGCAGCTAATCATCCTGTCACAGAGGTTGTCCAAAATGTTTTCTAGCGCTGTGGCCTCCTGAGTGTTATGCTCAATCCTTCTTTCTCCCCTATGAAATCCGGAGAGAAGGCGATGTGCCACCATCACCAAGTTGCCTAGGGGCTCCTAGAAAATACAAGCACGCACATGTTGTTTCTTACTAGTCAAAGATTCCACTGCCACAATAAGTGTTGGCCTAAAACAAGTACTTCCACAATCACACCACACCCCAATCTTCCCACCAAATGCTCCATTTCCTTCCCTCAAGTTGGAAATTGTTAAGGGATTGAACTGATTGCAGTTGGCAGCTAAGGCTCAAAATGCCACCATTAAAAGCTACACGAAAAAAAAGGTGCAGTGACATTAAACAGTGTGGACATAAAAATCATTGCCCTTGTACAATTTTGTACTGCGGAATTTTTTACAAACTTTTCAAACTCACATCTTTCAAAACTCGGAAGTTTTTAATGCGTCCTGGGAAATCTGAATGGTAAAATTGTACGATAACAGGAATAACAAAACAACACTCTACAGTCTACTGCAATAAAATATACATACATACGTGCAGTTTGATTTATGGATTACACACATTTAGATATGAACATAAACACATTAGGATATTATAACAATGCAATATTGCACTGTAATAATAATAATGTATGTGCAGCTTTTTAAAATGCAGGGTCATAATTTAATACTGGCACTTTTTCCATATTTTCAAACCACGGAAAACTGCACAGGCCAACTACTTTATAATTGATATATTTAAGGAGGTTGGCCCAGCATTGCCTTTCAACCTCCAAGGATAGGGAAGGAAGGAAGCGGCTGTGGCCTATTATACGGAAGCGACCCCGGAATTATCCTAGAAAGACCGTGGAAAAACGCAGAAAACCACGGTCAAGGTTGCCGGCCCCGGGATTAGAACCCAGGACCTCCCGATTAGCAGTCGGACGCCTTATCCACTATGCCAACCTGCTTCGGTTGCACAGGCCAACTGTACATTGCTCCTTAATTCTCAAGTCAATTTCTCAGTTGGGGATCTAAGTAGGCCAAAACATGTAGATTCTCTTCTTCGTCTAATATTATTGGGAACAACCTCACTAAAAATTATTGTGCTTCAAGCTGATAACAATCTTGACGGGGAGGCGGAGTGGTGCTGCAGTAACATATGCGCCCACGGATGTTAAGGTCCCGGGTTCGATCCCAGCCCGGGGACACCCGGCCTTCATCTCGTGCAGAGTTGAGGAGCCGTCTCTGGCTTCGTCTTGGGTGGTATTTCCTTACACTATACCACCCGGGGGAGTTCACAAAACGACCACGGATGACATTGCACTGCACTTTGCACATCCCCTCCTGTCATCCTGCCCGTGGGCCCAGGCGCTTCAAAAATAGGATTCCCAAAAATTGTACCATAGTCAAAAATAAAGGTCAAGGCAGAAAACCCCATCAGGGGTACGCCTAATACCCAACTGATTATTATTATTATTATTATTATTATTATTATTATTATTATTATTATTATTATTATAACAATCTTGAAAGGGATTTCATTTTTCCTCAAGTAACACTAGACCAAATCAGCAATAAACATAAAAGTTAAGAGTCACCTTGAGTTCCGCCAATCCTGACTCAGTGTCCTTAACTCGTGTGATATCCAAGAACTTGAGTGGCAATGCTCCCTCATCTTCGTCATGGTACTTCTCAAGCTGTGGCAACAGCAGCACTGTCAGGGCATGTCCACACATATCTGGGTTAGTATGCAGGGCTGGGTACAACCCATCATAGAGAACTTCTTTGATCTCAGAAGCAAGCCCCAAGCATCTCTTGAGTATTTCCAGCTCTTGCAAACATACTGCTTTAGCAGCAGATGGTGACATGTGGTCCTTTCCTGGACGACTGGATGGTGGCATGTCTTCTCCAAATGGCGGGGCAGAAGCAGCAGCCAGTGAAACCATTTGGAGGCAACCAAGAACAGCAGCCTTTCGCTCAGAAGTCTCAGGTCTAAACAAGCCCTTTTGCATAGTGATGATGTACATGGAACGCAGCCCTGGAGACTTGGACAAGATAGAGGCAAGGGAGGATGCGAGGCGAACACTCTTGTCAGGCCCTTGCTGGGGGATCTGGGTGACCAGATCCTGCAGGCGTGAGCGACAGTCACTCACGGATATTAAGGGGCTTTCCAGCATACTGGTAAGAAAATCTGAAAGCAAATCAACGTACTAAAATAAAATGTGAATTATGTAGTCCAAAGTATCTGGAAAAATGAAATCCATAAAATTAGTAAGTTAGTTACTTTCAGGGCATACAATTTTTTTGTGCAGTAGTGTGTGGACAATTCTGAAATGTACTAATGGGATAGTCAGAATTGCTTGGGACCATCGAAGTTTGGTATAATAAAAAGTCATATGACTCTGCTCTCATGTCTCCTTTCAATCGCAACTACACTGTACAGGTACAAATTTCTTCAGATTGAAAGATGGTTGAGTGAGGTGGTTGACACAGTCATACAGTACTGGTATATCAAGAATGAATATTTCCACCAGAGTGAATTGAAATTGAAGGCCAGAAGGTAACTGGTGTTAAGAGCAAGAGTAATTATTGGTGGTAACTGCTCATGGTTGACTAATACAACAAAGTGAAAATGACAAAAGTAAAGCAAGGTATACACATGGCTGGTTATGGGAAAATACCTGGAGTAAATTGATGGTCTCTGGCAAGTACTGCAATATGGTTGCAGGAGGTAAGGGGTCGTGCAAATACCACGTGACCAATTTGAGGCCACTTTGTGACACACACACACGATCACACACCCCCCCCCC
>KZ538013.1:102834-180250 GCA_000934665.2 Catajapyx aquilonaris
CCCCCCCCCCAAAAAAAAAGGCAAGCCCTAGAAAATCATCATCTGACAGACACAAAGAGTATCTACTTCAACTGGACTCCTGATTAACTAATTTCTCCATCTGCTTTGCACTTTTAGAATCATACCTGCATAAGGAGTGATGTTGGATTTGGTTCGCAGCTTGTCACAAATCTTCTTAAGGAGGTCTCCAGCAATGGTTGGCACTTTCTTCAGAACACTCAACAAGATGGCAGAACCTAACTCATGAGATTTGGCAGCCACCCTTTTACTTGAGGGAGTGCCAACCCCAAGAAGAAACAGGCCCAACTGTATCATACCAGCCACAACGTGCTGCCATTCACGAGTTCTGCAAAATGAATTTCACATTTAGAAAGTGACTTCAAGACAGTGAGGACCAGGTGTATGAACAAAAATAACATAATTTCTCAAATTTTGCACAGGTTTACACAATACAGCTGACATAATCAGATACCAGTACTTTCTCCACAATGAGAGTTTATACAAACAATATCCTTTCCTTCCCTCCTTGAGTGAAGGCATTGCTGTCCCAAATTCTAACAATAATCTCATGAGTAAATGGTCAAAATCAGGGCATGGTGAAAAAATATGTTTGAAAATCACTTCATGAGACAACGTTACATTATTGCATGAAACAGTACTATTCCCACGTAATTTTAGAGATGATCATGGTCAAACTAGGGCTCAATCATCAGTTAATGGCCCTCTTTCAGATGTAATAAGAGCCATTAGCATATTCAGTGTGAATCCTTCATAAGGCCGAAATGCATGGCTGACAACTAACCCTTTGTCCAGCATGTCCATGATAATATCTTGTGCACTCCCACAAGCTGGGAGAACCTCTCTGACCCACCACCAAGCATCCCTTCGTTCATCCTCTGCGAGACTCTGTTTAACAGCTGAGCACAATCCCTGACCAATGTCATGTCGCAATCTCTCATCCTTTTTAGATGAGAGGATCATGGCAACAGCAAGCAAGAAGGGATCCAGAATCAAGCTGGGACACCTGACACCAGACTTCACCAGCTTTTGGATCTCCCTTGAGACAGGGTGGCCAGTTTGGCTTAGCTCTCGGTCAATGTGGAAGAGAACATTGGCCTTTGACACCTCCAGTGACTGCCTGCGACGATGAGCTGCAATTCAAAGAGGCAACAGGTGCTTTACATAACATTTAACAAAACCTTTTAAAATGAAAGGAATAACAGAATACTGTACGTTCTACACATCAGTTTCCATTGCCATAAAATGAGTATTAAAGCAAATAGTGTTTCTTCACATAGAGCTCCGCAAAATAGGCTGAGTTCCAAAGCACGAAACACTATGACTAAAGACTCGAAAACTTGTCAAAAATTCTGCATGAGTACATAAGTAATGCCTGAGACTGCCATAACAAGGGTAAGATTTCTGTGAAAGCTGAATGATCAGCAGCTAATGTAAAATTGGTTGTCACAACTTATCACACTTTCATAAGCATATCTAAGTAAAAGGCACCTTGAGTTGATGTCGAAGTCTGAGCACTTGCAGTAAAACATGTGGACAGGACACCTAAGAGCTGGGTGGCTGCCAGTTTGTGGTTTTCAATGAGAAGGAGCAATTGAAACACCAACGGCGGAATACTGTCTGCATCTGACATGTACCCAATCACTTCACACCCTTTTATCAAAAGGTTCTCCAGGTGTTCCTTTTTCACCATCACCTTTCTGCAAAGAGAACTTATGTTTAAAACTTGTATGGTTGGTTTTAATCACAGTATAACAAGGGTGCAGTCATATAATGGCGTGAAAGCATGAACTTGTTGTGGGAACAACAATTCCCTTTGTTGAGAGTGGCCCAAGCCAGCATGGAACTCGCCTGCAAAGTTGAATAAGGGCAGCACAGTTACACGGTTCCCAATATTCCCTTAAGAAGTGATCCACCATTTCTTCTCGGAACTCAGCACCAGTTATTTCGGATCCCAGGTAGGTGAATGTTTCCCTGCTCCCTAACACAGATATGAACGTCACCAAGGCTTCACTCCAGCTACATGGGAAATATATCAGAAAAAAAAAATTATTCTAATAAGTATGTAATATTTCTCATGGGTTAAGAGAGTAATTTCAAATGTTTTGTACTGCTTCCCTTACCAGCTGACTCCAGGACTCTTCAGCTTTTCCATGGCTTCTGTGACTATGTCAACCAGATCAGAACTATCCAGTTTGTCAGCATAACAATTGAGAGCACTAACAGCTCGGGAGGTAGTCAGTGTATTAAGTGAAGTGTTCTTGTCATAAAGTTCATCCAAGATAGCCCTGTAGATTCGTAGTTGAGTTTCAACCTTGCTCACTTGAGATAGGGTGCTGCTGATGTCATGAGCTTCATCTGGAGACCGCAGCCATTTGGTGACTAAGTGGTTCAACTGTAAGTATTATATTTATTCTTGAGCACATTAAATTTATCAGGCACATTACTGCAACAAGATGCAAGCAATGTTTGGTATTTTTGCGCAATTACCTTTACAAAATTCAAAGGAATCACTCAATATGGGTTTCAGTCAGTTAGGCTTGAGGGGAGCAATAGCAACTAAGGCCATGAGACATGGGGGCAGTGTGGATAAATAAAGAGGGGTTTGGCAAGAACTGTAAGGAAGAAATGGGAGAATTTTTTAAAAATCCACGTGAACAAAAAAAAATACCATGTGAAAATCTTCTCACTTGGAAAAATCCTATGCCAAACCTGAGGTTCAAACTCAGGGTCTCTGAGGTGGAAGGCTGTGACATTAAAATATACTGCACCACTGTGCTGACAATGAAGGGTTAAGCATGTAATGTGTTTAATGCAAGCTAGCAGTACATTACAAAACATTATAAAAGCACTTTATCTGTAGCAGAAAACATTATAGCAGTACAGCTGAACATAAATCAGGAAATCACACAAGGCAAGGCAAGCTTCCAGACCACCCTTTTCCTCTTTATAATGATGATGAAACAAAGGAATTTCACCTATCATGCCAAAGGATAAGCAAAATGGTACGCCAAAGTGACTTGCCTGAGTGGAGTTCATTTGCTCCAGTTTTCTTTCCAACCCAGAAACAACAACAGCCGGCATATTTGGACCCTTCCAGTTCCACCTTCTTCCTGTCAATATCTGGCACCTGCAGTCCCAAATAAAAAGCACAAATTCCCATTACCAGCACACAAGATGGAGTGTGCTTTCTTTCCCTCCATTCCAGACATGCTCTCCAAATATAATTATGATCTCTTTATGCCACAAAATGAAGGCTTTATTATACAGTCACTATTTTGGGTTCGCATGATCAAACCGCACTTAATTTTAAACGTGCCTCCAGTGACATTCGCACTGTTTGAGTTCATCGCACTCGTGAGAACGTACCTTCAGAATCCAGGCTCGACTGCCCTGCTCCCTCGGTGAGGCGTGTGTGTGCCCAGGCAGCGCACGAGCAGGCCAGACCACAACAGCTGCGTCAGTCGGCCAGCGATACAGGCTCCCGACGGCCAAGCAGCTCAGCACCGAATGAAAACGAACCGACGAACCTCCGCATTCCGCAAACGGCGCCCACGGACCTGATGTGTGACCGGTACACCGGTAGCCTCTTTTACCGCCTAAAATGCACCGCGCATCCATGTCTGCGCATCATATTCAGCGTAGCGGCCTGTGGTAGCGGCTATTGGATTTGTAGCTACATGTTATATGCTATATGGAACCCGTGCAACAGCAGTAACTGAATCCGCTCATAAAACAGGCATATGTTCACTTATTTTATGCAAAATTAAAATATGTTTGAATCGAATGAAAGACTGCAGATTTTCGGTCACCATTTCTGCCCTCAACTGGCCAGGCTAAGCAAGGGCAGTACCAGTAGAAATTATCGCCAAAGTTATTCTATGACAATGAACTAAGTTATATTTTAGTTGGCAGCTATCAAGCGAAATTAAAGTGGCATACATATCTTACTTAATTAATTGTGGAGCTTAAAATACAGACACATTATAACATTATATCCTTGCAAACATTTAAGTGCAAACCCGGTGCAAACCATAACTGATGATACCACGGTTGGCACTAGCACTACCAGATGAAGCGGGAGAGTTGGAAATAGGACGCTTTTCAGGAGCGTGGGAACAACGTCGTGAGTCCGACACGGTCCGACAGAAACTTGCCGGCGTCCTGCTGCAGGATTCCAGCCTAAATTTTAGCAAGGCATATTGTGTGGTAGAGTGCTAGGTAATAACAAGCTTATTGCATTTGGTGGTAACATTTGTGCTGCAAAATATTCGACACTGACACAGGAATAAGTCAGTTCAACTAGTCGCGAGGCCTCGAAATCAAGCATTGCGTTCATTTCGCATGTGCCAGTAATTCACAGCTCAGCAAAGTTCCTTTCAGCGTAACTAGTTCCATGCAAAGTCCATTCATGTACCCAGCGTAATAATTGTGAGCTCTTTCAGGTGCTGCCACCATGTCTGACGACGAGGATATAATGTATGTGAAGCGCCAGAAGCTGGTGCATTATGGCTCCCTGGAAGAGGGTGGGAGCATGCTTCGGATGCAGATGGCAGCATCTGGTGAGGGAGGAGGCGCAGGAGGGAAAGGAAACCTGGCAGAGGGAATGAGCGATGAAGCCATACGGGCAGCACTCGAATCTGGAAATATCAACATCTCAGACGGTAAGCAAGAGCAAAAAGTTAACTGGGTAGCGGTGTTTTGAGCAAACCTGATGCATTTGTACACAAACTTAACAATCGACCACATATTCCACCTATTTCTTTAACCAGAGTACATGGACATGGAGGAGGAGCTGTCAAAAGACAGGCAGGCTCTACTAGAAGAATTTGAGCGACGGAAGCGTGCCCGACAGATTAATGTATCTACTGATGATGAGGAGGTGAAGCGTCACCTGCGCCAGCTGGGACAACCAGTGTGCCTGTTTGGGGAAGGTCCCGCTGACAGGCGCAATAGACTTCGTGACCTCCTCTCTCGATGTGGTGAAGAGGGCCAGCAACCGCAGCAGCAGCAACGCACCGCTGTGCACATAGCGACAGATCGTCCCCGTCCTCAGCCACCAGGGAGGAAGGAACAGGAAGGGCCATGGTACCACGAAGGTCCAGATACGCTCTTTGTTGCGAGACGATGGCTTGCAGACTACTCTCTACCAAGGGCAAGGGACAGGTTAGTAGAGATGGTGCTGTATATTTGATTATTTAATTGTGATTTTAACTGAATGCGAGCCTGCTCTGATTATGATGATGTAGGAAATTACCTTCATTGTGTACTAATTAAAATCAACTGTATTTGAAAATAATATTTTCACACTATACCTTGACATTGCAGGTTAGAAGATGCTCGCTCTGAAAAAGGTCTTCCTGAGGCAGTACGAACAGCAAGACGCCAGGAGCTCCAGAAGCAAGTCCAGAGCATGGCTATTGCTTGCAGCCAAGTAGGCGATATCCGTCCAGTGTCCTCCATTCAATTCTCACCAAACTCCACCATGCTGGCCACTGCGTCCTGGTCTGGACTCTGCAAACTCTGGTCTATTCCTGACTGCAGCTTAAAACGAACATACAGAGGCCATGGTTGTAATGTTGGAGCAGTTGTATTTCATCCTCGTGCCACAATTGATCTGGATGATTCCGCTTGCTGCTTGGCCTCATGTGCTTCTGATGGATCAGTCCGATTGTGGAACCTGATCAGTGATGAGCCAGTTGCAGATATTCAGGGGCATGCCCCATATAGAGTATCTGGATTGGCCTACCATCCATCTGGAAGGTTTTTGGCCACATGCTGCTTTGACAACAGCTGGAGGTTGTGGGATTTGGAGCAGCTTGATGAAGTGCTGCATCAGGAGGGGCACAGCAGGCCAGTCTACTGTTGTGCTTTCCAGACAGATGGTTCCCTGATTGCCACCGGGTAAGTTGCCTATTGTTTTCTCATGGGAACTGATACAGTATTTCCAATATTTCAGTGACAGGTTCATATAATACGAGGGGAAAGTCGTGACACTTCACATTTTTGTCACAAATACATGGCCTATGTAGGTCAGCAGATAGGCACACATTATCGATAGAACCCTCCTGGAGCCGAATGCACTGGTGTCATGGTGTGTCAATCTCTCCAGGCCTTCCATGAACCACTTCTTGGTGCTGTGGCGCATCAACACCCGGACAACTGCTCACAGTAAACAACTGTCAACAATGGCCTTGAAATGGTGTTGGCGAAGGGATTTTTCATGGATACAGCTTTGGGTGCTTCTACACCCGCCATTCTTCCCTGGCCTGTCCCCCGGTGACTTTCACCCATTTAAATCCATGGAAAAAAACTCTTCTCCAACACCATTTCGAGGACATTGTTGACTGCAAACAGTTGTCCGGGAGTGAGTGTGCCGCACCACCAAAAAGTGGTTCCTGGAGGACCTGGAGAGGTTGAAACACCCATGACTCTTGTGAATTCGTCTCCAGGAGGATTCTGTTGATAATGTGTGATGGGCCCTGTGTCTGTAGCAAAAAAATAAAGTGGAAAGACTTTCCTATTGCGCCTCGTACTATCGTGTTAAAAGTAGAAGTTATACATTTGAAGAGCACAGGGGAAAAACGGGGAATGTCACATTCCGTTGGGGGTTCCTGCCAAGTGCACAGTACAATAGTAGCATAGGTGACACTTATACCTGGAGGCTTTCCATGGGTACAAGGGTGACAGTTGCATATAATGACGTGAAGATATTCCTATTATTCTTTAGACACGTGAAGAAATAAAGCTATTTCTTCGATTTTTCATGGAGATTTTTTCTGTGACATTCCCCGTTTTTCCCCTGTGCTCTTCATTTGATCAGTAGAGACCTTCATAGATATCAAACCATGCCATGAAACAATGCCCACATTACCCATGCATTTGTCAGTGCTACCAATGTAACGTTTGCTATTCCAGTGGTTTGGACTCATTTGCACGAGTATGGGACCTGCGGACTGGACGCTGCATAATGTTCATGGATGGCCATCTTAAGTCTGTGTTGTCCATTGACTTCTCCACGAATGGCTACCAGGTGGCCACAGGATCTGAGGACCATGCCGCCAAGATATGGGACGTCCGAAAACGTGGTCTCATCTACACCATTCCTGCCCACAACAACCTTGTGTCAGGTGTGAGATACCAACCAGGTGGAGGCAACTATTTTGTCACCGCATCTTATGACCAGACTGCCAAAATATGGTCACAGAAATCATGGCAGCCACTGAGGACACTGGCAGGTCACGATGGAAAAATAATGGGGCTTGATGTTTCACCCGATGGACGGCATATTGCCACATCATCATTTGATCGGACCTTCAAGCTTTGGGCTCCTGAACATTAATTGTGGTGTACAATAACCAGATTCCTTTCAACACCTTTAAACCTTTGTACAATAATTATTTGATCAAGTAGGCTGTATACATTTCACCCTCACTTATTCATTTTTTCAGGATGTCATGAGAGTTCCATGGTATTTTTCTCCAGTTGAATTATTCAATCCCATAAGTACATTTTAACAAAGTACAATTAATCAACTGTACAATTCCCTTACAATGCCGAGGGAGTCGGCCAAATCATAACTATTTCCTGCATTGTACAGGGTGTTCCTCTGCTTAAGCTGACAATCCAGAGGATGAAGGATAGGAGAAACCCTTATTGGATGGAATGAGTTCAGTAGGGAGGATGCACTTCCCCTGGTACTCCCTTTCCTCTCGCCTGCTTCTCTCTCCCTTTGCTCCTCAGGTGTCAGATATCAGATTTGCTGTTGCCTTGCAAGCAAAATGCTGCGTCAGCTCAATATGTTGTGAGCTTGGGAAATTCTGGGCACTGGAATCAAAGTAGTGATATTGGTGTAGAAAAATACTGCAATTTTATTGCCCGTTTATAGTGAGAGCATGGGAAAACCAAGACCTTTGGTTTGCCTCTTTGCAAGATTGAATGCAGAAAGGAAGCTACTGCGGTCGTGTGGTCCTAAGTAAAAGTACAGGACCTGTGGCTGGGCGGGTTTGGTACTCAGTGGGTGGAAAGGTGGGGGTGGAGCTACCGGGGTGTGAGGGGTGCTTGGTCCTGCCACTTCTTCTCCACTTGCAGATGACGACAGCGACTCTACTGCTTCTGCATCTGATCCTGGGCTGAAGTGTACAGCTGATCCCCTCACGTAGTCTAGTATGAAATCTTCACAGAATGTTGTGGACTGAAATGAGCAAGATCCCAAGTAACTAATTGTATGAAGTCAAGGTATCCAGTATCAATCTCAACTATTTACAAAGCAATCCAATGATACAATTTTATCCATACTAAAAATATCTGAGCTATTATTCAGGGCAAAATGTTCAAGTAGAATTTCTTTTCTGAGGATTAAATAACCTGCAGCATAATTTAGCCTTCCTAACTATCATCTCAACTGTCAGCTAATCCTACCAATCAGCTTTCTTCCTGCAAGCACCATTCTTAATAATTTTAAGCCCAAAATGTCCCTAGTGTTGGAAGTCCACACACTGGACTGGATACTCCACGCATGCAGTGGTAATTACTGTTTCAACTAATCACAAAGAGAGTTTTCAATAAGTTCCCATGATAACAATCACATTTCTGGTACAATTTTGGACTGCCTGTGGAAAGATACAATTCCTTTCCTCTGGTTGTGAACATACCTCAGGTGTCCCTGCCCTTGGCTGGTAACTACACACAAGTAGTGTTGGGTCTTGCTGCTCTGGACACTCCACATCCACAATGGACATCGCCAAGCTCTGTCCTCCTTGGTCCCAACTGTCAATGACAAGTGCCTGATGTGTTAACACCAGTGTGACAGGCACATATTTCTTGGAGTCCTCCAGCTTTGTTGCCTGTACAACCTGCACCACCCCTCCACCTTCCATCCTCCACTCATACTTGGTCTTTGAGTCTGGTTGCTCACTAATGGGACACCCCTCTGGCTGCCTGACAGGCCTCAGTTCATGGCTCCAACCAGCACCACTCAGCAGTCCCCGCCCAGCTCTTGCAACGAGTTCAGCTGCACCTCCTAGAGGCTTGGTCACTGCTCCTACAATACCTCTTCCCACACCCCTTGCAACCCCACCTGCACTTATTCCACTTTCCATTGCTTCTGCCATAGGATGATGTGCCAAACCACCTACAGCACCTAATAAACTCACACCAAATCCACTCAAACCCTGCATAAGTCCATCCAACACTCCAGATGGAGTGGTCCTTCGCCTTGCTTCAGTCCGCTGCAAGTGCTCCCGATCCATTGACATGCGGTCCAAGTTACGTGCTACACTTGATGCTAAGTTAGTGACAGACACCAGTGTCCCTGCGGCTACATGTCGGAACAATGAGGCACATCCATGGGCCAACCCAAGGGCTAGCCCCCATGGGCTCCCTTGCAGCAAACCTTCATGATAAGGATGCCTTACGAGGTCCCTCAAACCTAACCCCAACCCACGTGCCATGGCTCCAGGGCTTCCTAACAGCTCAAGAGAAGAGAGGAGCCAGCCTGATTCAAACAGAACTGCTTCATATAAATAGTGACGACCAACTCCTGCTCCCAACACAGTGCCAGTGGTGACAAGGTGGGTTCTTTCCCATGCTGAGAAGTGGAGAGGAGAATGGTCCAAAGCTAGGTATAACCCAGGAGAGGCACGAAGGGTAAGGACAACTGACAAAGGTTGAATTCTCAAGTGCTCCAAACGAAGAGGAGATGACAACACGTAGGAGGAAGCTACAGCACGACATGGGATCAGCACCTCTTCCTGAAACAGAAAAACATGTTAAGTTCCTAACTTACATCAGTCATATTTTTACAATTGACGGTACATACGTGGTGCAGGTGCCTCATGAGAAGCTGCATTAAGAAATGTTTGGTTATAACTTCCACCTAATTTATGTCAGTATTTTCAGTTACATGATGCTTCGGGGTTGTCCATAAAGTAGAGTATCATCAGTTGAAAAAGAATTGTCCCAGTCATCCTGATGTGTGTGCTGCCCGCTCGACACACACCATGTAACTTACATGGTGTGTGTCGAGCGGCCAGCCCACACGTCAGGATGACTGGGACAGTTCTTTTTCAACTGATGATACATCATTTAACCTGGCATTTTTGACCCCCCTCTACCCATGCTGGCCAAGCCTCCAAAAGCACACTGTTTAATATACGGTACCACTAAATTTTCGATTACCCAAGTTTTTGTTACTTTGAGCATCATGTCATGCTTCAAAACCAACACCTTCTCCACCTTCACATCATGGTATATCATGGTGGTATTGACATCACCTACTAGTAGTATCTTATACCAGTGCAATGCACTTTACTGTTACATGGATTTACTTACTTACCAGGCACTTACTGACCTGTGTAATCATTTCTCACTACACTTCAAACTATACTCTCACAGCATTAAGAGGTTGGGTTACCTTTTCAAGCTTCGGTAGGAAATTCAATAGGAAATTGCCTTCCATATCTCATTAATTTTTCTTTTCTTCTGGGCATACTATTCTGCCTGAGCAGTACCTTGGAGATCTGTTCTGACTATTACCCTTGTTTAGCAAATTCTTTTTCACTGATCAGTGTACAGGATGGGGGCTAAGATGCATACTTCCTTTCAGATATAGGCATGTTTCAAATGCCTGAGATGAAATTACCCTAATTAATTTTGATGTCAGATTCATTATGGATATAACAGTGCGTTTTGTTTACATGCAGAAATAATGCAGTGATTCTACATATCAGGCGACCCATGTAGCAACAGTCATGGGTTAGCACCCACGACGACCCCTATTACTCGCATATGTGAACTTAACAAGCTATTGTTTCCATAACGAAGCCAACAAAAATCAATGAATCTTGCCTTTGGAATTTGCAAGTAGCCAAAGTGTACGGTACATCTGAGAGGAACCATGTACACCTTTGCCACCACCCTCATATGTGGCATTGTTGAATTTCTGTGGCATGCCTAAGAACCCTACTCTTCACAGGCTGGAGCATCATAAAAGGGTGCATAAAAATGTGCAGTGAAAGTCAGTTGCAGGTTATTGTTGCTACTAGGGCTATCAACATATTTGCACTGTCCTTCTTATTTGCACCTGCTTATGTATCTGCTCCTAGATATGAAATGTCCTATGAAGCACATAGAAATAATGTTGGTATCCCCCCATTCATTTACAATACTTAACTTACCCTGTCAGAAGGTGGATCCCACAGCTGGATGGTCACAGGTGGTACCAGATTTTTGGGTGTAAAGCTAGCCTCAACACTTCTTAGAGCTTGGTAAAACTCATGTTCCAAATAGAGGCTGAATGAGTGCAACGTGACTTCCACCTCTTCCACTCCTCCCTCTCCTTCCTGTGGCATCACTATTCCCACTCGGAGCAATGCTCCCTCATATCCCTGCATCTTTTCTACCAGATCTTCTGCCCCTCTGCACATCACATTCTCTCCTAATTTTGGGCCACTTTTCCATTCCTCTCTCTGGTCCGTCTCTCTTATTACCACCACCGGAAAGTCAAAAAATCCCTTTGGGTACATCTGGTTATCCAGCTGGAGGTCGCCAATGATTATCCCCAGGTCAAGGTAACGCCTAACCCGTCCATCATTGTAATCTGCTCTTGGCAATAGGGAAGCAGCCATGTGGCTGATGGTTAGAGCTAGCACCTCATTGCGCATGGCTGATGATTCAAGATCATCAGTCAGGACTACTTCGATACGACACAAGAAAAGCCGCATAGTTAGCTGCATGCCAGACAATTCAGGTGAAGGCTCTCGGTTGACTGGGGTTGTGGGATGTGAGGAGGAAAAATGAAGTGGTGCAGGTTCCTCCTTATTAGGCTCAGCACGTTCTGTAGCAGGAATGTTGCTCTGGAGGCGGCTTCGAATCTCCTTAGCAGAAACTTCAATGCGGCTCACCTGTGAAGACCACATAAATAATGAGACCTTGATCAATGTGCCTGAACTCCTTCCACTACCATAACCTAAAAAGTAAGTGTCAAACGCGACAACAAAATATTAACAGATGCAGTGGAGCCTTGACTAGCCAGTCTACATTATAACTATCTGAGAGCTACACAATAGATCATTTACTGTAATTATAAAGTTCTGCTGCAAGCACTGATGTGCTGCACAATTTCCCTGTCACGGACACAGACGCCCAGTCTAATTAGAAATACCAGACTGCCTCAGCAAAACATGGTATATTTTTAAAAATCATTCCCTTCTTGTTCCACAGTCGCTCCATCCATCAACTTAAGGACATACCTGTTCTACAGTGACATGTGTGACATGTCCCCTGCGATCCACCATAACTTTGACGTCTCCATGACCTGGCAATCCCACAAACTGGTCATAGGCTGCTCTGACATCCACACCCCTGCTCCATCCCACAGTACCATCATCATCTCTCAGGGGAGCCTTTGCCAACAATAATTTGGGCATCTCTGACCCACCTCCTGGTGAGGCTTGTATCCCTGGGAAACAGTCAGTCATCCATGGAAAAGTGTAGCTTGCAGATGATCTTGAGTGTACTGAGGGCCAGTATGAGAAACGCCTGGAGAGGCCACGCACAGTTAATGAAGTGTCAGCACTTGCTTCTGGTCCACCTTGTGCATAGTGAAGTGCAAAGGAGCATCGGTTGTGAATCACCATCTGTACTCCACCATCCACTGCCACTGACAGAAACACACGTCTTCCACGGCGATGAACAGTAATTGCCAGTGCCACATTTGATGTCTCACCAACAGTTGGTGCCTGAACGACATGTCTCATATCGGTGTCTTCTTTACCAGACAAGCCGATGTCAACAGGACAGCTCCAATCTGAATCAACTCTCACTTGAACATGAAAAACTGGGTCTTGACTCTGTTCAGGATGACCCACAACAGCCCAGTCTAATAGGGGCTGACCTGGACACATTTCACCATAGGGTTTTGGTGATGGTGGAAGTAACACGGAGTGAGAAGGCTCAGGAAGCACTGTTGAACCACCCCAGTCCAGGATCCCTGCCAGGTGAACCTCTTGCTGTGTGTGATTCACGGCTGCAAAAGCAGGCCGGATGCACAATATCCGCATTCCGTGGGCCACACTGGACTGAAGAATAAGTAGCCTTGATATCCCTTCAATTTCAATCCACACCGGTGCTGACCCATCAAGTGGAACAGAATCTTGGTCATGTGGTGACCACTCTTCTTCACTCAGCACAACTGGCTCGCTGAAGTGTGGCTCACCCCCCTGCTTAAATCCAATTTGGAATTTCTCCTGCAAGCGTGACAAGGCAAGAACACCTCTGGAAGGGCACTCCCATAAAGGTCCATCTTCTTTCAGTTTCAGGAAGATTGATGAACCACTCAAGTTTGCCATGAGTGTCCAAGGCTTCAGTTCTACTTGGACTGTTGGGCAGGAAGGGTATGCTTGTGAGAAGTGGACCTGGAACATGGCAACATCCAAGTGGGTTCTGGATTACTGAGTACTCTTTGTAAATAAAACAAATTATTATCATGTGTGTTTGGAGATTACAATTCATCATTTGTGGTCAACTCTACAAGCAACATGTGCATTAGCATTAAATGTATCCCACCTGAACATCAGTGTCTGGCTGAGCAGCTTCTACCCATTGCACAATTCCATCCTCCTTTTCAGATACTAATGGCCAGGTGGTCTCCTTCCTGGAGTGGAAATCCTTCAACCATGCAGAAATGTCCACCTGGCCAGTCATAGGTTGAAACTGACTGGCCATCCCACATGAGAGGGGAACTGCTGGACTTGAGTCAGGAAGTTTGGGCCTGTGAAAAGCAATCAACCATGAGTCCCAGTCAACATGAAATATTGCATGTTCGACACTTAGTCACTAAATGACAATGACCTACTGTGAGGACAAGGTAGAACAGGAACAAGGAAGAGGAGGGACAACGTAGGTCACACTGATGGGCCGCTTCCTGCAAATCAATACAGTACACGCAATAAATTACAGTAACATCTGGAAAATGTCTTCTTTGCAGGATGTGGTAAAATTTATGGAAAAAAACCACCAACCCCACGCCCCCCTACCCAATCCATATGCTCTGATCCAATAGAAATAATCCCTTGTCGTAAATGTCAAACATGTACAGTATACAAGCTTCATTTTGCACTTACAAGTTAGTCTAGATATTTTAAGAATAGGGAGAAAAATACACATTTTACATTTGAATTTCCCATTTCTAACTCACCCAAGTCTGAAGGTGAGCTGATGAGCATGCTCAACTGTTCCCAAACATCTAAGTTCCTCTGCACGGTTCCTCCCTGGAACAGTCACTTCTCTGGATGCACCCACCCCAGGAGTACTCACTGTCAGTCTTGCTGGCAGTGGCAAATGTGATCTCACTCTGTATAGTGGAGACAACACCACCAACATCCGGGACACCTTCCCCTTCTCTCCATTTCCAACTTCCTGCTTGAATATGCTGCACCAAGCATTACAGGATTCACTTCCTGAAGATGGGATGCGGATTGACACTGGTCTGTCTGTATGCATGGGGACCTCTTCTGATACGTCATTAGCTCCAGGAGCAGAAGAGCAGTCCGTAGAGCAACCCAAGGAAAAGCGAAGGCAGTGGATATGGCCTGGATCTATCAGGAGAGAGGCAGGCTGGTGATGAGGGTCAGCCCAGATAGAAGTTGACCAGGCTGCATCCCCCAGGATGCGGATGCATAATGGTTCAGAGAGAAGATTCACAAAGGTGGTCTGCCCCATTATAGTCACCTAAAAGTAAAGTGGTAATTTACAGATATGTCATTTGCCAGTTGGAGAGATACTTCATTGTCACAGTCATTTATTATTCACAACTGGTCAGGTTCAAACCAGATTACAACTTTCATGTCACATAATACTGACACTCACGATGTCTGGAATGTACTATATCCCTTCCAGGTAATGTGGTACAGTGTCTCAAACTGACACAAGATGAAATGCAGTGGACATATGCTCTTACATGCACACAAAACAATAGGAACCCAGGGCCTTAACATCCGTGGGCGCGTGCGTTAATGCAGCACCACTCCGCCTCCCTGAGTAGTAGTAGTAGTAGTAGTAGTAGTAGTAGTAGTAGTAGTAGTAGTAGTAGTAGTAGTAGTAGTAGTATACAGTTCGGTATACTGTATAATTGTTCAAAATAGGTTCCAAGTTATATAAAATTTCAGTATTACATATAATTACATATTAAGTGGGTGAATCATGAAATGTGCCGATTCAGGGATGTTGAGTACTTCTTGTCAAAAATCATTTTTCAAAACAATAGTTTACTACATGGATTACTTACAAAACTAAGGAAACCCACCTGCTTCTGGGTCCCTGAGGCCATATCAACTCGTACAATCATGGCTGTCCCACAGTCATCCAGCAGCCTGACCAGTTCTCCTTCATGATCTGTTCTGAATGATCCACACCATGTCATTGGACCCTGGGTTGCTCCCCCCTGCACCTCTGCCCCAGCTCGCAATTCCGCCACTTCTCTCTGGCTCCTCCAGCAATATTCAACTGCCTCCCGACTGGCCACAACAATAGACTCATCTGTGTCCACCTGACCCACTCTGATGGCTTGAGATGTGTCATTGCAGATTACATAATGGGTTAGAACAGGAGCTAGTGCCCTTTTGTTAGCAGCCTGCCAACAAAGGGCAGAGGCAGTAAGGGTGTGTATCCCAGACTGGCCCACCTTGATTCGTGCTGGATTGGCCACTACATTCACCTCCACCTGAGAAGGAGCTATAGACAGGCTCCCTTGGAGAGAAAATGACTCCAGCAGGTCATAGTGTGTGAGGAAGGCATAATCAAGAACATCCCATCGAAAGTGGGTGGACAAAGAGAGCAAAAGGGAGGCATGGGATGAGGGAGGAGAAGAATGTGTGGAAGGCCACATGCACAGGTGAAGAAAACCCTTTTCTGCAGAAGCCCAAGTGAAGCCTTGGTCCAGCACAGGAGGAGAACTGCGTTTGAACACTCCTGAGACATAACCTGCAAAACAATACACAAATAAAATCACCAAAATTTTCACTTGCTAACAACTCTGCATGTGAGAATGTCAGAATAGAGCCAACCTCACTGAATACATCAAAAGAAGTAATGTCAATGTTAAATGGCCATGATCCAATTTATTCAGTGACTGCCATCAATATCTTGCCAGACTTATTTTACTTCATTTTTTCTCATTTATCAACTACAGACAACTCCTTGTTACATTTTGATAAATATTGTTATTTTCCAAACAATAACTTGACTATAACAACTGCAACTGAAATTGGCACTTTACTTTTAATATCATTTAATTACTTTAAAAATGACTCACCTGGACTCAGTGTGTGAAGATGGTTTCTCAAAGTGACTCGAAGTAGTGGAAACTTGGCTGCCAGCTGAATCCAGGGTACTAGTGATGGAGAGAAATATGAATCTACCCTCATGCAGCCAGCAAGAGCTCGTGGTGATACTCTCCAAGAATGATTTCCCATCACCTCCCTAGAGTTGATAATAATAAGCCATTAAAATCTCATCCCATGAAGTACAACTATGACTTACATTCTCACATCTCTTATGTCAAGAGGATCAAGTGGTTCACATCGGACATGCACAAAGGGAGGTAAGGATTGGCTGGGAGAAAGGAGAAAAGGACAGATATTATCAGAGGAACAATAGCGCTGGTCCAAAAAAAAATCTATGTGACCTTAAGTGATACTGACATACTTGAATGAAGCCTTCTGATATACAGCTTCTCTTACAAATGGTTATCCTAACTTGCTAAAAGAACACTGGCCCTGCAGACACTATGTGGATATCCGTGACTCTTTGATAAATCAGTTCTTGTCAGACCAATATGCAGGGTGTTCCCATTTAAATGTCTGTAGCAATCAGCAATTTTTTGCCACAAAGTAAGCCAATTATTTTTACACATGTACTATTGATATTATGTTTCTAGGTCACCAAAATTATTAAATGGCATTGAATCATCTCTCCCAGATGTATATTGTAATCAATTTTTTTCTTGGGAATTACCTCTTGGAACAATTGGCATCAAAGATCAATGATTCAACCAATTTTCCAGCTCAGACCTCCTATGATTGGGAATGGGTCTCCCCACGAGGCCCAGAAGCAGGTCACAAATGTCTGTCACATGTAAACTGAGTGAGGAGATGAGTCTCGACAATGAGCAGGTCAGAGTTGCAACAAGCCGAAATTAAACATGTTTTCTCGCAATTTCCACCATTTTACATTACCAGTTTGCTTCATAGATTTTTTGTGCATGTTGGAAATTTTTTACGCAAGTTGGAGCTACGTACTGTAAGTACCGAATTTGAAATTTGAACTATCTCTCAGACACACAAAACCTGCCCTGGGGGATATTGTTAAAAATTTCTCCAAATAAGTAAGCACACATATGCATAGTGTATATTATTTTCAAATGATACTCACTCATCATCTTCCCTGTAATCAAGACACACCCTCCACATGGCAGCCACAGCCACTTTGGTGCTGTCATCTAGTGCTGGGAGCTGCAGCCTGCACCGATGGGACTCAGAGAGAGCAAATCTGCAATATGTTCTATACCCGCCTTGTGCCTCATCCCAGTACTGAAGTGCGCACACAATTTCATCTCCGCTCCCAACTGCCCTTCCCTTATGCTCCTCAGTCTTTCTCCCTTCCCTGAATGGTAACGGGTGGATGTCTACTCGGGTTAAACATCGAGGCTGTGGATATCTCCAACCCATTGATGGAGGAATGGATGCATCTTTGTTTTCACTTGGTTGTGGTGTGAAGACTAACTGATATGGTAAAGGAGGGTCACAGGACTCCGCATATTGAAATGCACCAGCCCTCAGGTCATCTTGATAATGTTGCTCCTGCTGTCCATTTGCTGGCTCATGTTGTATAACAGTAGGCAATGCAGGTTGTGGGGTCCCTGCTTTTGCAGAAGAGTATCCTCCAAACATTTCTTGCAACTCTTCTTTCATGATGTGAAAGCAAGTAACATGATCTGGCCCCAGGTCCAGCAGAATGGGTTCTGAATCTGCTGTAATCTGCACCACTGGACGGTTTGGGTCTAACATCCATGGCTCCCAAAACAAGCTGCTCTCAAGGTTGAAGCTCCATGGGCTCAGAAAGCTGTGACACCTGCACATACAACAAAACTGGAGTACATACAATGTCTGGGGGGTGGGGAGAGGAGGAGGGACTTACTATTTATCCTGAAATAAATTATACTTTATATTAACTACTTAATTTTTGAAAGAACAATATATTACAAGGAGGCAGAGACCACCCACTGCTTATCAGAATCCTACTCACTCCAAATCACCTTGAGTGAATACAAGCTCAGAAAGATTCAGGACTGTCATGCCTTGCATGTGAGTCTCCACATCGGAGATAATACATTCAATCCCTGAGATAGACAAACGATTTTTTAATGCAGAAAGTTTCATGGCTTCTATCCATATCACAGGAGTTTTTCAGTATTCACAATTTCCTCCCATAATAGTCAATATCCATCAAGAGTAAAGTCACTGAATAAAGACAAGTGTTAAATCTGCCAAACGCATCCCTGGAACCTCCCACACTCAATATTCCATGGAGATGATAAAGTTCTCATGTAATAGAAGGAGTAAATACTGTCCTTATGGGAGGTTACAGGGGTGTGTTTGGCAGATTTCCATAGCTTGTTGAGTTGGTAATGCCTACATCATTGGGTGGAAAGGCCAAGTCCCCTATATCAGCAGCTTCTCTCTGTTAATCATTCTTTAACAGTCAAACAAGAGGTACCCCACAGCACCAGTAGTAAAATGGGCCTCAAACACTAAAATGCAAGCTATTTACTTCTTCGCGGTAGTTGCCCTTGTTCACACCACAAGAAACCCTCTCGCAAGTGAAATTTCCTTATGAAAGAACAAGGAGGCCAAACCTAGTGAAATTATACCAATCTGCAGTGAAGAGTCAAATCAAAATTTATATTCAACAGTGCTCCATATGCTGATGTGCCAAAAAAGAAAGTTACATTTGGGTTAGGAAAGTATGTCATATGTGTTGCAGCCCTAAGGCTTTGATGTCAAGAGTAAAACAAACAAACCTTTGGTTAAGGGCCACATTGACTATCAGACTCCTAACAGCCAGGTTCCAGCTGACTCTGTCCACTTGGAAACCATGAGGCCTTACAAAGCAGCTGGCACCCCCTTTGATGCTGGCAAAAGCAACAACAATCTGACAGCTACCTTCCTCTGGCCCCTCTTCCTCACCACCACTCTTGAGAGACAGCATCCCTTGTTGACCTGCCAGAGTCAGCATGGACACATTGGATGCAGAACTTCTCAGGTAGGCCACAACAGACGTATTCTCTTTGTGAGAGGAAGATGACTTCTGGTTTGAAGTAATCAGACTTGTAGGAAAGCAGGAGAGGATCTTTTGTGAGGTTGACAGCAGCTGCTCCCAGTGGATTGGACTCAAATGGACCTTCCAGGGGCGGCCAAGCTCAAGACGAACTTGGTCTAAAAATTTTGTGAATTCACAACAATAAGCCCATCCACATGATTCGAAGAACAATAAGATATAAAATTATAAATTGAAAATTCTTACATGGTTTACGCAACAGGTTTCCAATCGTCAGAGTAATCAAGGCAGGTGGAATTCCGGTCTTTGGATGAGGGTCTCCATGCTTAGTCTCAAAGAAGTGTAATGAGAAATCCTCTGGTCTGGGAACCTGTTTTGTCTTGGTTACTGTAAAAAAATTATTTTAAAATGATTTGATATTGATTATTATCAGTAAATTGCACGAATAGGGCCAAGCAAACAGTTGCAAATTTTGCTTTCTCTTATCATCATTACAGTACACAGAAACTTCAATTTGAGACTAATGGATTATTTTGATTTAAAACAAAATGGGAATGGTTCTCACTCAGAGTATAATTAAAGCTGTGACTGGCCACCCCATCACTATGCAGCCCCCAAAAGGCAGATATTAACTTGACTAAAGAAAGGAGTGCTTTCTATGCATTACATGCTGTTCAGAAACATGAGACTCATTGGCCTTTCACAGCTTTCATAAACAACACTCAAAATTCAAAACAGCACTTTCTTACATGGGACTAGATGTGAAGCATGTGCCATCTTAACTGCAACATCAAAGAATGACATCTCCATCTTCTGTGCACAGGGAAGTACAGAAATGAATGTGTGAGGTTGGGAAACCATCACATACACTAAGGGCTTTGCTTGCTCCTGCCATGAACAGCTTCCTTCCATCTCCAATTTGGAAACCGACTCCTCTTCAGATGCATAGTAACTAGAAGTTACGAGAAAAGGTTACATATACTGGGTCACCTCATATAAATTGTCTAAGTAACAAGTCTCATAGTATCATGTTCATGAATAATTACTGAAGCTTGTATTAATTGTGTAGAAATCATCTCACTTGTCAGTACCGGTAGTGAGTTACGCTTCCTCTGGAAGGCATGCTGCAGAAATCTTTAGTTGCAAATAATGTGCAATTTCACTAACACTTAAGTGGAAGATGCCACAGGGAAAGCTCCAGTGAAAACTTATGCGTCATTTCACACAATCTTAAATCAGACCCTTTGTCTTCACCTTACCTGAGAAGTGGATACTAACTACACAAAATTCCAACCTCACTTTATTATGCTGTCTTTAACCTCTCCCAATGCTCACCTCTCATCTGAATCTTCCTCATAGCTGCAGCCTTTGATCCTGGTTGTCTTCCTAGGCTTTTTCTTAGGCAACTTCTGCGGCTGGCCAATGTCATAGAGAGTTAATGTTATGCGAGCTCCTGTCAGCAAAATCTCTGTGGGTACTAGTTCTGTGTGTCTCAGCTTATGAGGCTGAGGTGGGGGAAGATGGAGAGATGATGACATCCCAGTGGAATCACAGTCAACCCCACTGTCTGCAAAGAAGCAATCATATCATTGGCATGCAAGAATAAAGAAGAGACACTGTGTGTTTTATTGGTTATTGTGTGGGCTCTGCCAATCTGTACCTTATCCTGGCTCCAACAATCAGACAGCCAGGAGCTGGCAAAATTATATTGTTGTGCTTTTGGAATATCATGGTAAGATGCATGCAAGGTTGCACAGCTAACACGACAAACCTTAAGAATAACCAGACTGGTATCAAATTTAAAAGCAGGGTGACAATCAAAGAAGTTCATATATTCACATAGTGACTGATGTGCTCTACCCTTGGAAGGACAAACTGCAATAGAAGGTAATCTGCAGATAGCCTAATAGTGAACCAAAATTTGCCCATCACCAGACACACTGTATTTAGTAAGTCAAAAATTAAGGCAATTTTCACCTTGATGGATGGGTGCAACAGATGCTTTCTTGCTTCCCCCACAGGCTCCAAGTAAGGCACCACCAAACTGTGCAAGATCTGAGGCCAGTTCACACAACAGCCTTAGCTGTGGCAGAGAGGCAGAGATCAACACATCACTCACTGCATTCAGTTCCAGTGAGTGCCC
Organism: Catajapyx aquilonaris; assembly: GCA_000934665.2. Classification (NCBI taxonomy): domain Eukaryota; kingdom Metazoa; phylum Arthropoda; class Diplura; order Dicellurata; family Japygidae; genus Catajapyx; species Catajapyx aquilonaris. The sequence goes on from KZ538013.1 coordinate 124,331, forward strand.
ACAAACCAAAACTTGCTTCAAGAGGCGACGCTGCTCATACACTATTGCTGGAGCTGCCATTACACGCAGCTGCAGTCTGGAAGTAAGCATGATCCATCCTGTACTTCAAAAATATACTTTCAGGTCATAAAGCCATTGCTTATTATTCATAGCATCAATACAGTACAAAAGGTTCTATGATAATTCAAGAAATCTACATTACCAGTCAGTTAACTTCGTGAGATACCATATTTACGCGCATATAAGACGCACCTTTTTTCCGATTTTTGTAGCTCAAAAAGTAGGGTGCGTCTTATACGGCAGGGCACAACGGGTGAAACCCGTGAGAAATCGTCCACACACGCGCACAATTTCGGTGTGACCTTGCCACCTATACCTTTCAGATGCATAGTATTGTCCCATTTTCCACTTGCCCCCCTCCACACGCACATGCATTGCACACGAGGTTGCTGCCGGCAGCTCGAGGCCAGTTCCCAAACTACGGCAATAAATCTGGGTGCGTCTTATATAAGTCAACAACCGATTTTCCACGATTTTTCGCCTCAAAACCGGGGTGCGTCTTATACGCGTGTGCGTCTTATATGTGCGTAAATACGGTATCTACATAACTCAATCCAGATGGTACTCAGAAACTGATTAAATCCTTTAGTTAATGATACATTTTCATCAACAGCAGCCTTTATTGCATACTGCCTCAGTAATATAATGGAAAAATTGTAATTCTACAGGGAGCCCTTATAAAATACTAGGGTTATGTTCCCCAACTAAATATGTATGACGAGAAAAACTTTTGCTAGCAGACTACGCTGAAAATTTTTGAAGTCCCAGCAAGGCAAATTATAAAATACATGACACTGGATATGAAAATAACTTGATCACAAATAATCCAGGAGGCAATTGAGTAAAACATAACTTTGACTAAGTATATCAAGACAAACCTGGAAAGAACAGGCAGCAAGAGCACCTCCGAGTTGAACCCCACTGATGAAGGATCTAGAGAATTCCAGTCCAAGGCTGGGTTTTCCCCCATAGTCCTAAGTGCTGCACTGGGGCTCTGCCTGCTGCTCTGGTACTCAACCTTCTCCCACTGACCTGTACCAGCACACAACCCAACCACATCTAATTGATACTGCCGGTCTTCCACCTCTGCACCTGGGATTCCCAAGATTCGGGCTTGTTCAGCTGTCCTGTATATGTCAGGGCGCACAAAAACATGTCCTAAGGGGTTGTCCACCTGAGAAGGAAAGAGTTCAGTTTATGACTTGCATATGCAGCCAATCTAACAAGTGTTGTTTCCTGATCACAAACATGTCATATATTCTGAATACCATGTATGTACTCTGGCATCAGAATGTGAAATGACACATCATGGGAGGCTACCTGGGATGTAAGGGTGGCAGACTCAAGTTGTACTAGGACCATGTCTGGATTTGTCTCCGCTCCATTGCCTTTGGTTAATGGCAGAAAGATGCGCATGCCTTTGGTCTTTAGGTACAGCATAGGGAGAGTGTTGTTGTTGTATGAAAGCCAATCACGATGATGTGTAACAGTTGATGGTGCTACATCTGGGCAGGGAGATCTGTGGTAAGAAGAATTTGCATAACTATTCACCAACAACAAATAACTAAAAGGCATGTAATGAAGCATTAACCCTTTGATGGGGGAGTTTTTTTGGCCATTTTAGTCTCTTTATGAAAAAAAATCTAGTAGGAGTAATATTAATGAAAAACAATATGCTCCAATATTTATCATTTCAACTCGTGGTGGTCCTTTTGAATATAAAATGCCGAAAAAATTCATCTACAGGGTGGTCCAGAAAAAATTTTAACGTGCAATTAACTTGAAACGTAATTAAATTTATTTAAATTTTTAACGTCACTATAAAATTGTTACTGTGGTTACATAATACTACTAAAACACTGTACTTTGAGAAATTACTACGAGTCCAGACGTCGCATGTTGTCAAAAACTTTCAGGCGGGAGGGGGTATGCTTAGCTCCCGCTGGGAGGCGGGAAAACTGATTAGCATACGCCATGATGGTTGAGCCCCCTTCCACGAGGAGGTAGGAGCAGTTTGAGCCTCAAACTGCGCCATTTTTGTGTAAACTGTAGCGCTCCCAGTTCAAAAACCAGCAGGACATCACATGATGTCCGTCGCCATCAAAGGGTTAACAGCATAAGAATAAAGATACTTAAATTCAAGGACATATTAATGAACAAATTATTAATAAGAAAATAACATTTCAAATTCCAGTAAAGAAAATTAAATTATTATTATAATGCTTGAATTGTGATAACACAATTTTGCCTTACGTTTAGGCAACAAATGAGGTGTCAATAAATAGGTTACACACAGGGATGGAAAAAGTACCGCTTCCTTCCAAGAAGCGCCTCTTTTTTCCATGTGCAGGGATAGAAAAAGAACCGCTTACCGCCCAAAGAAGCGGTTCTTTTTCCATCCCTGGTTACACAGCATGTAAGAATAATTTAGAGGATAGGGTGTTCAAATTACATGTGAATTGCTTTAGTTATGGCTTATGGGTGACACTAAAGCAAGATCATTTCCACTACATCCATGACCCATTAAAGTGTAGTCTGTTTTCCAGTACTTCATTGAGAGGGACATCACACTGAACCAGTAGGCAGATCATTAATATCATTAAACGAAGTTTTAGAAAACACTATCAAACTTGAAAGGTGGCCCTTCCACCCATTGCTACATGTAAGATTTATTGAATATTCCTAGTGCCTTCTCTAACCATTTTAAATATGAAAGAACTGCAACTTCATAACTTTCAATCCCAAACTTCACAACTACGAACTCAATATGAACATATGAAAGGTCACTGTTTTCCTGTAATATTAACAGAAACAACATTCACTAAAAGATACAAGTTGTGATACATGCCATCTTTTCTTTGGGCACCTATTGTGCTCTTTCTTGGCCCCTCAACTACATATATAGCAAGTAAGAAAGAGCAAGTAGGCAAACCTGGATATGGTAAGTCCCTTAGCCCAAGCCTGCAGCACATCTAAGAAGGGACGCATAACTTCAGCTGACAGAATCACATCAATGGGACGTAGCTCCACATCCAATTCGCTCAGGTGCCTTAACTGCACCTCACCTCCTGCCTTACTCCCTGCACCACCTTTACTCCCACCTCCGGAGACAGATCCTGATACAACCCACTCTTCATCAAGATGGCGACGAAGCAGCTGTTGCCACTTTTCATGGACACTGTGAACCTGCGCCCGTGTAAAGGTCAGTGACAAGAGACCTCTGGTTTGGGTTGTGCGGGTCAGTGCGGGATGGGACGGGACACTGCGTATAGGAGGGGGAGGGGGAGGAGGGCCAACACCCACGCCGGATCTGGGAGAGTCGTCTGATGGTGTGCCACCACCATCACTCCCAGGGCTGCTTCCTGAGCTACCAATGAGGGGATGCCAGACATGGATGTCACTTGTCACATCCTCACCACAGCTTAGGAGGACACCAAGGTGACTTCCAGGTCTCCATCCATCTTTACCCACTCTGCCAAGAACAGAGCAAAGGATAATTGAATTATGCATTGCCATATACATAAGCTGTGGATTTGGAGTAAGCACGCATGAAGGACCACATCAGAATAAATTTGGCATGCTTATTGATGTATTCAATCCCTTTTTTCCCCCCAGAAAGCTGTAAACATGCATATTACACATCATGCAGAGTAGTTACAATTTCACCAGCTTTGATTCCAGTTAACATAACTGCTTGCAATAAACTTACCTCCTAAAGTGCTGAATGTTAGCTGCAGCCACCTTCAACTTGACCTTAAGAAAGACTTGTTGCAGGTCAATCGATGTTACAATATCCTCAACTTGTGCCGTAACCTTTGCACGAGGTTCCCCTCGATCTTGCTGGTCTGGGGCACCATACATGGTCAGTATTAAATTTGTCAACGTCCACTGCACCCACAGGGTCATTGACTTGACATCATCTCCTCCACATGCTAAAGTGTTTAAAATATCAATATCAATAGGTTAGGACATAAATATAATGTAAAATGTATGGGAAAGGACTAGTTTTATTTACATAAACAAGCAATAATTGTAGCCCCTACAAGACTGTGGGCAGTCACATTGTCCAAATAAAGTAACTTCTGCCCAAGCAAATAAGAGAAGACACTCGTAGTTCGGGTTTTCACCGCATTTGCATTAGGACCCGATTATTGTTGGAAAGTTGCCATCTTTTTTTTCTCACACTTATGAATTGACATTGACAACCTCCTGATATGTACAGTATATTCAAAAATGAACACATTAATTACATGTAATTTACCTGTTGCCTTAGCAATGTCATCCTCCTCAGTCTCTGTGGTGACTTGTGGAGTGGTGGGTTCACTCACAGATGCATTGCTACGAAGGGGAATCAATGGAGGGGGTGTAACCAGATCAGCAAGACTAGCGCTGCCAATTTCATGACCAGAGTGGGGCTCCCAACTGCTGTCGAACAGTTCAAAAGACATGCGCAGCAGGTTGTCCAGAGCATGAGTGAATACCTCAGCCTGGGAAAAAGAGAGAGAAAGATGTAGAGATCGCTCCTTTTGCAAACACATGTTTCAAACTCTTGATTAAAAGTGAATCACTCGAGTTTTTTGTCATGGGGTTATGTTCACAGGTTAGATACAGTATATCTAATTACCCAGATATATCACCTGTCTGCTTCTGCCTATTTTTATCACGGACCATGGTTGGATAGTTGGATAATGTCATAAGCTGCTCCCTCCCTACTTCATGAGCCTCCTGGTATTACTCAGTTTAAAGATGGAGAGTCAGCCAACATGTGGCTTTTAATGATAATTACGTGACAGCACTTTCTGTGACCTCACCTGTTGCATGTTGAGGGAAATGTGCAGAGTCCCCATGTCTGCATGCAGGCAGAGACCAAGTGGGGACTGTGATGGCGGGTCATTCTTCCGATTAGTCACAGCCAAAGTGCATGTGGTGGAAATAGGGTGTAGCAAATAGTTTTCCTCTTTTCCAACCTCGCCACCCAAATTATATCCAGCTGAGCAAGAAAAATCGGAGAGGTTCAGCTTTAAAGGAAAACCCTCTCTTCCTGGAGGCCAAAGATCTCTGGGAAGTCTGACGGGGATGCAAAACAAATGAGCCTCAACAGAACCAGGAGGAAGGACTGTGTTTCTGACTTCCACCCGTGGCAGGCATAAGACAACTGCACTTTCCCCACATTTGGGGGAAGGAAGGGAGTCTGATGAAATGTTAGCAGGCAGATGAATGGTCCAGTGCTCCAGATGGATGCACACTAGGGGAGAACCCAGCAAAGGAATCCACCTGTTGGCATAAATATGCAATTACTACTTATGTTATCAATCATGTTCTTGTTGCTACAAAATAATTCTAACATCAGCACTTTACTACAACATGACATTAATTCATGCATAAGGATGCAAATGCATTTTCTAAAATCTGGTCAACTGTTGTTATTAATGGCATGCCACCGATTGGAAGGTAATATGGTAATAGGAAAGTACAGTACAGTAGAACCTTCATTATCTGACCTCTGATTATTATCCGAATGTCCTGCTCCATCAATAAATCTATGCTCTATATTGTAATGTACTCTGAATTTTTTTGTACTGCCTTAGTTAAATAGTAAATACAGTACAGTTAAGTGTGTATGTAAAAGATAAATGCTTCCCTACTTCTCAGAAAACCAATCTATTTTACATTATTTCCTGTTTTTGTGTCATTTGTGGTGTTTCTTCAAAGTTTTCTTCGCGCCTCGGATTATCTGACCCTTTTTGTGTTCTGACCATTCACAGGTCCTGTGGGTGACAAATAATAATTGGAGTTCTACTGTATCTTCAATAATAACAGCTCACTTTGCACATATTTCTCTCCATCCATTCTTGAATCCTGCCGACCCTTCTCCTGGAGAGATGTGCCCACCTGAAGGTGCTTCAGCTGAGCTCTCAACAAGAGCTGGAACTGAAGCACTATCTCGCAATTTGTCAGAACTATGTACTGACTCCCGAGGATGATGGTGACCTCTTGTAATTACTGGAGGCTGTTGTTGCTGTTTCGGATGATGACGATGGTGATGTTGGTATTGTTGTTGCAGCTGCTGCTGATGATGAATGCGTTGTGAGTCAGATCCAGCTGATGATGGACCAGCCGTTGCAGATGTAGAAGATAATGTTCTTTCCAACTTCTCTTTACTTGGTGGTATTAACTGCATAATAATTAAAATAATTGTAGTTGTCAGGAAATAAATGTTAATTTCCCACACCAAATGGCCAGAAAGTCTGGAAAAGTCAATGGGAATTTCTGTCAGGTTATGAACATATTTCACTGGGTAAGTTTTTCAAGCTAGCAAGATTTTTGCCTTATTGAAGTTTCTTTTTATAAAGTTCTTACTATGATACAAATACTGAAGTATTACTTCCACTGCTGATGATACAAATACTGAAGTATTACTTCCACTGCTGATGATTCCCAAAAAAAAAAAACTTCAATTGATAGCATGCTCTATTGAAATGTAAATACCAGCCCTCAATCCAATGTAATTAAAACATTGATGCAACCCCCCATTCTAATTACTGATGTTTACTGTGAAAAGCACTCATTTAAAAGCCCAAGTGGAAGTTCGACGCCCCACTACTCCTGAAAATAACAACTTTGCTGCCTTTTTGCACATAATGTACGCTGATTTCATATGTGATCATGACCTGAACCTAAACATGTGAACAAATTAACTTGTTGTAATTAAGTGGCCAAATAAATGCTTCTAAATTCGAGAAGTTAGTTCCCTCAACTTCTGGTCACTTTCATATTTTAAAACTTTGTGTTGCTCTACACTCCTCTTGTGGTATAAGCTGATCAATACAGGCATCCCCCCAACTTTTGTAGACCCTGGCATCCATACAAAAAATTTCAAACATACCAAAAATTCCATGAAATTGACATAATAAACTGTTAATGTTTAAAATGTTGCCAAATATGAGAAAAATCATGAGCCAAGACTCATACCCTCACTTAGTGTACATGTGACAAACATTTGCAACCCACTTCTGGTTGTCATGGGGAGTCCCTTCCTGCTCTCAAGGGACTCTACGACACTAACTTCAGGATTTCTGTATAAGATGCAGTACAGTATTGGATAATATAAAAATCAGGTTATAAGTCACGTAAAATTTAACTTCCGTATGACATCACAGAACAACCGACTTACATTAAGTTGGGTACTGCCTATATACTGCATTGGCAACATTTCCTACCTTTGGCTTATAAGCCATCCAATTATAGAGCCCATCAGCCATATAACAAGAAACTTGTTTAGTGGCCAAATACATCACAGCAACTGCACTTCCTTCCTTGTCTGGTAGTTGAACTAATGCTGTTACTAAAGGGCCCATTCCTGCAGCCAGTTGATCCCCTTCTTCAGATGGCCCTGCCAGCAAAGCCACCTGGTGATCTGACCCAGGCCCTCTGCCCCTCACCACAGATGATACTTCAAGTTCTCCAACTGACAACTGATAACTTGTGGAGTCAGCTGTCACAGTTGCCTGGAGGTCTATTGCTCGAATCTGAAGCTGCAGCGAAGGGCGAGAGGTGTCTGAGGAAGTCAGGTCATGGACAAGACTGGAGTTGGAAAATAAGAGGCAGTGGTGAGGAGGTGTCAGAGATGTAAGGATCTGCCATGCTGTCAACGTATGTGGCTTGCTGCCGGTCAGTGTCAAGCTGCCTGCATAGAAAATGTTCTCGTAAGGCATTTTCAAACCAGATATCATTGCTGTCTTTATATTCCATATCATGTTGAATCAGTGTTGAATGCATAGTGTATGAAGAAACAAGGTTACAACACTCGCATAAATTTCTGACACACATGTTGCCAGAAATGTGTTGTTTCCAACATGTACATTAACCTCTTTATTGAACTGGCTAAAAAGGGAAGCAGCACTTCAACAAGTTGGGCTGTAAAATAAGGCTAAAATCAAGAACCCAAAGGATGTGATGTTTTTCTCAAAACCTAATGGTAACTCCAGGGTAAAAAATCAAAATAGGCCAGAAATCCATCATCTGCAACATGGGAAGTGACAGGAAAGCAACATCATACATTATTTACACTTAACCTGCCACCCCCCCCCCCCCCCAGGCCTCAAATGCACATTAAGGCCTCTTCTCCCACAAGAAAAATGTCTGGTTTGCATTTTTGCTGATCCTTTACCTAATGAAAGCATTGAAACAGAACACATTTTTCTGGACTTCGACCTCTTGCCCTGGCCTCACCTTTTAGTTCTCATAAATATAACCTGCCTCACTGAAATTGAGCATCTGCAGCAGAGTCTGTAATGCAAGGCCTACTATTTTTAACCCTGGAACCGTGCCGTGGGGTCTTTTTGGACCCCTAGGAAAAAAATACATTAAAATGATAATTACAATGAACTTTTGCCATTTTTTTTTACAGTATATAACAGGAAGTGCATGTTTATTTTGAATCGGCGATCCTTTTAGGCATTGTTCAAAGAATGATTGTATATAATAAATACATTGACAAGTATTACATAATAATTAATAAAAATTAAAATATGGTGGGGTCCGAAAAGACCCCAAGGTACGGTTGCCGTAATACTCGTAGGCACGGTACGGTTCCAGGGTTAATGCATTGTGAACAATGTGCTAAATGCATTTATAGTATATAGTATATGCATAAAACATGGGACTGGATGAACCCGTATTAAATAACTCATGCAATTCTATTGACCATACATAGCAATGCACCAGCCATTCATTGTCACTATATCCTTCACCTGAGAAAATTTTTAATTATCTTTTGACATGCACATGGATTTGTCATTTAATGTTACATACTATGACTGTCATAGTTCAATTTACACTACCAAAAAATTACTCCTCTAATCTAGTTGGCCAGTAGATTAATACTGGTGTAGCAGGGCTTTTCAAGACATGTTACAAACTTCCCCATCCAAATGATCCAGATTAACAAATCTGACTGGAGTCTAATACAATCATAACTTTGAATGATGCAATGTACAGAACCATGTGATGTAGTACCTACGTACTGACGAAGCCAAATAAATGTTCATTTCTTAATAGCCTCAGTTACTCTTACATTTTACACAGCTTGAACCAACAGCAACACTAACACACTGGCCTCTTTTCTTTAAACTCTCAATAACAAGAAGGAAATCATCCGCACCTGCTTCCAAGGTAAATTCCCTGCGAGTTGCATCTTTGTGCGGAGATCTTGTCCAGTTGTCCCACCTGAGCAATTCCTTCAGGGAGACATTGACATTACAAGGCAGCAGCACAGGAGCCTGCCACTCATCACACCTCAGTCTGCTCTCTGCTCCAAACACTTTCAGGTCCAAATCTAGGTGGCATCGTTGCATCAGAGTTGGGCTTGGTTTGAGAGCATCCAAATTGGTTGAAAAATCAGATGTCAATGCCCTAATCAACCTTTCAGGGTACATTGGTTGGGTGAGGCGAGCATCAAGGCACTCACATTCTAGGCTTAGAGTGGGTAAAGGGGCAGTAAGTATAGGAGGGAAAGGGGAGCGTCCACCACCACCCCATCTCTTGCGTCTGGTGGATGGATCAAAGGTGGGGTGGTCAGCAAGAGGAGACAGAAGGACCACAGGCTTGAAAACAGTCACCTGATACACTCGCACAGGGCAATTGGACTCCAGCAGACGAAGCTCCTCTTCCAAGGAATGCTCATCTAACTGGGAAATCAATGAACCTGCAAAAAAAAGTCAAATATTTCATTTCTTGCTCCATGATTAATCCCAGGAAGTAGCCATATTTGAAAGGGCTGTGACACACAATAATTGGAAGACAATAATTCAGTTTCTACAAAAAAATATTATTTTCAATTGGGAAAACAATTGTTTTAGAACAATTTCAACTGATGTCAGACGAGTTTTCTTGATTATATGGAAAATATATTATTTGATAGCGGAATTCATACAAGTGATGCAACTTATCCTATACATATACGAACAAAACTGGCAAACCTGGCAGCCTAGGTCTCCCATATGGTGCATAGTCATATGCACTGGCTGAATGGGCTGCCATCTGACAGGCATGCAAGAAGTTGCTGTCAACCCGCACCTGGGCAGGTCCAACCACAACCCTGCAGAGTGCCCTTTCTGGAAGGTTGCTGAATTCCAGATCAGACTCCAGGTCTGAATCATACTCATCTGGGAGATCCAGTACATAGAGGTAGTCCAGTGCAAATGCTGGGGAGCGCTCCAAAAGGGATGCCTCTGTTACAGTGTGGAGGTGTGAATCCCAGGTAAACTCGTAATGAAAATCAGGAAGTGGAGTAGTAGAAGTTAGATCAAAGAGAGAGCCCCTCCGGAAGTCATCAGCTGACTGGGGTAAGCCAGAGGTCACAAATGACTTTCCCCACAATTTGTCACGAACTCCACACAGGCATATGTCACCCATACGGTCGAGTGATACATGCCCCACCCCAACCTGCAATGATAAGAAAAGTGTAAGGGCATTAAAAGGAACTGAAATTAAAAGTTTTCCTTTCACATAATTATTGCACGTAATATACATAGACCAAATCCCACACCCTGCCTTGTAACTGTATGGCCACCAGCAAGCATTTGCTAACTGGTCAGATTTTACTAATAATGATGCTTTATAAGTGGTAATATCCACATCTGAAGGCAGGGTCTGATTTCCCCAGGCCTAAAAAATTCACCTACTCCCTTTACCCAACTAGTCTACGTTGCTAGCCTCAGTCTTCCTATGATTAACCTAAAAAGACAATTTCCAATAGCAATAATGAACAATTATTGTGGCTAAGGGTGGGAGGGCTGGTTTTCCGGGGTTAATGAGCACATATTTGGGACTGGAGAAAAACTGGTACTTTAGCAGTGGAATGAACTGCAGACACTGCTCTGGAAAGAAGCCAGACATGAACATTCTAAACTTGAATGCCACCTTGTAACATCGCATATAACAGGGAAAGAGGACAGGAATCCCAAGTGACAGTTCTATTTGACACCAATTACGGCAACCCCAAGGCATTCCTATTTGTCCATCAAAAAAATTAAAATCAGCATAATGAACATAACATGTTAATTTTTACATGAATACATGAATTCAGTGACTCAAGCAGATTCACATAAACTGTAAACAAATAAATTTAAATTACATGCAAAAAATTCATATAAAATATACTGTATGTAAGCATAAGGCCACATTCACATGCAAGATATTTGATCAGCAATGTGCAGTGATGAGCGATGAAATCAATTGTTTGGGAGTGAAACATGATTGTTACTTGTGCCCCAAACAATTGGTTTCATCGCAGAGTGAAGCGCTCACATGTAAATGTGCCACAGCGCCTGTTTCACTAACTCGTTGTTGTGAAAGCGGGGCATGTGGGCCTCCGGCTAATGGCATGCAGAAATTCCACCCAGTTGGAAGACAACGCAACTCCCGCACTTGACCATCACACACAGCATTTGTGAATAGCCCTTCGCAAGTTTTCTGCGCTCCACAAGCCCCACTCTCGCAACACTGAGTTGGTGAAACAGGCTTAAGTGTCACATGTCAGCTAAAAAATTGCTCTAAAAACCAAGGTGAGAAACCTTTGGTCCACCACAGTGCATATTAAGGACCACATCACATGAACAATTACCTGTGCCAACACAGCATCTTTGGCCCTACAGATGACTTCTGTTCTAAGTCCTTGCAGATGCAGGCATGCATATGGCGTAAATCTGAGCTTGGACCCTGATGAACCACCAACTGGTTCTGTCCCTGGGGAAGTCACACCTACTGAAGCTACACCTCCTGATCCCACCCCAGATGCTGTTGCAACACCACCAGAATCAGTGACTTTGAGAGTCAGTCCAGCCTGATGTATGTAGCAGCCAAGGTGCAGAACATTGGTAGGGGGACGGATTTGGGCCCTGCCAGTTCCCTGTGCATCCTCAGCCCTTCTCTCACATGCACCCTCTTCTTCAGTCTCCTCCTCCCAGTATAAGGGAAGCAATGTAGGCACCCAGCTCATGGCCCAGCCTGTCCAGCTCTCACTTTGCACTGCATCAGACTCTTCTGGAAACAGGATTATAAAATTTAGTGTTGGCATTGTCAAACTAACATGCTGCATTCCTGAACTGACATGTACATTACACAAAATGACTCACCAGCAACTTCTTGTGAAGTCCCTTCCTGTTCAGGTGATCCATCCCTTGACGCTGTGTCTCTTACCAACTCTTTAAGATAAAGTGCCAGAGCTAATCGGATCAATCGGATAAGCATAGGCAATTGAAGGTCGGTCAGCGAGAAATCCATTTTGGAGCAACAAACATCTATTCGGGTCAACCGTGGCCTCTTTGCCAGCAAACTGTGGTAGCATTGGGCTAGGTGGAGACTAAGTGAGCACCGGTATAGCAAAGGTTCCTGATATGCTTCAATCTTTCCTGATGCACCACGTCGATCCAAACACACTGTCAAATCTGACAATGAAGCCAACTTGCGAAGAGTTAAATCAGGGGCAGTTAGTTCTGAGAAAGCAGGCTGCCATGATGAGTCAGCTGACACCATGGAGACAGTCTTGACATTGACTGAAAGGACAATGTCCTCCTCCACATACTTCAGGATCAAGTTGTTGCACACAATACTTATGTTGCTCACCACCTTGCTGATGAGGCTTTGGATGTAGCCTGGAGGAGCATTCATTTCATAGCTAGAAAATAATCAGAATTGAGAGGAAAGTTAACATAACAGTACATAAAATGATGTATCGACTGCAATTCAAGTAAATTGTCGTCATTCTGACAAAAGGATGAATTCACCATTTTCCTAATTTTACAGGAGACAAAAGATACTTGCAAACCGCTATACAAGTACATAGGATGGCCTTCTTATTTTCCGTTATAACTCTGACGCCACTTGTCCGACGTGTTCCCTGTTTGTCTGAACGTCACCCAACACTTGAAGGTGCTGGCAGAGGCCATAATCCGATTTTAGCAAAAACGTCGAATTCGTCCTTTTGTCAGATTAACGACGAAAGGAGCATCACGTTTCAAAATTTAGCATGCATCCATAATGGTAAAAATGTCACTGACCCTAATTTTCACTTGCTCCTGTCACCTCACTTTCCATTTTGGAACTGAGATGCACCCATCTTTAGAAAGTCCATGTAATTGGATTTCCAACAGTATGTTCCACTCAAAATTGAAATCAAGGTCACAGGGGCAAACTTCCAGTATGTGAGATTTTTAACAAAGCAGATGTGAGCTACCGGTAACTTATGAAACACCCAGTGTGCATATCATTTTCAAACTGCTACCATTCACTGAACTAACCTGCTTCTTTTTTTCTTCGCATCTTTTTTGGACTCCCTTTTGTAGCTCCCACCACTGCTACTATCTGAATCACTTTCATCATGTAGCTTTAGTGTACATTCTGCAAAACAACAAGTCCAAATACATGAGAATTTTGAACATTATAAGCTAAACAATATGCAACATTTAAAAAAAGTGACCTATGGTGTTTATGGTGACTACAATAGGCTCCGAAGCCAGCTTGGTCCATGGAACAAGTATCCTGAGTTCATGTATGTGGCCACTCACAAATGTGAATGGCAGATGAAGCTCCTGCTCCAAGACCTCCAGGCGAAGATCCAAGTTGGAAAATGCAGCCTCACCACCCCATAAAGACACCTGCAAAAATGAAACCATTAAAATTTTGGTATTTGAAGAAACCTGCAAACAACTGTACATATACATAGGATGGCCTTTCTATTTTCCGTTATAACTCTGATGTCACTTGTCCCATGGGTTCACTGTTTTGTCAGAATGTGACCCAAACTTTGATGATAGTGGAAGAGGCCATAATTCGATTTTATCACAAATGTCGAATTCGTCCTCTTGTCAGATTAACGAGTTACTCGCTCATTGATATTTGGAATTATTGACAGCTGTCGGACAACTGAAACCTGGATTTCTTACAATAAATTGCATTAATTTTTATATGCAAAGTTTCAGGAACATCTGGTGCCAAATTGTTATTATTGCTAATTATTGCTAATATGGCTACATTTCTGAAATTGATAGGAGGCTTTCAGGCAGTCATTTTGGGAGCATGTGGGTTTTTCGTAGCTTTCCCTCGTTGCACAAGTGAATTTCAAGCTAAGTAGTGTTCCACAGCCACTTTCCTATCCTCCCTACCATGCTCCTTGAATATGCAACAACATGAACCCTCAGGCAGCAAATCTTTACAAGCAAGATCCCCTTCAGATAGATACCAAGCTCCCTTCCATCCTCAATCACCTGCGAGTCCTCCGGCCGGAAATTCTTGATGTATTTGTCAACATAGCTGAAGAGCAGGGGGGTGACATATGACTCGAGCTTGAACATGTCTTGGCTGGCAGCCTCCCTTCCAGTGGGACGAGGCTCATCAAGCTACGTGGACGTTTCCTCCAGCCGCGTACCCCCCACCCTGCAGCATCAAAGCCATCCTGAGGAGCCTGTTGTACTGCGTGTGTACCGGCGTGTCATTGCCCACCAGCACCGCCACTGGCCTGCCAGTCAGTTGCAACAGGTGTAGGTCCCCATGCCTAGGCCAGGGCACTGCAGACGGTCCGAGCCCGGGTGGTGGTACACGTACCAAACAGGCGGTACGTCACCAGCACGGGCCGATCGGCCGCCGAAGCAGACAGGAAAAAGCACGATAAAAAGGAACCACGGAATGTTGCGGTGGCTGCCAACTACTGGGATCGTCATCAGCTGATATTGCCACGCTCCAACTCGAATGGCTTCTCTCCGGGTACATACCGCGCCACCTTCAACATGCAGTCAACCTACATCTACATTCATTAAAAGGTGATCTTCTTTGCACCAAAATGTAGTGTGGGAATACATGCCACATGTCCTGTACGCATAAATGTGACAATAATACAATCAAGCCATAACTTAGCAACTGTTGAGAGACCCAGGACAGCTGATTTTTTTCTTGGAATTTAGCAAAATTTTAACGTCATTCCCTGCAAACAAATGGTAAGGCTTCAGATATAATCTCAAGCATGGAGTTATAACATCCATATTCTAGAAAAACGATGCTAACCTATTTTGCAATTCAAACTACGATGTCCAACTAAAGCACAATATGGCTTTGTACAAGAAGTCGTATGAAGCAGCTTGGGATCAAATTTCTAGTTGACTTTGTGTGTTTTGGCTTCTTGTAATTTAACCAATCGGTCATACAAGGGGCTATTCATCATCTATACTGTACCAGTGTATCCCCATGTCTGGGTCCAATGCCATTATGGCAGTTGGGCCTCATTAAGTCAGGAAGGTGTCCTATCATAATATGTTCAGGCTCTCCTACGAGTCCTACTACCACTCTGATGTCAACCAAATGGTGAATGGAGTGTGTTCAAAGTTCCTGGGTCTTTTTGTATTCTCAAATTTCACCTAATATTGTTGTTATTTTTTGTGTCCACCTGGATCGGGATGCAACAAGCTATACTCAGATAACTTCAGGCAAAATTTGAAATGACTAAAAGGACCCAAGTACTTGTAATAATTCAGTGTAAATATGACTTCTTGGAGATAGTAGCATTTGCTCCAGAACTTAACAACAGTGATTGCAATAGGGATTATTGGTCCTGTTTCACCTAACTGAATATTGTAAGGCAGATCTGTTCTTTGCTAACTTTTGTGATTTTATTCAGAATTTGAATATGTGAATTTTAACAAAAGTTTCTTGCAATCCTCTTGACATGATACAAACCTGCAGAAGCTATGGCGTCTATGTCAGAAGTTGTGGCAGCCATGACAGCCAGTGCGGACGCCATGAGGGCAAGCGCACAAATCATTAACACTGTAACAGCTAAAGAAGCTATAAACATGGGCATCCAGGCCATGCAAGCAGGCATAGAAGCATTGAGTGGGTCACCACGCCAAGTCATGAAGGCAGGTGCAATTGCTATGCGAGCAGGTGAAGTGGCCATGAGAGCAGGTGCAGAGAACATGAGTGATATAGCTGCAGAATCCATTAGGGCAGGTGCAGAAGCTATGAGGGCTAGTGCTGAGATCATGAGAACAGGAGCAGAAGAAATGTGTGCGTCATCTGCAGACCAAACAAAAGATCCTGAGATCAAGACAGCCGCTATAGAGGTCATGAAGGCTGGCGCTGAGGCCATGAGGGCAGGCGCTGAGGCCATGCAAGCAGGTGCAGGGAATATGAGTGGGACAAATGCAGAAGCCATGAAGGTAGGTGCTGATGCCATTAAGTTAGCGGCAGAGGCAATGCGAGAGTGTGCAGAATACGTGAGTGCAACATCTGCAGTTGAGGTGCCAAGAACAGATGGGGGCATAATGCACACTGTAAGGTCAGGCACTGCAACTGTGAGATCGTACGTGCAGGATATCAGTGGGAAAGCAGTCGAAGCTGTGAGAACCGGAGCAGAAGTCATACGATCAGGTGCATCATGTGCAAAAGCAAAAGCTGAAAGCCTAGCAGCAACAACCACCCAAGCAGTTAGAACAGGTGCTGAAACCATCAGGACAACAGCAGAAACCTCTAGGGCCAGAGCTGGAAACTTGGGTGAAGCAACCGCTCAGGCTGTGAGGACGGGAGCTGAAGCTATCAGGACAAGAGCAGAAACCACTAGGGAAAGAGCTGAAAGCTTGGGTGCATCAACAACTCAAGCTGTGAGGACAGGAGCTCAAGCCATAAGAGCAGGTGCTGAAACTGCAAAAGCAAAAGCTGAAAGTCTGCGAGCAACAACTAGCCAAGCAGCAAGGACAGGTGCTGAAGCCATAAGGAGAGGTGCAGAAACCACTCGAGAAGCAGCTGAGCGCTTGGGTTCAACAACAGTCCAAGCTGTGAGAACAGGCACTGACACCATGAGAGAAGGTGTAAATGTTATGAGAACCGGAGCAGGGAACTTAGGTCGGAAAACCGTGGAAGCTGTGCGGGCAGGAGCCGAGGCCATGAGGACAGGTGCAGAAGCTATGGCAGCTGGCATGCAGATAACTTGATGGAAACGAAGATTTTATGATCCACATCAGACAAATTAACAATTTATTCATTACTGAATATGATGAAATTATCAATGGATGGAAAAATTAAACATTGGTCAAAAAGCTTGATTCCAATTTTTTGTCATACCTAGAGCTAAAATAAGTTTCACTAATTGTAAGCTACAAGTAGGACAGGGCCTGCGTAAAGATGGTGGCACCCCTTCAAGCATGCTCCTAGTAAAATCATGTAGCTCTTTGCTCTTGTGAACATGAGAAAAATGCTGCCTAAGGTGGAGAAATTCACTGTTTGGGATGCCACCTTGGATGTGTACCATACCTGACAGCCACATGATTACAATGTTTCATTTAGCCACACAGGCATAATTGGGCACCTGAATCAGGGCACAACACAGAAGTTACACAAAAATTACTTCAAGCAATACTAGCAATAACCAAATATACCCTGAAACTTGGAACACCCTACATTGAAGCACTTGCTGTATGACTCATACTTCACCTATTGTCCTGAAAGTATGATTATGAATTTATGATTACCATGTAAGTCAGCAACAGTCACTTGCAAGTGGCATCCCAAGCTGCACAAGCCAGGATGAAGGAAAGACTAGGTCTGGTTTGGCCTAAATTACTTGGAATAACGTACGGAAAACGCGAGAACGTTCTGACGTCATCGTTTCTTCCACTGTTGCTTTTTGGGATAGAGTTGGCCTTACTGGCGTGCGGGAGGTGGGAGGCAGTAGTCGGTGGGGGCAGGGGGCTGTGGCGCAAAGGCAAGGATCAAGGATAGGCGTGTATCCGCTGAAGATAGGTCTGTATCAACAAGGAAGGAAGGTTAGGCTTGGTTAGGTTGGTACAGCATATCCCTTCCAAAATCCAAAAAAAATCAATCCTTGCATCCTTGCCTTTGCGACACAGACAAGCTGCCCCCAGCCACCACTCACCCTGCCGCCTCCGGCACGAGAAAAAGGCCTACTCTTCCCGCTTTTTGTTGACACGGTTTACTCATATTGTTCTGTGAGGGTATTTCCATGGAAACCTTGATGACATTAGATCATTCTCTCATTTTCCACACATTATTTAGTACCTAAGTGGCATGAACAGAATGAAAAGCAAGTTTTAGAGACCTTGGCATGATTAATTCCAAGTTATAATATGTACATAACTTTATTACTCGTTTAATGTCAGATACTTCTAACAAATACACCGGTTTTCAGTCTTGGTCTTCAATAACTCTTATGTGACATGCAACCTGGGTGCAATATTCATGGACATCAGCTCTTGGAACAGCAATTTGGCTGCATACGGTACTCTCACCTGTGAGATCTGCAATGACAAAGCAATGTAATCTCACACTTTGAAACTTCCTACAAGTACTTGTAACAGAACCCACCCCTTGACTGATAACACTAAAAAATTGAATCACACTGTTCTTGTAAAAATCTAATTCGGCTTACCTGTGTCTTGTTTTTACACCCCTTGCACTCGAAGGTATTGTTCCTCAGATTGGCAATGGCAATGAGCCCACAAAAGTTGCATATGTGAACTCGGTAGGGGTCAGACACCTCAAAAAGCCTCTCTCTTAAAAATTGTGCTGCCCCATGAGAAATCTGACAGTCACGTTCCATCTCTCCAAATCTCAGCCCACCATCTCTGGCTCGTCCTTCCATGGGCTGCCTCACCAGGATCTGCACAGGTCCCCTGGCCCTTGAGTGGATTTTGTCATCCACCATGTGCTTCAGACGCTGATAGTACGTGGGTCCTAAAAATATCTGGGCATTGATCTTGCGACCAGTGTGCCCATTGTACATCACCTCGTTGCCCCGCAGCTGATAGCCGTATTCCTGCAGCAAGTTTGAGATTTTTTGCACATTCACAGTGTCATTAAATGGGGTAGCATCTCCAATCTCTCCCTTGTTGGCTGACACCTAGTGGAAAAGAAAGAAAAAAAAAACACATAATTCTTGCAACTCAGCGACATTATGAATGCACTGCCACATGTACTGCAAAAATAATACTCTTCATTTGTAGGCAGCTAGCTAATAAGACTATTTTTACAAATGAACCACAGTAAATAACTTCTTAGTAACACTGCACTTATTTAAACCAGCACAAGCAACCAATGCAGCAGTCTGGCACCATTAAAAGTGTGCTCATCCTGCAACATGGTATGACTCATGCAAAAGTGACTGAGCCTTCTTTGGGGCTACTTGCACTATGGCTTCCCCAGCTGAGGGGCTTACATGACTCATTCTAAGGTAGGTTATACATATCCTGTCATGGTAGAGCTACTCCTTTTTCATATGTAATTGCCCCCCCCAGAATCAATTATGAAGAGTGGCCCATACAATATTAAGATATTCTTGGCTGAAGTCATCACCTCCCCTTCAGACCAACAGACTCTAGTATTCTAGTTAGCCACTCATCATAGTAATACCCAGTCCTAGCATTGCTTCACTTCAGTATTAAAAATATTTTTGTGAGGAAGAAAGGATACCCTCCATAGGTGACCAGTTCCTCTAACAACAGACCACTTGTCTACAATGTCATGCCTTTGTGAAAAAGAAGTGGAGCATTAAAAATTCACAGCAAAATATATTAGTAAATATTCACCCTGAGATAAACTAGACACTGACCTTTCCTTGCAGGCACTCAATCAAGTGACCAATGGTCATACGTGATGGGATGGCATGGGGGTTAATGATGATATCTGGAGTCAGACCTTCACATGTGAAGGGCATGTCCTGCAATAAAGTAATAGAATTAGTTCTGCCACTGTATATATTCAGAAAGAACTGACATCACCACCACAACAGCTCAGAAACAACAGTAGGTTGCGTCACACTTTTCAATCAGACACAGCCAAGGTGAACATCATTGCCAGAGGCAAAACCAAATGTCACATAAGAACAGAAATAAATACATGCCTCCTGCCTGTACTGGATTCCACAAGTTCCTTTCTGTCCATGTCTAGAGGCAAACTTGTCACCAATCTGTGGGATCCTAACTGAGCGCACTCTTATCTTGCAAAACTTGTACCCTTCTGCATTAAGTGTCGTCATGACCTGGTCCACTATTCCAGTCTCACTGTTGCGAAGGAAGGTGCTGGCATCTCTTTTTGTAAAGCGTCGAGTAGTACCCTCCAACTAGAACCATTTAGAATAATCATCAGTTATGCGTACAGCAACTACCCACTCAGAGTGAAATACAGAAGATGCATCAAGAATATTGTTAGGAGTCCTATACATGCATAAGCAGCTCAGTTGTAAAAATAACTGACGTCACACTTGATATCAGACACAGCCAAGGTTAGCATCATAGCTGCTAGTAATAGTCTAAAACAGATCCTTGTTACAGAAAAGGTGGTGGTTTTGGTCTTGGTTTAGTTTCTCAAGGTGCGTTTACATGTGAGCAATTTGATCGCGCGATGAATCCAATTGTTTCGTACGAAAGTAACAATCACGGTAACAATAGTAACTCAGGTTGCTCGGCGATGACATCACGCAATCAAACCGCTCACATGTAAACGCACCTTCCCACTCATCCACTGGCTGAAGTTTTATACATGAACAAATGCAAGTATTTGTCTAGTTTCAGTCCTTCAGATTGGCAAGCTTGATGGCAGACAATTCCTACTATTATCCACTGCTGCTGGAGGAGCAAATTGTTATATGGTGATGTTCCAATTCAGTCAGATACTCTGGCACCCACATAAATTGCATGCATCACATGACTTCGTACTTTGCTGACAAGCAACAAATTTGAATGTGTGCATGCAGCTGGAATGCCCATCTTGTTTACTGATTGTCCTTTAACTCACAACTGATGGACTAAACCAAAGTTCCATTCAAATAACGTTTCTTAAAACTAAAACCAAAGGATGGGAGAAGAATGGAGCAGCCCATGTTAACTGGAACATCCTTAAGAAGGATTATAAAACCACACTTGTGCATAACCTTTAAGTCAGTCCACAAAGTGAATGCCCAATAATTTAAAAACCAACATACTTCATCATCATTTTCTGGTAAGGTGATAGTCTTCCCTATAATCACATCATCTCCTGAAACTCGAACACCTGGAGCAATAATTCCATCTTCATCCAGCTTGTCATAGATGGCGTTCCTCATCCCTTGGCAAGTGTCTCGGGCAGGCTTTTCAAACTGTTCCTCCTGGTCACCTGCTCTCTTACACTCCTGATCCTTGTAGGACCGATAAAATACAGACCGGAAAAACCCACGCTCCACAGCCGAACAATTCATGATTATACTGTCCTCTTGGTTATACCCTGTATAGCATGCGATAGCCACAATCGAATTGATTCCAGCTGGCAGTTCTCTGAATCGTAGGTATTCCATGGATCGTGTTGTCACCAGTGGCTTCTGAGGATAGTAGAGCACATGTGCCAGTGTGTCCATCCGAACATGAAAGTTGGTGATGTAAACTCCCATTGCCTGCTTCCCCATAGCACTTTGATATGTGTTACGGGGAGATTGGTTGTGATCTGGGAACGGGATGATAGATGCACAGACACCTAGGATCATCGCAGGGTGGATTTCACAGTGGGTATACGTAGTACAGTAGGCATACTCCTTCTCCTGGCGAAGATCGTCAGGACTCATAGATATCATCACAGTCTCTTCCTCCAAAGTGTCAATATACTCCACTACACCACTGGCGACAAGATCCTGCCACCCATAATTGTTGTACTCTCGCTCCTTCAGCATGTCAATGTGGCGCTTTTTGAGCAGAAGACGCCCACCTGCCATAAAATATAAGTGAAAGGGTACTTCAAAAACTTTGTATTTTTCATCTACCAATTAACTAAAAAAAATTCCATGTCATTCCATGCTCAAGTACAGTGGTGATAGGTTGATTCATTTCTACAATAGAGGCAGTGCACAGGCCATGACGAATCCAATGGCAACTTGTCTATTACGTTAAAATTGTTGTAAGATGTGGCACATGAACAAAGTATAATCATTTCACATTACTGGGCATGTTGTAACTTGACTAGAATACAGGTAGGCTCCATTACATGACAGTTAAGTTCCAGCAAAACATGGTTATAAAATAAAGTGTCAAAATTAGGCCTATACCTGCACATATCTATACACCATACCCCAATGCACCATGAAGAACAAAATAAGTTTTTTTTTTTAAATCTTCAAATTTTTGAGAGATTTTTCCTTGTTCTATCTCTATGGTAATTTTGAAAAGGTCGTTAATGTGAAAAGTTGCAAAATGGAGCATCATAAAGTGAGGCTTACATGTATTAAGTGTTTGTGCTCCAACAACAGCATTCCTTTCATGAGTTCATATTCACAATATTGCTACTGATATGGCTTGTTAATCTATCAACCAACATGTCAACATTTATTTTCTGTGATTAAAAAACAGTGAAACCCTCGAGGCAAAAAAATAATTTAACCACAGGCTCTTAAAACACCACACACCTTCAACAATGAGCAGGGGGCGACAGATTCGCCCAGCATCAGTGTAGATTCGTATCTCACGATCACGAATATCTCTGACCATGGAGACCTCAGACACAATAATGTCCATTTGTCGCCGCAACTTGCGAAGGGTGGCCATCAGCTGCTCAGGGTCACGATGGATCCCTACCCAACAGCCATTTACAAAGATCTTCGTGGCATCTGCTATGGCAGAAGGGGCTATCTCCTCTAGGTTCTCCATACTCCACTCCTCCAAGAATTCAAGAATTGGTGATGGCTGGGACCCAACAGATATGTATGCCATTAGGGCTAAATTCTTCACCAGTCCTAAGGATAAAAGAATATAACAAAGTCAAAAACTATACTCCCAGCGACAAACTGAGCAACAGTCCCCTAGACCTGTTCTCTAGAGCTGAATTCAGAAATTATTAGTTCTAAGGACTGCTTGCATGGCAGATGGTAATCCAAAACAAGAGTGGTTGATCCTCGTCATCCATTTTTGGAAACAAAATTCTAAACTATGCTACTAAATGCTAGACAAGGATCAACTGCTTGGTACTGTCAATCACTCAGCCAGACTAACTCACTGCTAACTCACTGATAAGCATGAAATCCAAAATTGCCATTCTAGTGTCATACTTTAAAGCATGCATAACTCCCAATTTGCCGGGTGAATTCAGTACGAAAGTTGGTTGAGTGGTCAAACTACAAGAGGAATCCAACACTCAACCTCACATGGGATTTTCATTTTTACACATGAAAAATCTCCCTGGGTAAACTAGGCATGACATTGCTGGTAATATAGCAGTAATATCTCCATAACAGGTCTAGTGCCAATCACGTCAAATGTGTGTACATGACTGACCAACAGCAGCTCCCTCAGGTGTCTCTGCTGGGCAGATCATCCCCCAAAGAGTGTTGTGCAGCTGCCTGGGCTTTGCCAGTTTCCCGTCCCTTCCAATGGGCGAGTTGACTCTCCGCAGATGGGACAATGTGGAGGCAAAGGTAAGTCGGTTGAGCACTTGAGAGACACCAGCTCGAGCCTGATGGGCCTTCTTCTGGTCTCCCCAGTTCCCAGTGGCCAAGGAGTATCGCAGACCGTCTGTTATGATGCGAGTCTTGATGGCTAGCTCCAAGTTGAAGTCTTTCCCACGGTCTATGAACTTCTGTGCATACATGCGCACTTCCTTCATTAGATTTTTGAAAAGGCTGGAAGATAAGGACTTGTTTAAAAAATAATTGGTGGATGAAATTTCCAAGTTTAAAAAAATACATCTCTAACAACTGTAAATGCACTTGGGCATTTACGAGTATAGTGAGACTCACTGTCAATGTAACTACCATGGAGTAAGAGATGACTTGTATATTGGATGAAGAAGAACCAGAAATCATGGTAAATCTGTTAGCACATAGCTATAATAATATTGACATTTAACATTATGCCTGATGACAACCTCCCTAATCATGTAATATTGCTATGTTCAATGGGCATATCCACGCAATTCAGGTCATTAGCAACTTCTGAGCCTAGAAATATGTTCAAGGAAATATTTCTGTGTCCTAATTATGCCAGGACCTCTAAACTGCAGAAGTGTGCTGGGAATTCTCATTACACCTTGTCATTATTGCATCTTGCTGTTTATATGCTAGTATGCTAGACACAATCACATGATAATCATCTCATGAATATGTTTCCAGCACTGTACTAGACTAAGGACCTACAAGTTGACAGTTGACGTTTGCATTGGTCTGACATTATGTGTATTGTAGAGTTACAATTTTGAACTATGTGATAACCTCTTACTGGGATGAGCAGCAAATAAAAATGGCAATTAACTGACTCAATGGGGAACTCACCCTCTGAACAGGAAGGCAAGCAATGGTCCAGCAAGGTCAAGCCTCTTGTTTCCGTAATGATCACGGTCATCAAGTTCCCTTCTACCCAAAGCTGCCAGCAACAAACGATGAACCATGTAGCCAAGGAAGTATGCTTTCTTGGTCTCGCAAAAGTCTGACACGCCCACATGAGGCAGCATCTCCTTCTGCAATATTTCCCTGGCATACTTGATTCTTTTCTCCCTAGTAACACCTGGCTTGGCACCCCTGGCACCAATGAAATTAAGGGCCACTGTCTGCTCCTGAACTACAAATGCCTCATCTAAACTTGGCTTCACCATTTCCATCATCTCAGGGTCATCAAAATCATAAATTATGTGTTCTAGAATATCCCTGTCAGCCACAAATCCCAAGGCACGAAAAACAATCATGATGGGAATCTCCTGCTTTATGTAGGGTAAAATGGCAATAATTCTTTGGCCAATTGCTGATTTCTTGATGCTTTGTCCACCCCTGGCAAGCATGTTGACCCACAAGGTTGAAGTTGGACGTGATGAATGCTCCAAGCAGGATCGAATCTCTGCCTTGTATGCATACTTGCTGTCCTTCATGCTGAATACATACACGGTGTTTGTGGCCATCTTCTCCTGGGCAATAAGCACCTTTTCTGATCCATTGATAATGAAATAACCCCCTGGATCAAGAGGGCACTCATTCAGCTCTGTCAAATCACGATCAGTCAATCCATTCAAGAGACAGTAGGTGGATCTAAGCATGATGGGTATCTTCCCAATAAAGGTCTTCTGATGCTGAGTTTCTGACTGCTCCTCCCCATCTTTCACCACTGTCTTGGTGATATCAACATAAAGCGGTGCAGAATATGTGAGGTTGCGAAGGCGGGCCTCATTGGGCATCATAGGTGTAGGGGCACCATCCTTCTCCCAGTGAGTAGGCTTCGACAGATAAATCTGCTCAAACTTCAGTAGGTACCGAGGCTAGAAAGACATTGAAGTAGCAAATTAATAAGGCCACCAAGAAACTTTGATGGGACTTTATCAATCACACTTGTAATAAAGCAAGTAATCACAGCCTGTTGGACAACATCCCAGAAATTTTGAACTGTTTCACCTCGGCTCTAGTGCAAGATGAGCAATGACTCATATCCACGCAACTTCATTTTAACCACAAGAAATGTTCAACTATAAGTCACGTCATCCGGGAGTGTGATGTGGGGCTTCTCCCATCAGGGGATAATTGATGAAAGCACTGTCCTGTTGCCTACGCTTAAATCTGGCACAATTTTATATTCTATAACTTCTTACCGGATTCTCAACTTCGCCTGAGGCATGTTGTGCCTCAGCCTGCAAGTCAATCTGTGGCGAGTCCTCCACAATCCTCTGCACTGACATCTGAATGAACTCATCAAATGAGTCCAGTTGCTGACGAACAAGACCTTTCTCATCGAAGTATGCATTGATGACAATCCAGCAAGCCTCTTGCCACAGCTCAGAAGAGATCTCTTCTGCTTCCTCATCCTCATATTGGTCTGAAATGGTTAAAAAATAAAATAATATAATAATTATAATCTGACGGCTGTTGATCAGTAATGAAGTATCATAATACACAATCTTGATAAAATGTGACCAAGGTATCACTGCAGTAATACAAGGGTCACTCCGAAAATAAGTCTCGCATAGCAATTATTTCCAAAAGTAGTGTACATATTGGGAAATTTTTACCCTAATAGCAGTTATGTGACATTATTCCGCATGGGTGAGCAAAATTTGGTCTCTCTCTCATGCACTCCATGCATGGGCAGGAGTAATCGGAAGCAACTTTCATGGCAAGCATGCCTACTCCATAAGCGCTCGAGTCAAAGGACGATGAAAGATGAAGCTAGGGTAGTTATCTGCAAGTTCCATGTCATCGTCCAGATAACAGTGACCACACAGTGACCTGCTGGTTGGGTGAATCGTGGCATCCACACACTTGACGTTCACCTTAGTTGTCAACGTCGACACCCTTCCAGGCCGCTGCTTCTCTGCCACACTGTCACGGGCATTTGCTTTCAAGTTGCTTACTTCCACTTACTCCTGTGCTTGCATGGAGCGCACAAGGGAGACCACACCTATGGCATCAGTTGAAATGTCACAAACTCGCCAGCGTCAAGTTGGTATGCTCCTATACCCACCATCTCAGTTGGAAGAACTAAAGGTGCATTCCTCACATGCAACTCCTCTCCTTAACCCCTCTGAGGGTCCCTGGGCAGGACTTGTGGGCATACTTACACAACAATTCTGGCAACATGTGAGCTGAAATGCCCAGTTCTTAGGGAATCACTGGAGGTTAATATATCTTATGTTGTTGTTTTTTCCAGCACCTGTTAAACTGCCAGCAAATGAGCTAAGATGCCAGAAGAATCTAACCCAGGTCTATGTACAATACTACAGGCTTTGTAGTGCTGCATAATATTTACAGGATTTGTATTGTCATAAGGTAACATGATTCTTAGAGTTGCACATTTCTGGTACCGGTACCCAAAGAGGCATTAACATCTCACATGCCAGACGTTCAGTACTGAAAGGGTCAACACACTGAAGACTGGGTGAAGTCTTAACTCATTGTTACTTCTATTCTCTACACCACTTTGTTCCTGAAGCATGACTGAAACAGATGGTCTGACATCTGACAAGCGCGAGATACTGTCGGCTGCGGTTGCAACCTGGGTTCAGTGGGGCTTAACGTCGGCCTATTTCTGCGTCTAAGGCTCAACACCGACACCAGGGGGTGGTCCTCCTCCTGGAAATTTGGCCACTGGGGATCTTTAACGTGCACTCGCGCAATGTCACAAGCACACGGGACCAACAGGAAGGCGTACTCTCAACTTGCAACCGTTACACCCTAGGCAGAGTGGCTTGAAAGGTGAGTGCTGCTCGAAGAATATGACAGTTGGCTGCACACCAACACCTGCAGCCCGTGTCGTCACAATGCACCAGTCAGGGTTCCCCCCTCTCCCGCCCTGCATCCTCTCCACACATTTCCCCGGGCCTCAAACAACGATCAGCTGCTCCAACAACAAGCGTCAAAATACCGCCAATAACAGTCATGACGAGTCCCCCTCGCAACAACAACACGTTGTACGCTTGTACCCACCGTCTTCCGGATCGTACATCATCTTGGGCGTCTACCCCAGAGTCCTGGGGTCTCCCGGGTCGAACGCGGATCACGGATGGCGCACAAAACTGCAGATGAAGCCAGATTCAGCGGATTCAGAACTCCAACGCCGGCTTCGGCCAGTCCTCCGCCATCCGCTTCACTTCCCAACTTCGGCCTCTTCTTCATCCATCGGGGTGGTGGTGTTTGAAATGGCCGTCGTTTGAAGGCGCTGGCTGCAAATGGAAGGCAGGACGACATCTGCCGGCCAATAGTTAAACCACTTGGACACCATTCTTTTTTTCTTTTTCTCTGGACCCGCTCTGACGTAAGGAGAGAGCGAGGTTGCCAATATGACACATCTGATATGGTTGACAATATGACACAGCGGAAGTGCTGTGACATCGCGATTTATCTGTCTTTCTCCCCATTCCCCGCCCTTTTCTGTTTATATCGGTGAGATCATTGGCATCTAATCACATTTTATAAATACAGTGTGGTATCAGATATTTCACTCGTGCACTCAACTCTCTCCTGCTTCCTTTGTACAGTACAGTACTGCAATATAAAAATAACACCGGAAAAAATACCGGAAGCGTTTAGCTGTATTTGAACCGCATTTTAATCCATTTTGGCTCGTGTATCAAGTCTGTAAAAATGTAACTTTATGTTATGTATGACAACTACATATACGACATTATTATGTCGAACACATATATTGCGATTTCTTTTTCTACTTGAAATCAGAGTGCTTTACTATGTTGCCAGGGCTTCTTTCATCTCAATCGTTCAATCAATGATGATTTGTTTTGTTGTTGTTTCCAAATTCATATTGGCAGGAAGCAGAAAGATGTATATAGCCTGCCGGAGCAAAGATTGGGTTTTCTGCTACGTGCGGTATACGTATAAAAATGGTGAGATATGATAATGTTTAATATCAATATGTTATTGTAACTCATCAACTTTGTAGGCCTATGCAAATTAATTCCGCGGCTTACTGCAATGTAGCCTACAGTGTGTTCCAAATACCGGTGAGCCTATATATTAGAGTACTATTTTTTTGCGGGAGGTTAGGGCAACAAAAACTTCAGATATGGTTTGTGGGGGTAAACGTTTCGGTTATTTTTAACCACAAGTCAGTCATACAAGAAACATCAATAAAATACTGTATAAAATAGTGTTGCTCAGTTTTGTGAGATCACATTATGTACAATTCTTTAACAAATATTGCAAATAAAATTACAAAGTTCTGAACTCACTTCCAACACTTCGTACAACACGTACAACTGGTGCAGCTAGGAACAATAGGAATGACTGTAAATAGCCCAATGTACACTTATTGTCCTCAAATAATGAGGCGGATGTGATTGTCAGGCATAATATGTGATCCAGAATAACTTATTGTCTCGTCCTCACTGATGTGCTACACAATCATGTGCACTCCACATTTGTCACATATCCCATCATAGACCGAATAATATCAAGGCGTCAGCTGCTGGTCCTGCTGCGATTGTTGCGAAGATTGCTGTCCTTCCGATTGCTTCTCTTCCTCATCCTGGCCGATGGTGCCGAAGTACCTCTGGATCTCCTCCAGAGTCTTTCCCTTGGTCTCAGGAACAAACATGAGCACAAAGAAGATACCCGCGAAGCAAATGCCTCCAAATATTATGAAGGGAGGTCCCGTATGTAGCGCCTTGTCGATGCCAGGATAAGCCATGGTGACGGCAAAGGCCAGTGTCCAGTTGAAGGAGGTTGCAATGGACGAAGCCAAGCTCCTGACACTTCCAGGGAACACCTCGCCCATCATCATCCAGGGGATGGGACCGTACCCGATGGAGAACATTGCGATGAAGAGGACCAGGGAGACGACGGGGAGCCACCACAGTGTGTCATTCGCCAAATCTGGATTGCGCTGAAAAAATTACATAAAACAAATACTTTAAGACATGTGCGCTGCGCCATTATTTTAAAAACAATTTTGTAAACAAACTGCGCATAATTATGCTACTCATCATGCCCTACTATTATTCAATTTCATGTGACTACTAAGCGAGGATATGAAATAAGCGGCCCCATGCAAATGAGGTTATTATGAAGTTGACACTGCTCAATAAGTTTATGGAGCTAACATACCTCCTGGATGATGAAGAATGTCCCCAGACTGACGAGTGACACTCCCATGAAGAGATCTGACAGCACCAGCAGCACTCGCCTTCCAACAATATCCATGATCAGTGACGCAATGCCTGTGACAACCACCTGCACTCCGGTGACAATGATGGCCTGCACAGTCGATGACATCTGTTTGAGTCCAGCAGCCCCAAAGATCTGTGACGTGTAAAAGATGACCGCGTTGACACCCGACAGCTGCTGCAGCAGCATGAGACCCATGGAAACAATGAATGGTCGGAGGTTTTGTGGTAGCAGCAGGTCTCTCATGGTGGCAGAATTGGCCATGCTTTCCTCCAGTGCATCCTTGATCACCTGGACCTCTGCTCCAACGTCGACCCCTTTCTCTCGAAGCCATAGAAGCGACTCTTTCGCCTTCTGGTCCTCGCCCTTCTTCAGGTAATAGGCGGGTGACTCAGGCATCGGCAGCATTATAACTATCAACGCCTGCAAGAAAAACCATCAGGTTATAACCCTCTTTATCACCACCATCTAAATACGAATAAAAATGTGTACTGACCACCGGCATGGCGAAACAGGTCCAGTTCAGTACATCCCAATTTTCCGCAATGCCCAGAATATTGACCAAGAGTATTCCAATGGTAATAAGCAATTGGAATCCGGCTCCTACCATTCCTCTAACCTGGGCCGAAGCACACTCTCCAATATAGATAGGAATGGCCAGCGAATAGATCCCGCTGGACAGTCCGGTGATTATCCTGCCAGCGATCAACATTGCCACATTCTGAGCAAAGATGATCAGCAGCCAGCCAAGGATGCATGGGATCGAGATGATTTTGATCATTCCCTTTCGGCCAAACCGTCCTATTAGACCACCTCCAATCAGGCCTCCAATCAAGGCACCCACATTCATCAAGGAGCTGACCAGGCTGAATTCTACGTCTGAAACTTTGATAGTTGTGTCTTCCCTGAGAAGCCTTTGAGCAGGAGAGGACCATCCTAGGGTGGTGCCCATAACCAGAGCGCCCATGGTTGCTTTAAAAAAAAGTTCAGTAGATTAGTCACATGTTGAAAAATAGGCACAGTATATGTACTGTACGATATGTGTGTACATGCAGTATGTGTACAAAGCCGAGAGAAAAACGAGCAAATGCACAATAATATTGTGTCCGGTCCGGTTTCCTTTCGCGTCAATACAAGAGTTTTTCAACCTTCCGGTGTGGCCTTTTCCTGTTTCGCAGGGAAATGCGACATAAGCAGGAAATAACGCAAATCCTCTTGTTCGGAAATGGTGCCAAGGAAAGTCCGAAATATTGCGTAACAGGAGCCATGGAATAAAAAGTGCATCTAATTTCATGGTGACAATGGGATTATTACGTTACATCTACGTAGCGGACAGCATGAGCTCGTTTAACAATAAATGCTCGGTAACAGACAAGGTCTTATAGTATCAAATTATATTTCATTTGTTATAGAAAAAGTTGGGAGAGATACCGGTACGTCATTTCACATGCACGCTCTTTCCAAAACTCATCGTCTTTAAATGAGACATATTTCTTTCTAGCAGGGACATAAAATGAAAAGATTCCTCTCAAGTTCTATAGCTTGTCGCTGTGCACCATAATTTACCGTGCAGATTGTACTATACCTATCATCATCAGAAGCAAAATTGAAACAACTTTTCTCCTATCGAATTTGGGAGTTGTGAATATCAGGGTTTGACATTCACAAATGTCTTATTTTTCCATTTTCAACTGGCCACAGGAAGAAAGTGGAAGGTGCACGAATTTTTATATCAATTTTTACACCAGTGAGATAAAAATTCCCAATTTTCTAATCAAGCATTATAATGTGTGAAAACTATAACATTTAATGAAATCGACGCTGAGAAAAAGGCAAGAAAAAGGTCATTGTGGCAACTTCAATGTTACTGTTCGCACACGAATTCATTGACCTACAAGTTTTAGTGAATAATAATATAATATGTACGGTAACTAAAATATTGGGCGGGATCTACCATTACACTGTAAAAACTGCAATAGGTCTACAAATTTCTGACCATCCACTTTCCTGCTGGGGCCATTTGAACGTTGGAAAACTGCAAATTCTTCCACTTCTAACTCTGCTTTCACAACTCTCAAACCTGACAGGAAAACACCGATGTTGTTAATTAATAATTATTGCATTCTCCGCTAAAAATTACACAGCAAAAAAATCGATCCAGCAGGCAATGATCCTTTTCACATAACTCAGGCACATTTGGAAGTAAAACTGTTTTGAGATAATCCCGATAAACATTTGTCAATTAAGCTTGTGATATCGAGATTACAGAGTAAATGGTTCAATATTTGTAGTATGATAAGCAAAACATCGTCCATTCTTCCCTAGCCCTACCAGGAAAATATCACCTTTTGCTATTATCAAGGTTGATGTACACTGTACATACTGTAACTGACAACAACAACACCTGACATCGGTTGTGGAATTTGCTTGATTTTCTTGGTATAAGATATGAGTTCATTGTATAGTTCACCGAGATAAAGAGTTCTGATTAGTGTATTAGAACTACTCGAAGTTTAGCCATGAACCTGCCATGAACAGAGTTAACACTTGCTTACAATATGAATACATTTGAGTTATTATGACAGCAACCTTCACACATATTCCAGAGGGATTACTGTGCTTTATTGCAGTTACTGATCTTATTTCTGTAAACAAAAATACGTACGCAATAGCCCACGCACAAAAGAAATTATAAAATAAGCCCGAGGATAATTCCTCTCGACAAGAGATAAATAAAGTACTTACGCGGTAAAGATATTACAAGTACTGCATGATGTACTACCGGTATGTATGTTCAAACCATCAGTATTTTTTTACGTAGCCTATACGGATCAAATTATCACGTGTAAGTTAAATGTATCTAGTTAAATATATTTGTATAATTTATCACTCTGTACGAGCAACTAATGATTGAATACACTGCATGTTCATCATTCCATCCAAAACTCTAAGGACATTGCCCTTGAAATCGCAACTGATCCTGAGCCCTCCAATTCCATTCCATCGCAACCCACATACTGCACACACAGTGATAATAATTCAAACAGTGCATATTTACCTGCCAGGCATGCCGCTATTTCCCTCCACTTGGCCGTGAGACCCACAAACGGTGATAAAACACGAGGCATCCTAAGTTCCTAAGATAGCACCACACTATTCCAGCTGCAGGTACGTGCAGGACGAGGAACAAAATGCACCGCGACTCTTGCAGGCGTCTATCCGAACCCACTGATAAGAAGATAGAAAAACTCCCACAGCTCGAGGGCAAGTCAACAGCCCGTGCAGCGAGGAATGTAGATTTGCCAACCTGAAAAAAAAGAGCACTTCTTATCAGGCCCTTTATACCATATGACGCCGCCTGGTAATATAAAACCTGAATATACATACGGTACAATATGTGGAGTGTGTGGACTCCACTGGCGTCGTCCTTGGTTACACTGAATGCCGGCTCTTCCTCCTCGTGCATTTTATGGGGTTTACCCCTGCGATGGGGGCAATGCTAATTCATATGAACATGTGTTACGTGCGTCAAAAAAAGGGGGGCGGGGGGAGAGGAAACCCAGTAGTTTGGGGAAAACTAGTTGTGGGAAGCCCGGAAAAGAAGGCCAGAGTCACGGGTCAGAGTCCTCTTTGGTCAAGGCAGGTTGTCATTACTTCTGGTAATCGTATTTGACCCAGGGGCAGGGGTGGCCATTGTGGTTGGAGAACTTTAGTAGTATAAAAACTTATCGTACAATGTGTAGATGTCGCGTATCAGGGCTTGATAAGAATAGTCTGACAGTTATGGGGACAGGATGCTAGGAAAATGGGGGCGTCGTAATTTGAGTTTTATTTTAAAAGCAGACTGCAGTCAATCTGTTATGTAGTATGTTATTGGATGTTGTAAATTTATGTGTGTAATATATTATTAGGCCAATAATTATTTTTGACTTGTTGTTTGACATTGCGGACTTTCCTCTTTTGTGGAGAAAAATCATTATCCCCCCCGTTGTTGTTGTCAATCAATTACAAGAAACTTATTGAATCATCACAAGCGTTTAATTGCTACTTAATTCTTGACATTGTTGGAAGTCTTTGTTTTCCATTGTGACGTTAGTACTACAGTATCCTCTGGTGCAGTAAGAATAGCTACTAACATATTTTTGTCGATTGTGTGACCCTGTAATTTGTTTGAGACGTAGTGTGAATTACTTGGAGTGCTGTAAAGATGTTATCAGTCATTTCTACAGATGCATAATGCAACGCCTCGCTGTAAAAAACAGTCTCAAAACAACCTCGCCATGTGCAATATCATTCTGCCTATAACCAGTGATGCGGTAACGCGTAATAGCAGTTACAAATATGCAATGATTCGCTCCTTTTTTTAAAAAAATCATTCGAAAATTATTTATAGGTTGATCTCTGGAACATGATGGCTAGAGGGTATCATCACAGATGTCCGACAAAAAACTTGATATGATAGATTTCCTAGACTTAATCACAGGGAACTTTCCTTCCTTCCTTGAAGTTTCCAAGCAGAAACCAAATGGGGGAAACCCCCTGACAGAGGCAATGACGTAAGTTTTGTTATGGTGCACGTCATCATTAATCATCATATTGTCTCACTTTTCTCCTTTCCAATCCGACAAAGCTGTGAGTGGACGTGCGCACACAAATGGAAAGGATATACACTTATCGCGTCTACCTATATAACAAAGAGGAGAAAGTCGGTATCTACATGCGTCAGTCTGGCCGAATCCAGTTTTGCTCACCACCTTTTCAATATATGTCACACATGCAGAAGTTGATTACGTGCCGCATATACCGCAGTGTACATACTGTTCGATAATACATTTAGATAAGTTAGATAAATCAAGTGATAATCCTGATTGTTTATACTTGTACAGGTTGTACTTGCAGTTTTGCAACTTTGTTGCACAAGAAAATAATGGCAAGAGCAGATAAGAAGGGCTTATTTCGGAAGAATTTATGGTATACAACTACTGTCTCAGACTACATCATTTGTATTAACTCTTCATGTAGCAACCTTGACAAGTCTATATTCTGTTCAAAGGCATGTCAAACTTCCGGGACAAACGGCAGAATACCCCATATGCTTTTATTGCTTTGGGCCCCATTAACGTTAGAACCAGTTACACCAGAGGTGGTCTAGACTGGGTCACTATGATGATGACGCAGGCATAACTCCTACTCGCTTCATGTATAGCCTACAGCCGAGTTGATGAACGCATACGTCATTAGGTCTTCCTTTGTTTTGTGACTCTTCTAATAAGAATTGGCAAAATCTTGCTTACCGGTATGACTTGGGGAGAGGTCAAGGCAGTGACGTATTACCAAATAGGCCGAGTAGGCACGGGCCTATAGAGCGGCAAATTTTAGGGCGCGGCAAAATAATGTCATGGAGGCGGAAAATTTTATTGAGGTGAAAATTTTGACGCGTGCGAAAATATGTAATACATGGCGTCACCGTTCATGTCCCGCCCCAAGATGAATCGCCCAATACCAGAGACCAGTAAGGGCGAAAGCCGATTCACCTTGGAGGGACATAAAAGTGTTAAGTGTAAACCCCAAGATGAAATCCACTGGATTTTTCTACGTACTAACTTTGTAGGAGTATCCATGACCAAAATTTCACATATTTTGAAATTACAATTTTCGAGATATTTAGCCTTGAAAAACCTAAATACGTCACTGGGTCAAGGTGTTGTGCTGTCTTGAAAACTTGTTCTTCAGTGCAGCTCTGACGCCCCAAGCAAAAACCATGTAAAGGCAACGGATTCCTTAGAGTGAACTGCTGGGCCCATGGCCCCGCCCCCAAACAAACCTCTATATTATTGTCTCTATTGTATTATATGTATTTCGCCTGGCAACCTTACTGTGACCCACGGTTACAGCGACCCCATTGGTTCGCCCGGGGGGGCGTGTCTGTTCACTCTAAGAAGTCCGTAGCCTTTATTAAAGGCTACGGACTTCTTAGAGTGAACAGACACGCCCCCCCACGCCACACATATAATACAATAGAGACAATAATATAGAGGTTTGTTTGGGGGCGGGGCCATGGGCCCAGCAGTTCACTCTAAGGAATCCGTTGGCTATACAGTATGTGCAGCTAAGCATACCACTGTAATCCCCTTTATGCGGCCTACGTAATGGTACAAACCGCGTTTCTCTACGAGTCTCCGTTGCAATAAAGTTAGGGGCATAGTTAAGCCATGTATGTATATCCTTTTCAATGGAAAGTGAAAGCTTCAAATGCGCTTATCTCGAAATGATAAAAACCACACATACTGGGTTTTTGCTTGGGGCGTCAGAGCTTATGTGGCACAATATTGATGGCTAATCTTTTGGGATCACTATGAAAGCTAATAAAAGTATTGACAATTCCTCTTTGATGAATTGCAAATCCCTACGTACAGGCATACAAAATGGTAATTGTTAAAACGTAAGGCTCTCCCATAACTGACATTGTGTTTTATTCACTTCTTCCATTTTGCAGGAGCAAAGCAGGAAATAATCATTATCTTACTGAATAATAATATTGTTTTCTATTATTAAAGAAGATCCTTATCAAACAGTTGCAAACAGTTGTCCTAGTCATCTAGTTACGACGAATTTGACTTACGACATTGGATAAATCCACCCCTAGTATTCCAAATTTCACATTATTATTTTGTCCCTTCCTTCATAAGCTAACAGGTTTTTAGGATCCTTGTTGTACTGTATGATACAGGCTATCTGCCATGGGGAAAAATCTTTGTGAAATGTATCCTGAAGTTATGCAACCAGGAGCGCCCTTCTGTTTAATTCTCGTTAATTCCACTGGACTTTACCTCGTTCTAGTTCTGATGGCTGCATTGCGCAAGATGACCTACTATCTATCCTACGATTGGGTCAAAACTTTTTTTTTTATGGCAGAGAGTAGATTACTTTTGATGTGGTAAATCCCAAACAGAAGATCTTTGACAGGAAAATAGTTCAAGTGATGACAACTCTCACATCTGTCATTTCCCCCCTTTATGACATTTCAATTAGTTTTAAACTATGCAGCATTCTCCATACATCACACATAGATTAATAAGGTACTTATTAATCTATGACATCACCATTCATGACCAAAATTAACTGATTTTGTAAAAAACATCAAAACCATCCACACAAAAATTAGTAGTATGGTACTTGCCAATATGGCCCAAGAAAAATTCGGGAGAATTTTGGTGGAAAACAACCACCTGGCCCCTGCCTTTCATTTTTTAAACATTTTTTTCCAGATAGGCCTAGTATACAGTACAATTATTACATTGCCAACAGAATCTAGGTAGATATCAATACGTTGGTTGTCATTGGCAAGTGAGTGTACCAAATGCTCTGATTTAGTAAATGAAGTTGTTTGAAATTGAAACATATGTCCCAATAATCCTAATGTATGCTTACACTTGTCAGCAGCGTAACAGTTAGCAAGCATGAACAGTGATATCATGGGTCAGCTGATCTGGTGGCCCATAGTGGGTTTTCTGGTTATTAATTTAGACTGCCACCAACTATTTAGCAGAATTATTATGAAGCAGATCAGGCTTGTTGCTTCTCTTCCAATATTTCTTGTATATTACAAAATACAGATCTACTCCATTCCTGATTACTGGAAGGGCAGAAAAACTAGAAAATGTCATGATAAGGTGCATAATAAAATTGAAACAACTGAATAGAGGACAGTACTCATTGCTTGGCTGAAAAAACTACCATGAGTGAAATGGTAACACCCTCTTTACTCTCCAAATCAATGTCAGTGGTAATTTGGAGGTGACAATCAGTCACATCAACTCTACAGCACCCCATGGCATCCTGCCTCACCCTCTACAAAAAATTGGAGCGAAAGTCAATATGAATCAGGAATTCATATATGGGATCACACTTATTGCCATACTGATTAGGAGACATGCCCCTTCAACCCTTTCTATGACCGAGACATTTATAGATCAGTGACATACTGAGGGTAACTTAGATAAGAGGCAGGAAAGTGAGGACAGTGGGAGCTAGCATTACA
This sequence comes from Catajapyx aquilonaris, assembly GCA_000934665.2. Classification (NCBI taxonomy): domain Eukaryota; kingdom Metazoa; phylum Arthropoda; class Diplura; order Dicellurata; family Japygidae; genus Catajapyx; species Catajapyx aquilonaris. The sequence goes on from KZ538013.1 coordinate 162,046, forward strand.
TGTTAGACGAGTGAGGGTGTGGTCTGTGGAGCCTGTGCAGTAATCACTCCAACTCTGGCAGTAGAAGATGGGCCTCCTCGTGAGGGTGTGGTCTGTGGAGCCTGTGCAGTAATCACTCCAACTCTGGCAGTAGAAGATGGGCCTCCTCGTGAGGGTGTGGTCTGTGGAGCCTGTGCAGTAATCACTCCAACTCTGGCAGTAGATGGGGCTCCTCGTGAGTATGGTACGCAGCACTTACAAGTGGTTGGACACACCTTAAGTCCTTGGAACATAACAGAGTTGTTATCCCAGCAGGCTTAGGAAGCCTGACCACTACTGATTGAGTTACAGGGGTGCAAAGTCATAACTGATGGACCCCTCACAAAGCCCATGAGAGAATCTCACCCCACAGTCAAATCCTTAAAAAAGGGACTAACAAAAAACAAAAGTCACAAATCCTGACTCTTGCCCCTCTTATGAACAGGTCTAATGAAGCACAAGTACAAAATGATAATAAAATAGTTTGGCTCAAAAAACCCCTTTATTGATTCTGAAACACTCTCAGTGCAACAATTCAAGATTTACTTTTAAATATGACAAAACATTACTTCCAATGCCTGGGCAGGGGAAATAAACAATTGTGGAATGCAAGTTCGCCTTTTGACCATGCTGTGCTAACATCTGAGTCTGATTTTGAACTGCCTTAAAACTCGTTCACTTTCTACAACATTTGGAATGGCAACAAAAAGGCGAAAACAAACCTTTCATTTTCATGTGGGGGGGAAGAGGAAACAAATGGAGGGAAGGTGGGGGCAGTCAAACTGCCAACGCTTTCATGATAAATCTACATTAAGTTAGTTTGGTTATGGGAGGAGGCCTCCTTTTTCTTTCTTTCTTCTCCCTATATATACACGTGAAGAATTAGTTGCTATGGAGATCAGGTTAGCTCCCCACTTTGTTGATGAGCTCATCGCATATGGCTGCCAGTTCCTGATTCTCCTTCGTCTTCTGGTCCAAGCTCAATTCAAGTGAGCTTACCTTCATCTCAGCCTTCTTCAGGAGAATCTTCAGCTTGGCAATCTCTCCTTCCATGGTGCGCTGCGTACTCTCCAACTCTGATTGAGCACTGGAAATAAAAAGCATGTCTGTTAGTTATTTATTAACCGCTGGCAGAATATCCCACGTGCCCACAAAGTGGGACTTACTTTTTGCAACGTCAAAGACAATCCAAGCAATTAACTAAAATGCATGCCCAGTATTAGGTGGTCTGAAGCAGGGGAAAATGCTGTGACGTATCACTAGACTGACTTTCACTTAACTCAGAAATGTGACAATTTTTACAATATTTATGCCTTGTTATCATAAACAAACAAAATGGCAGAAACTACTGCTCTTGGATTGGACGCATTCCAATACCCTAATTACCACACATTAACATACTACATTAGGTGTTACCAAGGCACACAGTATTGTAGGTTTTGAACGTATTCAAACAGAAATAATAATTACACCAATTCAGAGTCTAAACATTAAGAAAAGCACTTACGATAGAAGCTGCTTCTCAGCATGGGCCTTCAGCTTCTCATACTTTTCTTCCTGGTTCTTAATCTGCATCCTATAATCAGCTACACAGTTCTTCAGGGTCCCCTCATTCTTTACAAAGGCTTCCACTGTTGATTTGGTCCGTTCATACTTCCTGCAAGTGTTAAATAGTGTGTAAATACATGAACAAAAAGGTATGGTACCAAATACCTACCTGTGCACATTGGTGAATGCATTCTCAACATTTCGCAGGTCTTCCAAGGCTTGGTCCCTTTCCCTAACCAAAGCCGCCTCCCTGGTTTCATATTGTGACTTCTGCCTCTCCTTCTCCTCTATGAGAGAACCTATAGTCTGCTCATACTCCGTTACAACCAACCTGAAAGGTTCAAAAGAAATCAAGAAATCATTTACCACATATTATACTGCTGTGCATTACTCACAGAAAATCCAGCGCCCCCCCCNCCCCCCCCCAAAAAAAAAAACCAACAACAACAACAACAACAACAACAACAACAACAACAACAACTGCAATTAATTGGCACGGGTGCTAAAAAGTGAGATGCAATTAAAGGTTCCTTCTTTAGCTAGTGCAGAAATTATACACTAGAAAAATCAGCAATGAAGTTGTGAAGCAAGAGTCCCAATTATTGTTAACTGAGAATACAACATGACCATTTTCATGCAGGAAGGCAACTGTCATTCAGCTCAGTCATGATATCATGATTTTAAAGTCTGAAATTCCACTGGAAATCTATTATCATAAGGTAAAGCCACGGACTTACCCCATTTGCTTCTCTGACTTTTCGAGCTGTGAGAGCTTCTGCTGAAGGCTATTCCTCTCCTGCTGCAGAGTGCTCATTTCCTGGTCCTTGACAAGCAACTTCTCCTGGTAATGCAGCTGTTGCCTCACCAGTGCCTCCCTAAGAGTTCCTTCACTTCCTGACGCACCTCCAGAAGTCACTGCAGTGGCTGCCGCCACCATGGATGATGGCTCACTGCTGCTGGTGCCCCCACTGGGTGCACCATAGGAGGCACTTCCTCCTTTTGGAGCACTAGGTATACTGCTGCCCGACTCAAGGCTTCTTGACTTAAGAAGATGAAGCAATAAAAGGTGTTATAACAAAATTAATACGAGAACATTGCTTGAAACATTTCCTAACTATTCAACCTACAATAATGCAATGGGTGACATGTGTTGAAAATACATTCAACAGCAAACAATAAGTCTATTTTACCTCCATTTATTAATTTAGTTCATTTGAGGGCACCATGAGCTGCATCTACTTTTACAAAAATGATAACCTATCTCATTCTATCACCTCAGGCAAAAGACAACTAGCTTCTGGGTAATGTTCACCAGTTGTGGAGTAATCATTCAATGTGCAATATCTGCCAAAAAGGCAAGAAGTCCCCTTACTGATTTCATGCCAATGAACATCCTAATGATCTGTTCCATGTCACTTCTTTTTCATAAGATAGCTTTAAAAGTCAGTTATTGTTATTTACATGATAAATAACTGCTAGTCTGCTTGTGCAAAAAAGTGTCTGCATAGGCAGACCACAAGACATGATGTGCCATTAACCAGGAAGTATTGTTTCTCTAATGCTCACCAATTTTTTTGTGAAACCTCGATTCATCATATTTTTAAGGACTCCTGGGGGAAAAGGCCAATGGATAAGATAAAACAATGAATATCGGGTTTGTTATTAAGTACAGGGTGGACGGAAAATTTCTCCCCCACTTACTGTAGTTCACTCATTGTGTTGTTGTGATCAGTGATGGTGTTCTAAATGCTACAGAGAAGTACTACTAGCCCTTCTGCTCCACATTCCCACCCACCATTTCCCCCCAGTTCCTTTCTTCTTAAGCCCACACAAATCAGAAGTGGTGCTGTCAATAAGATCCACTAAACATTGGTGTAGGAAGAAGGCCGGCTCTGTGAGACTGCCACTAACAATATCGAGCATCTGTGGGCAAGGCTGCAAAATAGTGTATTCAAAAAGCACATGCTAAGAAACAGGAAGCAACTAATTGAAAAAGTGCAAGAGGAATCCTCAATAATAGGAGACTCCCACGCTTGCCATGAGTTTTCCTTACACGTTCAGATGTGTCATGACAATAATGGGTGGCACACAAAATACTGACACTGTACAGAAATGTCCACATATGTGTTCAAATCAATTTTGAGATGTAAAATTGATGTATTTTGTTTCTTTTATTGTCAGTGATCATTCATGTGAGGGGAAAACTTCCCATTCACCCTGTAGGATATGATCCCGGATCCCATGAATTGAACAGTGGATCCGGGAAAAAGACACATCTGGAAATGATATATCGAGGTTTCACTGTGTCTCACAAATAATATATATACATGGAGAAATTCAATTTCGCATTGTCATGTCACAATTATTCGTTGGTGGTCAGGCACATGCAAGACCTTACTCATCCCTGACAATGTGTGTTTTAAAATATTGTTATGAAATAACCTTTTAATAAGAGAAAACTCACCTCTGATTTCCTGGGAGATGGACTGAAGCTGATGAGCTTCTCGTCCTCACCCTTTGCCTGGCTTGCATTGAGGTCGTCAGCACTAGAAAGAAGAAAAAAAAAGAGCAGATGTTAGTTAAACAGTTAGTTGTCCTTCCCACTAAATGTTGTTAGATCTGCAAACCAAGAATCTTCCTTTGGGCGATTTCATTCTCGATTGTGAGGACAGAAGCAAGGTACCCAAATCCGGTAGTCTATGCGTGCCCCAAAAAAGTGGAAGGGTGGGGTAGTAAGCAAAATGTAATAAAAAATCTCCGTTAAGATTATCTGGACTTTAGAATTGATAATTATTGGCCACACGGTGGCGGAGTGGTTAGCGCCACAGCCTTCCACCTCTAAGGTCCCGAGTTCGATCCCCAGATCTGACGGAGGATACTTATGTGGATAGAGTTTCAATGGGTTCTCTCCGTGTTCGAGTGGGTTTTCTCTGGGTTCTCCCATTTCCTCCCACAATCAAAATCCATCACAGCGCAGGCAATGATTAAAGATGGTTCACAAAAAGATGATCCCCTAAAAGGCCCAAGGAGGCCTATCACTGGGTTTCCATTATTATTATTATTATTATTATTATTATTATTATTATTATTATTATTATTAGATAATGATTAATCGTAACAATGGAGCTAGGATGGCACCAAAGTTCAAGTTAATTTGACAGTTAACAACTGAAACAAATGTGATTACACTTTGGACAGTGAATTTCTGTGGGGTCTGGTAATTATTGATGTCACTATGTTAATTTGTTACGTAGCATGGCAGGATTTGGGTAAGGGATGTGAATGAAGCCAGGATGCAGAATTAGGGGAGCTGAGAATATAATTAAGGGTGGGACTATGCAATAAGGAAGCTGGAGAAATCGCCTGGAGCAGGACATGTTGGTTCACAGATTTTTGCAACATGCTGTAATGTCACTTGGAGGTCACATATTTGAGAATCATACAAAGGAACAATCATCCGGTGATTCCTAGTTGATTTAATGAGTAAATTGATTAATTGGATTTCTATTACTAAGCAATTAGGTGATAAGCACACAGTACACTTGAACTGCAGCCAACTGCAATCATTCAATACACACAGTATACACCCTCTTCTCCTTGCCTTCCCCACACCAAAAAAAAGGCAGCCAGAAGGTATCCTTGTGCTATACAACCATCAACACTAGCCCAAGGTGAAGTTGCATAGTTTCAAAATAGGTACTTGAGGCAGCATAAGTAAACAACAAAGAATATTCACACTGAAGACACAGGAAACAAAAATTCAGCAATTTTTTCCAGTTAAAATAGTGACATCGTATGCTATAAAGCATCAGTTTTCACAGCAATTATTTCCATGTCTCAAAATCTTTTTATTGGTACATAAACTGTACTTTCATTTGATTGAATTTCAGTTTACCCCTTTCCAATGACTGATTCACAAGTTATTATAATATTCAACAGCAAGCAAAATGACAGTCACAAGTTATTACAGTATTAAACAGCAAGGACAATGACAATCATTATGTAAAAGTGGGTAATGTATCTCTAACATTTGTTACAAGGAAATCATTTATCCACAACACAGAGGTAAAATCCCTTCCTTTCCAAGTAACCTGCAACTCACCCCTTCTTCTTCCACTTTCCAAATGATACTTTGCGAAATAGTTTTTCCATGGCACTCCCAGTGGCCTCCTCCCCAGGCCCTCACCCACTCACTTCCACCTCCCCTTACTCCCCAACACCCCACTTGAATCACACCTTCCACCCACTATCTAATCCCACGCAAATGCTAAGGTGAGGTCTCTTCACAGGTAGGGCACTTCACCATTGTTTACCATCACACAGAATTAAAAAGTGAGAAAAACAAGGGATGCTTGCAAGGCAAACAACAATTCTTTTCGCAGAATGGATGTGCACTGCAGCAGCCTTGCTACACTTCATGAGCACTCTAATTGGCATCCTTACTCCTCCCCCCGCCCTCAACCACTCACCCACGCCCACCCATCCAAAGTAGGGATTTCCTCTTCTGTCCTTCCCCCAGGGACAAAAACCTCATAAAAAAGGAGGAGAGCTATATGAAGGTCACTTCACCCCCTGCTGAGCACTCCTAAGGGTTCACAACCCTACTTGAATTTCATTGCTTCCACCTGTCACTGGCACATTTCACACCAGCAATGGACAGAGAATGATGAAACACCACATCCTGCCCAACAGCCTGATAACATACATGATGTACAATCTGCCACTTGTATGAGATGTAAACATCCAAATAGGCCTACTTAAGATACGCTTCCATGTGATTTGAGTACTCCGGGATCATAGTCTCATATGTACCTTGCATTGTGCCTACCCATCCCTGTAACCAATATCAGCATATCTGGTGTTACCTTTAAAATGCAATTTTTAACTGTCAAGGTATCAAGATCGATAATAATAATTAAGTGTCAGCATGACGTATGAGTCAGGCTTTTATCATCATACCATTAGCTAGTAAATCCCTTACCAATTTTTACCTGGAAGGATTTCCACTGTACATCTAGACAATACTGTAAATCATTAGGTATGTTATTAGTGCCTGGCTTTGCCAACAAGAGTAATTATTTGAAATGCTTCCTACAGATTGCCAACATAATCTTTTAACACACACAGGAGGAAATTAAATTAAAATGAGCACTAATTGGTAGTCATCCACCAAGATTTGCTAGGACTATTATGATCAATGAGCCTTTCTTGGGTTTCTAGGGTTGATATGGGGTATACAATCAATTAAGGGTGGGATAAAGGTCCCAGCGCTTATGGAGGTTGACATGTTAAATGCGGGCCTAATAACTCCGTAATTACTGAACAGAATGACATGAAATTTTTGACACAGCATGACACAACAACCCTTGTCATGGCTAGGCTGAGTGAAACCTGTTTGAGGAATTCAGTTCATTATGAAAACCACGAAACTAAGAGGAATTTGAAGGCATGTGAGGAAATAATGTCCTGTGAAGAATATGGACCAAATGAGCAAAATCGCTCAACATAGCGGTGACAAGGGTTGTTGCATCGTGTTGTGTCAAAAATTTCATGTCATTCTGTTCAGTAATTACGGAGTTATTAGGCCCGACATTTAACATGTCAACCTCCATAAGCGCCGGGACCTTTATCCCACCCTTAAACCTGAAGATTCCCCCTGGCCTAAGGTATTGGCCTTTTCTGTGACTATGAGATTGCCTTACCTTTCACCTCCCAAGGAATCCCTCTTCTGCATAACACCAGCAGCCTTTGCAACTGCCATGAGGGCAGCAGCAGGCGACTCCACCAGTGGGTCAAACTTTACATAAAGGGACTCCCTAGTCAGAGAGCTCAGTTGGTTTGGGCACCCCTTCTGAGCCAGAAAGTCAAATGATGATGGATCCTTGAATGCTGCCAAAGAGAACAAACCTCAATGAATCTCAAAAAGTGTGTGGTCTGGAATTAATAAAAAAGTATTAAGATTTCCCTGAACCTTTCATTCTATTGATAAAATGTGACTTAATTCTTTACATCATATTACATGGGATAACTGAAATTGCCTTCAGTTCACATTAACTTATCTGAAAAGAGCCTTTAATACAATGGAAGCAAGTCTGGCTGCAAATGTCTCACCTTCGTCAGCTTCACGAAACTCCTCCTTTGTCAGACCCTCTGCAATCTCAGGACCAGCCTCACTATGATTCAGGGATGCCACGAAGTCATTAGCTTCACCCTTGAGTAGCAAGAAAAGAAAAGTCAGGATCCAATAGGCAATCAGCAGCACAACAATGAAAAGCACACAGGTTCATTTCTCTCTTGCACGTGACCACTTTTTCTCAATTGGGGGTGCAATGAAAATAATTTCAAAACAACTCACATACCAAACAAGATAAATAAATGAAGCATTCAAAATACAACCTGTTCTCTTTTTTTCCAAGCCAATATAAGCTCAAACAAAAGCAAATGGTGGCAATATGCAAAAAAATCAACTCAAAAATAATTCCAGACTGCCAATCGAACAAGTGATAAGTGAAAGGAATATTAGGGAAATAGGAAAAGACAATTTATTTGCGCGCGTTTTGTCAAACAGCCTTTGGGCTGCCTTACCTGCAGAAAGGGAGGGCATGAGAGAGGGTACAGACACCCACTATGAAGCCATTGTTCCGTTTCCTGCAAATTATAGGCTCATTACGTACAAAAAAATTCACAGAGTGGTCCCAAAACGCCACTTTTTAAAAGTCACGTAAATTCTAATGCAAATGTTCATAAATCTCTGGCACTGTTGTTGCATACGGAGTCAAGTATTAATCACAGTATTGAGGCACATAAATGACAAATTCCCATTTGCATTAACAAAGGAGGGACACACAAACTGATGTTGCTATGCCACCAGGCAATATATTCTCAGTGCAGGTAGTTCCTGACCATTATGAGATTTGAATGTTACACGCAGATTTTTCCTTATTGTGTGTTGTGAAAAAGTGGACTTGAAAGTCATGCATATGCAATAAATTTGCCTCAAAAGGGACTGGAAGTCTTCAGTGCTATTTTAAATTTTCTATCACTGGCAGATAATGCTCCATTTTGAAGTGGCATAATTCTCACTAAATGGATGGACTATGGACTGCTATTAGCAGAGTGAGTATCCCTTCAGTGGGGTTACTGTAAGGCACAACCAGTAGCATAAAATACCCGGGTAATTAACCATCACCCTGAAATCAACACTGTAATTGATTTGCAGCTTGGGTGTATAAATTAGGCAAAATATCCCGAATCCAATGATGCAATATTTTAAAAAATCAAAACTGAATGGTAATCCTCATGCAAGAAAGTTGGCCCAGAAGCATTACCTGCTGCAGACCCAGTATTGTATGTAAGCAGCCTTTAATTGATGAAATGTTGAAAATAATTGTTGACATGAAGTTCAGATGCTGCTGTTTTACAAGGGCACCTCAGATGAGGAGACAACCCAGATCACCACCATAGATGAATTTTTTACAAATGCAACCGAGTGTGCATCCACACTTGCGCAAGTCCGTTGTTCCAATAACAACGTTGCTACAGTTACTCCTCAGGTAGCCTCTACGGTTTCGTTCCAGAGCCTTGGCAACATTGCAAAAGTTGACCATATTGTTACCCCCTCAATCTTAGTGTTGGAAACAATTTACGCGAACTGTGTTGCACACTTGGTTGCACTCTATCACCTCCTGTGGGAATTTATAATTCTAGTCCCCGTTATTGTTGTATGTCCAGAGAAGTATATAAAGAGCCTTTTCGATTGCCAATCAATGTGAACCATTATCAGTCTTTACGTTACAGCCTTTCCCTTGGTGAATAATTTTTCGCGTCCATATTACATTGCTTAAGAAGACAAAATTGATAAAAAAAATAATTACTTTGAGCAACATCTTAAAACAAAAATTACACACTTGTAGGAAATTCAATAATGCAACTTTACTCTATAACAGTCACTGACCTGCCCATGTTCTAAATTCATCCCCCTGTTTGCATTCTTGGTCCTTGGAGGTGGTGATGGCCCACCTTTCCCGATCTTGGCCTCCATGCTGTTGAGCCTTCTCTTTGGGGATGGATTGGCCTCCCTTCTCTCTGGAGACAGACCCTTTGATCCTCCTCTGTTTGGTGACCGACTCAATTTGTTTCTTGACTGGAAAGGGTTCACGTTCTCATCAAGTCTGGCAGTTGCATTGTTCGGTGGAGTGCTTTCATTTCCCTCTTCATCTGCCATTTCAGGCTTCATGGGATCATCAGACGGTGGCGGGGTGCCTTCTGGTGATGACTCCTGCTGGGAGAAGGCGCTGATTATGCGGGCAGCGTCACAAGCAAACTGATCAAAGAGGTCCACAGGTGCAAGAAGGTGGTCACCCTCTCCGTGATGCACAAGACGACTCACTGATTGGCTGGGTGATGTACTGTCTGATTTGTTCTTTACTTCTGTGATAGGCTCTGGTCTTGTAATGTCCTCAGGACAATTTAGATCAACTTCAAGCTTGCCTTCAGAATCAAAGTCAGCCTCTGTACCTTGTCTAGGCTCAAGCTCCAAGTCAGCGTCCTTTATGGCAACCTTAGGATTGACCTTGGCCTCTTGGTCAACCTCTGGAATGACCTTGGATTTTAGGCACACCTGGGAAGACTTAACATCCTCATCATTGAGTTCTAGTTCTTGAATAACACTTTTGGTATTTTCTAATGTGGAACATTTTTCTGGCAATTCCTCAAATGCAATCTCAGGCTTGACACTTTGAGGAGAATCACAAGATGAATCAACCTGTGGCTCAGTCAATTCTTCAAATTCTGAGTCACAAACTTTGCCTCCGTCAACTTCTTCTGTAACTTTTATCCCAGTGAGTTTGGCTTCGATGTTTGAATCTTCACGGAGAAAATCATCTACTTCAACTTTGGTCTTTAAGCATTCAACAACCTCTGCAGTGTCCTCTGCCTTGGACTGTTCCTTCACCTCAACTACAACATCTGGTTGATCTTCAGCCTTGTCAAATGTTGTATTTAGCACCTGAGACTTCTTTGCCTTCTCAAATGTGGTGTTATGAATGTGCCGTCCTAAGGGTGGTGGGGGTGCTTTTTTGGCTGAAGAAATCGACTGGAATGGGTTGAAGCCAGGATCATCCAAAAAGTCCAAGTTGTACCCTTTGCTCTTTGGGATGGGAACCTCGTCATAAATTCCAGTTTCCTTTGGTTGTGCCTTTTCAGATATGCTCTCACTCAGAGACTGAGCTGATGCATACTCACTGATGGATATATTCTCACTCACTGAAACATTCTCACTGACTGATACATCAGCACGTGATGACAAATCCTCTTCAGGTTCAGTGGAATTACACTGATCAACAACCACAGTCAAATTACTCAGTGAATCTACTTGGCACCCATGCTCTTCTTTCTCGTGGTAAACAACAGCAACAGACTCCTCTTCTTCGGTGTGGGCAACAGTGACTTCTTTATCCTCAGCTGGAATGGGGCTGAAGTCGTCAGGTAGGTTGTCACTAAGCGGGTCAGTCTCAACAGCACTCTCGTAGTCAGTTGTGGTGTCTGTGTCTGAGAAGGTGAAAGAGAAGTTCAAAATTAACTGCTTCTTTAACAAATTGCTGTATTACACATTATAATACCATAGAAATACAGGGAGACTTCCACATCAGAACCAGATGCCAGGTAATACTTCAAATTTTACCAAGTATCAGGATTCCCTGCTTTCCTTTTCATAACAATAATAATATACTGCCCTCTGAGTGATAGATATTTACCATACTCCTTTACACCACAAGCAGTGATGACAATGAAGCCCCAAAAAATTTCTTTTTGCATGCATGAAAATCATGCTACATTCCCTACACCCATTATTACTAAGCTTTAAAAACCTACCAGTGTCAACCAGGGAGTGCCTCCGCTTGCAGACAAACTCAGGCTGCAGCAGAAGATCCGGTAACAGTGAAGACGCGGGGCCACCGTCGACGGTGGTGAAACTGTCGTCGGAGAGATAGGTGTTGCCAACTCCAAACAAGGAGTCAGATTCCACCTGGTGCTTCAGGGCAGTGCACAAGCTAAAAACCCAAATGGGATGGGCAGGAAGGATGCAGGCAGGTGCATGTAAAGGTAACTCAATCAATAAGCAAGAGGTTCAAATCATAAACCAAAGTTTCGGAATGAGTTTACCAAACTAAACAAAAATTAGGGTGTCATATGATAAAAACATAATCCTATTTTTCCTGTGAGGGTTGAGCTACATCTTAGACCAATACATTGTTTGTCATTTTAAAACACAAATTAGGCAATTTTACATTTCTTATTAATGTATGCTTTGAGAGCGTTCAATTCCAGTGCTTCCACTGCAGAAAATATTGCATATTGATGTAACCAAACTGACAACAGGAAAATTTGTGCAGGGGGTGTGTGAGCACTCACGGCAGTGAAACATACATCACACGTTCTGCTACACTATTTACTAATTTTAACAATTATACTGTGCATAAAACATATGCCTATGGCAGTTCCTGACTGACCTGTGCTGCGGAACCGCCTCCACGATCTCTTCCACAAACTCCCGTGCCAGCAAAAAGTACTGTTCGTGGTCAATTTTGGTGATAACTGATGTCCGCTCCTCCCACTCGTCGTCAGTTGTTGATGAGGGTGATGCTGCAACAATGGTAGTCCCAGCAAATGACTGATTGTATGGGGTTGTTGAAGAGAAGCTGGATTTGTCTGGAGAACCCTCCTGCAAAAATGCATTGGGTCACACTGATGCAGAAATCCTTGCACATGAGAATAAATTTTAAAAGACAGAATATTTTAAGACCATTATAATGTAGAACAACATGCCTAAGGGCCGGTTTCACCGAGCTCAGTATATGATAAAACCAGGGTATTTCTCAAAATCCCTATCTATTTGTATGGATTTTCCTAAAGAAACCTGGTTTTATCATATACCAAGCTCGGTGAAACCGGTCCTAAGTGAGTCAGTGTTCTGAGCCTAACAGAGAACGAAGTGTTTCATCGTCATGAATTCATCATGATATTTCTACTCTGTTCCTCCACACCAAAATTGACTTCTACCATTGGTGCTACAACTTCCAAATTGCATGCTAAAAGGTTCTTTCTACATCTCACCCATCCCCTCCTGAAAGGCACCACATCCTCACACTGTCACTGCAGATATGTGTTACATTTTATGTCCATGACTTTACCTCAAGCTCAGAACAGACTAACCCACACATAGTGACATCACCTTGTACGGAAATTTTCCTGCAGGAAACTATTCAAATCCTTTTATAAATAATGCCCTACTGATTTATAAAACCTAATACACAAAATTAAAACTCCCCATAAAAGCATAAATTCGATTATGCAACCTTCTTTGTAACTGTGCCAAATAGAAGCCTTGTGAACATGCCAAAATACATCCAACATTTTCTGACAGCTATTATTTTGCATTTAACAGACCTCCATAATTGCACTCGCAACTACAGATGGGCTCACTGGGGATGACTCTCGGGTCCCCTTGATAAGTTTTCGGAAAAAATTCATCGCTCCAACCTCAGAGTCACACTTCTGCATGTGACATGCAACTTTCTAACTGCAGCACAGATGGTTATGACGTTTCAAGGGAGGAACACACCACTACTGGCTAAAAATATTCTTCCCCACCTCTCTCAGAACTACATCTAGGTTGCCTAATATTGGCTGCTGGCCCAATGCAAAAAAAAAAAAAAAGGGAGGTGAAGGGGGAGGGGGAGAGAGTATGACTTTGTGGCAAGAAGGAAGAGGTAGGTGTGACCGGGCATAAAGTAATGCACATTATTTATGCCAAACAGTCGGAAGGTCAACAACCGGATAAATGCTTGTCAGGAAGATTGTGGAAATGCATGTGACAATAATTGACACAATTTTGTACTAGGATAATGATAGCTCGCAATTTGACAAATTTCAATAAAACTTATGCCTAATTGCTTTTGCAGTGCCACATCTTGCCTCCTTCCTTACTGTCTTGCCTCCTTCCTTACTGTCAATGGTGAAGCGATATTGACCTTCCAGAACATTTACTCTAAATTCTCACTGCTGTCTTTCTGCAAAATACCACAACCTAAAATGTAAACACCAGGAGGCCAGACACCCTGACACACATTCTTGCCCAATGTTGTTTTAAATGCACTTCACCATGTGAAAAGTTCTGTTGGTGCAACTACCAACTGGCAACGATGTCCCGCCCCTGATAAGCCCTTATCTCCATGCACCACGTAAGTGCCATCACTCAACACCACCCAAGCCCCTTCACATGCAATCACACCTTGCCTTGTTTATCCTCTTTTTTTTCTCTCTCTCTTCTTTTTCTTTGAATTGTGGTCCTTATCAGGAAGGAAGTTGATAAGTGCAGCTCAGTTGCCAGGTCTGCTTGGCAGAACGCCAGCTCAATTTACCTTTCCCCATGGAATGTTTACTGTGTCGGCAGTGTCTCCCTAACGTCAGCACTGGTTCCTTTGACGGTCTTTTTCGGAGGGATGGTATGAAACGACGTAAGCGTGGGGCGCTGTTGCCAGATTCCCGCCCAAAAACCTATCGACCCATCGGGAGATGCCCGTATTTTAAAGGGGAAGTGATGAAAGGATGGGTGAAGGAGGGGGAAGAGGAAGAGAAATTTGCTGTCTTTTTTCCCAACAATTTTCATAACTGCAGGAAGTGACACATTTGTCACTTTCCGCACCCTCTTTTGGTGCCGACGCGGCTCCCTTGAGAGTGCATTTCCAGATGGTTTATCCCTACCAGTAATAGTCGCCAGTGATTTGTCACGGTTAGGGGACACCCTCTGTCACAACTGCCTGTTGACAACGCACGTGACTGCGTAGTCGGCACAAGAATGAGCTAAAATTTAACTGCTGGCTCCTGGCCAGACCATGTGTTGCTGCGCACTCTTTAACGGTGTTTACAAACTGTTACTGTGGCTTGGTGCACCATGGCATTGAGCATGGTGCACCACATGCCAAACTTATAAGCCAAGGATTTATCTATCCCATGTGACTGATCCAGTAAAAAATTAGCTGTACAGGGCTCTAATTACATCAAACTGAATCAAGGCCATGCTTACCTTCACAACATTTTTCCCTGCAAAATTCCCCATACTTCAACCCACACCGAGGCAAAGTTGTGGCATTTGCACTGTGCACATGCACTCACATCCCGCACCACCAGCCATTCCTGCTTGTACTGTCATGAAAATTGTCAATACCACCCAGTCCCAGTTGCAGGCTCCTCTGCAGCATTTCCCCCACCCACTCCCATTCACCCCCTTGCAAACTGTAACCTCACACCTGAGTTCCTGAACACCAATTGAAGCATAAAATACCTTATCTCACTCTGAGCACAACTCAGAATCTGATATAAATGTGGCTCATGCTCTGTGGGCAAGGTCCAATTTCATGGCATCGAGTTGCATTAGAGTGCATTGACAGCACATTTTGCATTAATTTATGCAGGTAATCGTGGAGTCTATTCATGAGCGATAGCGCTAACAGGTTAATATTATCCTACCTGATTTCATTTCAATAACTGGACATGAGGTGCAGGAGCCTGCAGCAGATCAATACCTAGAGCAGATGCTCTGTTTTCCAAATACCGTTCTATTGGGACACATTATTGGCACTGTGAGAAATCACTATCCACTGTTTTAGAAATCTGGCTTACCCAATTAGAGGCACTGGATTGACATGCATTGTAACAGGATTGGAAAAACCATTACGTGTGTCTACATTGAGCAAAATCAAGTTCAAATCTAACTCGAGGTTTTTCCCCCGGTCCTTTGGAGATGCGATCTACAAATGTTTCACTCTATGTGCACAATTAGACCCTTCTGGCCTACTTACGAGCCTAGGAGCACTACACATTTTGAAAAAAATATTAGATGGCTGTTGGTTAATAATACCAACTCATAAGCATTCCTTGCAAGACATTGCCCTAGTAACTTTCTATAAGCATTCTAAAACTAGAAAAATGGTTAATTTGGTAAATTGCATTTCTGACCTCAGGAATCAGATTCTGCACTATCAGAACGGATGAGAGTGGATGAAAAGTTTCTGAGCCAGTGGATACAGCAAATGCAAAAAAATATATATTCCAATTTTCGGTCTCACCCGAGTTATTGACCATCCTATTGCTGAGTCTATCAAGGGATATCGTAATTCAAGATATGCATATCATGACAATTGCTGTATCTGTCAGGTCTCATAAACCCCAGTAGTGTGAGTTTATTTGGTGACAGGTTATCCTTATGCGCTTATCTAGATTGTGGTTGTTTAGGATTTACCAAGTTATTTTTTATTTATGTAACAGAATGTGTCTGTTTATACATGTCACATTATTTTACAACCCACATTTGTTAATGAATGTCAGTCTCCTTCATCGCAACCATTAAATAGGGAAATGTCTAGTTGTTATTGCACATTTTTCTATTCCCTGGTCACAATTTTTACACACACAAAATCTGCAAAAATAATTTCGGTTCCAAATACCATACAATTTTTCTACTACTTAGGAAAATTCATTTCATTTCATAACTATGACAAGGTCTTGAAATAAGTGCGTCAGTAATTGCAAGAATTGGGGAAAGTAATCAATAATGGGTATGGCAATGGCATGCTGTTGCCTTATTATTGTTACAACATAAAATCACAAGCCATGTTGCCCATGTCTAAACAGCACTTTTATGCATTTCAGTTTTCAATGCGCGCCCCCCCCCCCCCCCTCCCCCCCCCCCCACTTCCNTATTCCATAATAAAAATATTCAGTATTAGACAACATCTGCTGTCATATTGCAGCTGCAATAAAATTTCACTGACAATAAGTTGGTCCCAAGCTTTCATTTATTAAAGTTAAGCTGTCAATCCACTTAAAATCCTGAATGTTCAATACAAACTAAATAGTGGACTGTACGTACCACTTGAAAATTCCTAGCACCAATCATCTCTGCATTCCAACCACCTGTGTTCACAATCTCAGTGCACTTGACTTCTCAATAAATCAGAAGCCCACTCAGCTGACCTTTTTGTTACGCCCAAGACAGGGAGTAAGGATAATGGGAGTGGGCAGGAGGTTTTGATAGGTTGATGCCCTTGAGTGGCATTATTTGAATCCCTCTCATCAAGGTTGGCATGAGTTCCCTAGCCCAAACAACACTATATTCACATGTAGGTGTGACAAAGCACTCACCTTTCCAGGTGTGGTGGCCCACTCGTTTTTCTCTCTCAGGACAAATCTCTGCAGGGAAGGGTCTGACTCGCCTGCTATCAGAAATGCCTTTGCAGGAGTAGAACTTTTGGGCGGGCTGCCTTGAACTAGTGGAGGCACGTTCTCATCCCCTGAGTCACCATGGGATGAAATGGACCTGCAAGGAGAGATCACATTTTCATCTTCACTTGACTGCTACAAGCACTCCCTCATTAGCAGAAGTGAAAACTGAACCAGCCTGAATCACGAAAGCAATACCAAAAAGTCAAAAATATTTGTGCTTCCATATCAAACCATAAAACTTTTTCCTATCAAAATTCTTGAATCTTGCAAGTCACAGCCATAATATCTACTACCGTGGTATATGTAGGGGAGACGAAGTGGCACTGCGGTAATGTATGCGCCCACGGATGTTACGGTCCCGGGCTCGATCCCATCCCGGGGTTCCCCCCTTCACCTCGTGCAGAGTTGGGTCGTCTCTGGCTTCGTCTCGGGTGGAATTTCCGACAGACTAATCCACCCGGGGGAGTTCACAAAATGTACCACTATTGAGACATTGCACTTGCACTTTGCACATCCCCTCCTGTCATCCCCTATCGCTCGCGGTACCCGGGCATTATGGAAAAGGACCAAAAATGTAGCTGTACACCTAAAAGCAAATAAAGGTACCATCCCAGATGCCCATCAATGGGCGGTGCACTAACCACTATTATTATTATTATTATTATTATTATTATTATTATTATTATTATTATTATTATTATTATTATTACTACTACTACTACTACTACTATTACTAACGTGGTATACCTCCAAGTAAACATTTCACTTGACTCAAAGCTTGGGTCTACCTGTTGGTAGCTGGTTCACTTACTCACTTGACATTAGTGGCATTCCCATCAAAACCTTGTGTACAATAGGCGCTACTATCAACACTGTAGTGTAGTTGGCATAGAGACACTTGTGTGGTTTTTTAAAATCCCCCCCCCACCCCCCCCCAAACNAGCTACTGTTGTTTCTCTATTACTTGGCATAGAGAAGGCCACAATGGCTACCTTTACCAAAGAGTTCTGCTATAATATATAATATACCTAGAGGAAGCACTCCCTATCCTTTCCTATTTGCCAGGCTGAAGCAGCCGCCAACTTTACTCAGGTAATATTGTTGTCCTAGCAGTTGTCTAGCAACAGGGACAACAACCAATAATGACAACACTGGGACAAACAATGAGTCCAATAATGTTATCTTTAAATATTAATATTTAATATTGTTGCCTGCATCACATTTCACCCCGAGCAGACCCCGAGTGCTCTCTCTAGGCAGGGAGCATATACTACATAAGAGGCGCAAACATTCGATTTTTTTCGTCTCTCTGTTTATGGCGTTGTCAAGGCTGGCGGCCATCTTGACGTGTGTG
>KZ538014.1:0-18127 GCA_000934665.2 Catajapyx aquilonaris
ATGGGGGGGGAAAGAGGGGGTGGTTAAAGGAACGTTTCTTCCAGATTGGCCAATCAGGTTGACGTAAGTGGTCAGAGTGTTTATCTGTATGATTTGAGCAGCCTGAAAAACATATGCAGGTGTTTTGCATTTTTATCAATTGTTTTGTTTAATGCTTACCTCGTGGTGTTAGATGTTGTCTAGACGAGTATGCCAAATGGGTAGTACAAGTAGCTGTCACTTACAGAAACTGGCACGCAGTTGACGTATATTGTTATTTCAGCGACTTGATTTGAAATGGGAGGCCTATAAATTCAACTTTTTTTGACATGATCTATAGCCCTTAACTCTATTTGCACATACAGATACGGTCAGTATGGCAGACATAATAGGTCAGTTGTTGACATAATTGGGATTTCTCCCAATCGTCGTTTGGTCCTTGCTGGGTAGGCCTAGTAGTAAAAGCATTGTGTCAATATTTACCAAGTGTTTGGTAGTTGCACGCCACTTTTGGAAAATACTGTAATTAGTAAACATTTTAAACTTAATAATTAGCTACAAAATAACGAACAAGAAGTCATAGATTGATAGTGAAAAATTATTTTCCTATCCACTTTCGGCAACAGCTCTTCCGACAAACCGCCGCTCCGTTGCACCACATTTTCAGAGACAAAATAAAAACACAACAATCAAGGGGGTAACCACTTCGGTACTCCAGTGTACACCTATACGAGCGGTACTCCCAGGTACTCCTCAGGTACCGTACCTCACTCTTTATTACTCCTTGGATTTGGTACTCTAGTGTACACTTTTCTGTCAAGTGATTACCCCCTTGACAACAATGGTAATGTCAACAGCAATAATTTAAGCAATATCTGGATTCAACAGCAATTTAAACAATATGTAGATTCAGCTGCAATTAGATATGCCTGAGGATAAATGCGAATATAAACTATTTGCGTGCAGAATCGTTCTAAATGCATCATGGCATAAACGCAAAGAGTGTGTATATCAAGCGGCTTGTCTGCAGGTCTAATTGAATTACATTTTATCACGCATTTGCACAATTTATTAGCAGTAGGCATGCCAGAAAGCAAACGCCATTTTATCAGTCGCAAAAATATGGAACGCATGGCCAGTCTAAAAACTAAATATAATTATCACCATCGAAACCTTGAGAAATCCTCATTTACAAATTAGAAAACCTAGCAATCTATTTTTTTTTTCATAGAAAGTATTTCAGGTTTCCAGAGATGAAATGAGGAAAGTTGCAAGTCTGGATTTGGCTGGATATGAAAGTTGCTCTGCCGAGTGCGACACGGATGCGGCTTCTCATTTGAACTTGGCCACACCTTTAGCATTGTCTGGTGTTTATACATGGAGGGTATAACAAATGAAGTGGGTAGGTGGTAGGGGAGGGATGAGCAAAATGGGGGGGAGACTGCCGCCATTTGCAGACAGCAGGAGAGAGTTTTGCAAGGGCCAAACGCAGGGTCTCCTAGGGAGTTATAACAAACTTGCTTCAGACTTATAACTGTGTTTGCAAGAAATTAGGCAAACTTGACGGTCTCTCTAACTACCACTTTTCTTCCTGCTAAGATTGTTTCTTTCGGCTCTATTTTTGAGAGGGGGGGATGGAAGAACGGAGGCATATTTTTGGGATGAATCAGGCGAGAAGAAGAAGTGATGAGATTCACCAGAAACAAGAGTGGTTTTTGGCGCATATTAAACGCAGAGAAAACCCAGGGCTCTCGACAAATATTGTTCTCTTCACTCGCTGGAATAAAACCTGGGCTGCAGAGGAATTAAAGTAATAAGGAGTCTGATGGCACCTTTGTAATCATATTTAAGAGGATGTTAGACTTGGAGCGAAATGGGGTTCGGGTGTAAAGTTTGTGCTTATACTCCAACTGTTTTGTTTCTAACTCGTATAACCAACGGAAGTCAAGGTGCTTTATTTCTAATGTTGGAACACGACGAAATGTAGCAGGCTCTTCAATGGCAGGTAATTATCATTTTCTGGACACTTCTGAAATAAATCATCATACAGTTGAGACTAATATTTCAAAAAAAAGTAACATTATTTCTATATATAGGTGCCAGTATTTCACCCACATGATCCATGACTCAAGCAATTAAAATCAGTTCTATAACTATATTATTTACTATTTACGCGCCCATGTTTGGAGCGGAAACCGGCCGGCTTGTGCGGGGTCCCTTCAATTTTTAGGCGGCGTTATAGAGATGATCCGACATGATTTTTACAAGCCAGAACATCGCTTTTGTTCGTCTGCGGTCATAGTCAAGTGCAGCCAAGATCTTGTCTTCCTGACTGACTTAATAGGATGCGCACTATTTGGGCATAAAGGAAAGGAGCGAGTGCCAAAACACGAGGCGAACGGACATATTTGAAGTCTTGGCCGCCGCTGAAGAAAGGCCATCAGCAGTCAGAATGATGCTACTGAGTGACTGAATTATGACTCGGTGCGGCCTCTTCATGAAAAACATGGCGCCTGCAATTGTCCTTTTTGCGGCCGAGTCTGGCCGAGTTCCTTCATATGCAAATTCTTGGTTCATCACTACCATGTAGAGTGCCGCAGACGCTATTTTCGCCTAAAATTTACAGACCAAAAAAAAGATGAAAATAATTCAGTGCAATGGATATACGTGTTACTGTATATTGCAATAGGAGACATCCCAGGAGGAAAGTAGATGCAATGTAAGAAGTGTTTCCGTGCTGCCCATGCAAGTCCCAAAACTCGTCTCTTAGGAAATAGCTGGGGGGGGGGGGTCTTTCCCTGCAGATAGAAACTTGTGTTTACTTGGCCAATCCCAAAGCACAGGGCAACCCGTTCGTTGGCCCTGTGCTATCTAATCAAGTTTGTCCCTCGCAAGTCGGTATCCACAGCCCGTGTCTGGTCATGGCGCCCCCTCTTTTCTTGGAGAAAGCAAGGGGGAGGCTTCATATATGTACTGTATATCTACTGCGGCAAACTTTTCTTAATCCCCCCCACCTCCCCCTTCTAGCAACTCCTTCCTTTACCAAACTCCTTTTTCTTCGGGCCCAAATTGGAAGCGCGAGATGGCGTCATCCGCAACTTGCCCGTGGAATATAAGCAAGCAGAAAATTTGGTACGCTAGGCCTAGTACGGATCTCTCATTTTCCTTGATCCTTTGTCTGGCAAGCGAGCCAAGTTTGCTAAGCCAAGATGGGGTATGGCAGACCTCGCTCCAATCATCTATTTCTACTTTTTTTCACCTCTTTTCCCTCTTCCCACATCGTACTTCATACACAATGAGCTCTGCCGCAACTTTTGCTATGCCAAAGAAGTTTCGACGACACTTTTAGGTGCCATATGTAAGAAGATTCTCCTTTTTTTTAGAGCTTAAAGTAGTTTCAAGTTTGCGAAGGTTCACCGCTCACAAAATTGCGAGGTTATATTTTTGCTATTTCCGTAGAGTCTATAGACCTGCTGGGTGGAAAAAGCTAGACGGTTTGCATGCTTTATACGTAGATTATAGGACAACTTCTATAGGTGTGTGCAATTAAATCTTACAGGAAATGCTAACACATATGGATTAAGCTGTATTAACCTGATCAGAAATATGCGGCAGTGCAAGCACAAAATAAAATGGTCTCTTTTTAGAGAGGGTTCATATTACACATTCATGCAGAATTTTGTGATTATAGGTATGTTTTACTTTTGACATAAAGTAATGTGCACATCTCGTAACTATGCAGAATATTATGTTAACGTTTGCCAAATATCATAGATTATGCTTTGGGAATATCTCGGCATAATATATGGTTGATTTTATACATTTAAATTATGTGTATTCGGAATCTTATTGTACTATCATGACAAAATGATTTTGAAATCAGCTGTTATATTTGCTGTCACTCAACATTCCTGTAATTCTGTAATTTACGACATTTGTGAGGTTTTATAACAGTTATCCAAAGAATAATGAAATCTTGTAATCATACGGACTATTCCAGAAAAACTTGTTATTATTATCCTGTATGTAAATTCTAGGTGTTTCTTATTATTTTGTTATAATTATTTTAGGCCAATAAATTATGAGGCCACATAAAATTTGCACTTTTTATAACTATTCGAGTAGGTCTACTGTGTCTCTAGTTATCAAGTCTTTAAATCACGAAAGGTTTGATTCACAAATGCCAGACAGGGAAGAATTTCTTTTCATGTCTAAAGATTAAATTGATCGAATCAAGCAACATTAGTCGTACTCCGCTATGATTGATTCATCATAACTCTGTAGAATTCAGTGCGTAATTCATTTATAGTAGCCGACAAAATATAATCACGAAATGTGAATGTCTTAGGCCACACTACTATATCACATTTTGTTTGTTGGAATCATTAATATTATTTTACCTCCCAGCATGAACTTTATTTTATAAACAATCTTAGATCCTGTACATGTACAGTGCTCTTTGGTAAATACTTGTAAAATATTGTTGCAGCAAAGAATATTAGAAACATGTGGCACGTATATTTGCAGCACATTTGAATGTCCGTAAATATTTCATTGCACTGCACTGCACTGATTGAGAAAGTACACCACATGCTAGAAGTTCACTCTAATGTAATTATTATATGAGGACTTCATAAGTTAAAATATTTCCGCATATGAATTTTTGAAATGATATTTATAAACTTCTTTCATACCTCGTAATTATACTATAGGCCAAAAACAGCATATAACATCAAAGAGGGATGGAATGGCAGCCGTGCTTGTAGAATATTATAAAAAATTGCCTGCGCACTCTGCACAGGATATGCGCTGGTCACATGCAGAGAACAGACACTTTAAAAACCCTAACAATATCTACAAATTAAGCGACTTCACCATGCTTTAGGCTGGATTTCCATAAGGATCGTCTTACACGTCATAAATAACAAATATTCAGAAAGGTATTAGTTACATAAAGCCGGCAGCACACCCAGCAGACTGAACACAAGAATTTTCGTTGGGCCGAAACTCATATAACCTTCTGAGTTCTTGTAACGCAACCCTGAGCTATACAAAAGCTTGCAGCGTCTATACAACCCACGCCTGACATTTTCGCATGGTAATAAATGCACAATATTTTGCAGTTACTTTGACATGGCTTTGCCACCAGGGTGCTGATGTGCCAATATATCAGAGAAGAAACTGAGTTGGATGAGTTTTTTGTGAGAATTTATTCCCACCTCTGGCATGACATAGACAGCTGGTCATTTTTAGATATGTTAATTAGAGTGACGCACCTCATGCACACGTATACCGCTGAAAGAAATGAAACTATTTAAAATATACAGACGTGTAGACTATACTTACAAACTAAAATATCTGATTAGGCCTACTTCAGAATATATGTTGCAAAATGTTACAGTCCGGATTTACTTCAGGAAACTCTTTTATGGCGATTATTATAAGATCAAATATTGCTCAACTTCATTTTTGAAATTGAAGGTTAAGCCAAGAAATCACCATATATATTTAAAGCAGTATGCGGTGTACTGTACCAAATACAAAGTCATATGTCTGCCACTCTTGATTATAAAATGCACTGTTTATATATTCAAAATTTCTGGAAATTTTATGCGCAGAATTATTAGCCTTACACGATTCAGATTTCGTTGGTGGCTTATAGGCCTATTATTTTAAGATAAAATAATTAGTGCAATTTCCAGACAGGGGTGAGATAGATCTAGACCTATGTCAGGATGGTCACTTCACGCTATATAAAAATTCATATTGGAAAATGCATAAATAAATATATTTGTACGGAAAATATAATATAATATTTTTTAATAAGTTATAGTATACACAAGAAAGGATCATTTGATATTGCCTTTTCATTTACACCTATAACAGTATTCATTTGTTGCCTCATGCTATTGTTACAATAAATTAGTTTAGAATTATTCCTTATACTGCTGTGCTGTAATTTACTGGCGAGAGTTTCAGGATGACCAACTGATTCATGCAGTATAATTACGATTCAGTGAATCTCTGTCAAATAACCTTATATGCAGAAACCAGCATGTCAAAATTGCATTCTCTATATTGTAAGTTTGTAACTAATATCTATCAGTTTATACAGCACCTCACAAGGTAGTAAATAACTCTCGAAATAATATTCACTGTTGTTTTTAATTTGCAGAGTATTACAACAGGCTGCACCTAAATCCAGTAGGCCTATAATATCAACAATTTGTGACTCTTTGAATCTCATTGTTTAATTATTTTTATTGCATCAGCCTTGTGAGTCTTCCCTTCTACTCTCACTTATAAAATATGACCCCCCAATGTTATGCTTCACATGTTTCAAAAACCATCATCCTCAGTAATTTTGATGTACACGAACTGCTTTGATAACAAAAATTGCAGGCTGTCACTACCCGCACATAATGATGTTGATGCATCCTGTTAGTTATTAGCACCATAGAGGTGTGCCAGGAAATTATCTGGACCCTGCGTAAGAGCAGCCTAAAGCGAAAGTCAAGCATAGCCCGGGCCTTGGGTTGTGCTTCAAGGCCTAATGTGCGGACATGAAAATGCTTTCCGGCTCCAATGAATCCGAAAGGTTAGGAGTAGCTTTTTTTTCTTGAGTAATTTCCCGTGTCTAGTGCAGGATGGGAAAGCTTCCGTCCAAAAGAAAGGCAGAGGACAGGATCATGTCTTCGGGGTAACCCTGAAGAATGAGACAGGCGGGTGATTGGCAAGGAGCTCGGCAGAGTGGAATATGGAATTTCCTCCTGGCCCGTTCCATACACAGGCGCCTGCGCTTCTTATCCTCCTAATAGTCGAATCAACTGAAAGGAACAAAAAACAGCCTTTCTTAATCATACTGTAGGTTATGTAACCTGCCTGAACATGCCGCAGTACATTACGTTGCAGTGCTGCAGTTGAACGCAATGTTCGGGGGGCAAGGAAATGCTGTCATTTGTAAAAGCACCGGTGCCATGTAAATGTCCAACCTGGTTGCGCTGTTTGTGCAAACTCCAGCAGAGTACACTATTTGCCGAGCACTGATTATAAGGGCGGTGGAGACTGCAAAAGGAGGCGACCGTTGTGCTGATGGCGGTCGTATTTGGGACGCCTCGAATGAGATTGTGGTTGTTATTTTGGGAACGGTGCTACCACTGCTTCAAACTTGGACCCCCTCCCCCTATACCCTGGCATCTTACGGAAAGGAAACCTTCCCTCGGTCGTATTTTTATTACTGCATATGCGTATAGGATTAATTTTGGAGCTGAGTGGCTCTCCTTCTCTCCGTGTATGCTCCGCCATCTAATCTGGAGCCAACAGCAGGGAAATGGCAGTGGGCAAATTTGGTATGCCGCATGCAGAAGGCAAAGTCGTATGTTGTTTGTTCCCTGCAGCGCAGTCTGCCTTTGCCATTCGGCCACCAGATCGCGCAGGCTATATACCCACCCCCGCCAGCATCCGGGTCTTATTTTGGGGGAAGCGCTAGCTGTCTTGATCAAACAAAGGCTGCCTGCCCATTATATTCAAGGTAGTAAACATTTTCCGGATGTACTGTCGTAAAATTTTGACAAGGAGTGGGGGGTGGCATGATTTTGAAGGGGACTGTCGCCCGAAACATGCGATTCTATGCAAGTTTGTGTGCTCTTGTTATTTTGGTTATTTATTGTGTCAGTTGGTTTGTCTATAGCATGATTTCCGTATGATATATTTTGTTGGGGATGTTGCTTGGGGACAATTTTTGAAAGTGATGTCTTTACTGTTTAATGTTGTTATATTGTCATTGTCCAACATGCTGCGATACTCCACAGTGAATTTATTTTTATATGTAAATGACGTAAGATATACAAATAATTGCATTTGTAATAATTCTCACGTAGGCAGCATTGCAAAAGTATACAGTTCTGTCATGTACATAACATTGCTAAATTCGCATTATTAGTGTTACCAAAATGCGAAATACTCTTACCTGAATTATACTGGTGTTAGTGTGTCAATATTACAGGATAAAGATGCTATTTACCATGTAATTTGAAAGTAGAGTATTGAGGTAATATTTTTAATCATGTTTCGTCCTAAAATAGAATGTGAATAATTTACATGGTAATTACAAGTGTCTTCAGAAAATGTTTGCTGTTACGAAAATCACACTACGGATACTGCACTATATTGCAGTGTTTTCTCAATATATTATTACTGGGAATTTATAATAACAGGTGTCTGTTGCTATTATTAAATTTGGAAACTCTTACATCGTTACATGATATATGGAAAACTATTTTTGTTTAGAGCAATCATTTGTAGTGTATAGGCCTATAATCCCGTGTATTTGAGAGTTGTCGCAAATTATTCTCAGTATTGTGACGAGTCGCTAACATACAGTATAAAATAATGGATACATTTTCTCAAAAATAAATCTAACTCTTTATATTCCTGGAACATTTCTTGCTTGCATGGGAACGACAATAATTTTTACAACCCTAGAGTTGCACGCAGGGGTACACTAGCTATGTTTATACATGTTATAGAGGCCTAGTATAAAAAAGAAGTTTTCGTGATAAAGGATGACACGCATATTACACATAAAAATTGGCGATTTTTTGTGTGCCCCAGACTGGCCTTTCCTGATTCAAATCTAGTCATTGACCTTCTCGATTATGTGACATTTTCCATCAAGGACGACAGTGTCTGTCCTCTACAATGCAATCTTTCGAGATATACGAAGTTATCCAAACAACGCCAACTGCCACAGCCAAGCAATGTAATAAACCTGATTGGATTATTGCGACTCTAATTTTCCTTACGCTCAAAGTCTTATTGTTGGCAGAAAGTCTGGATTTCTGTGGTGATTTAGTGTGTCGTCCATTTGGCAGAAGACCCGAGCTAGTTAGACCAATGTTTACAATATTGCTGACAAACCGAGAGTTAAGGTGGGGGGTCTGGCAGCAGGATGGAGAATGTCAGAAGGGTTTGGAGTAAAAAAAAAAAGTCAAGTGCAATGATGCAGCTGATTGAGTCGACCTGAAACAGTAGGCTCAATAACCCAAAACTGATTGCAGCCTCCCACTTTATCCAAATTACCTATATAAAAAAGGCAAAGGGTCAAGTAGGGCAATAATGCTGGGATTGGCAGCTCCTGGGGTCCGGCACTGAACCGGATCCGACTTTTTTCACATTTGGTGCCCAGAACTTTTTTTTTCTTCAGCGATATGAAGGAGAAGTAGATGTGCAGTATGGCGTAGGGTTGTAGCCGTTAGTACTCAGGGCACGAGGCAGGGGGCCGTTTGTTCCCCAAGTGGATGAGTGAACGTGGCCTAGGCATAGACCCCCCTTCTTCTTCCTCAACCAATCACTTTTCCCCGTGAAAGTAAGGGGGAGAAAAAAAAGGGAAGGTAGAAAAAATACGGAGCAGAGTCGCCGTTTGTCCTCCAGGCGACGCCCATTTTCTTGGCAGGCCCCGAGCTCTAATGATGGCACGGGGGGCCCTTCATTCCATTTTCTGTGCGGCCGCCCTCGGGATGTGTTAGAGTGGGAGGTTGGGTGGATGGCTTGGAAAGGTTTTTTGGAAGGCCCAGGCAAGCTCCCTTCTCCGCCAGACAATGCCCCCTCATTACAATCTTCATGGCTCCACCTTGTGCAAGCCTGGAGAAACTCTTTCTGCACGTGGCTCTCCTATCTTTTGCCAGGCTAACGAGATTCCCGTCACACAGTCGGATAAGCTTACCCCCCCCCCCNTCTTCTTCTTTCCCCCCCTCCATGTTCTCTACTCGAGGCGTAGATTTCGGAGCCTCTCCAACTTTTAGGACCGGACCTTATTGCCAGACTGCTCTCGAGCTCTCTCTGGCTGTGTGTCGCGCACCACTGCCGACACACTCACCGGAGATGTGCTCTGACCCTATATATGCATAGCCTATATTCTTCCTTGATGGGAATCCACCCTCACTTCCCCGCTTGAATAACACGTGGCGTGCTCTCGGGGAAAAGGCTTTTTCTTTTTTGGGGAAGGTCCTTTCACATCACCTCTACCACCCCCGCCTTTTTTTCGGCCTTTTCTTGAGGGCCAATGGCGCCGGAGCCACGATTATGTCCCCTGAGGAAGGCCAATCGCCAATCAAGGCCCCACACCTTTAGTCATGAGCTTCCTACTGCCCAATCCCAAGCCCATTTTCCGGCCTTCAATTTACTGATTACCGGGACTTTGAAAGGAAGTCTGGCCATGGCTCACTAACTTGAAGATCGGGAGGGTTCGGGTTATTCCAGCATTTCTTTGCAGCTGGGATATGGACTTAACGAGAGTCCGCTGGATAAGTTAAGAAGGTTTTTAATATGTGGGGAGTAAATGGAGATTAAAGTGCAAAAGAAAAGGAAACATACCGGTACAGTACAAGCGTGTTAGGGTTCGACAGTATTGCAGCCGTGGTTGGTGGATGTCATAATTTTGTAAAGCTCAGGCTTGTTATGATCTACCGGGGGGGGGGGGNGGGGGGGGGGGGAATCCATATACAACAATAGTGCATTTGAATTTAGAGTGGACTGTACCCAGTACCTGGTGTCCAACAAGAATTGTCGCAGCTCTTGTTGGGCTGATAGTACATGAACATATTTGTAAGCCTGGTATGGGTTGGAAGTTTAAGCAATGCTGGAAGTGCTGCAGTGATTTTGATTAAATTATACTTCTGGTTATTGCAATTCCGGACTGGAATGATTTTTTTACATACTATACGTAGACTACATTTTATTAAGCACATAAACTGGTCTGATAGTGCCATTCTTTGCATAATTTCATACATACTCGTATTTATATTTATTATTGTCTGTACAATAGTTTGCAGTTCCTATTATGCACTTGTGCATAATAGGAACTAGAAAATTTAAATCGGTTGCAAAAGCCTCGGCAGGTAGCTTCATCAGCGATATGAAATTAGGCACGTGTAATTGCAGCTGCGACGCAACTATACATGCTATATTACATTGCTGCTACATTTGTCTATGGCTCAAGATTAATTTTAATCACATGCATATTGAGCGTTCATGCTCTTTCCACTATACCAAATGTAATTACGTGAACAATAGGTTATTAAGAAGTTGCAAAATTGTCAACGAATAAATATTCCCTTGCACTTTCGTTTAACTGATATTGTTCAGGGTCAGATGAAGATGCTGCATTATGTTGATGTGTGTTTAACCTCAAAAAATTGCTGGTCGTTTGACGTATAGGTCTACTCTATTGACTATCTTCCACATTTTTAAAAATATATTAACTCGTACATGATTTTGATAGTTTCTTTCAAACTACATTTTGAAAATACCGGCGCAAGTACAATAATTTATAATCCCGCACAAAGGATTCCGCCAAGCAAGTCGACGCATTGCTGTCGTTGATATTTACTCAGGCCTCGCCATTTCCGCGTAGCGGCTTTTGTTCTAAGTTATACTGTTGAGTTGCCATACACTGCACAGAATCCACAAGCTGTCGAGAAGAAACGGAAGTTCAACCAAAAGATCTTGTGCAAAGCAATTTTGTAAATAGGCCTCCGGCTGTTCCTTGGACTCCCAACAGTGGCGGCCATTCCGATTCTTTGCATGGTATAGGGCGATCTATCTGAGACATGGCGAAACAAATAGCTCCGGCAGCCACATTTAGCTTGGTTAATTGCTGAAAATGACGACAGAGTAATAAACGTATAATGTGATGAACGACCTTTTCCTATTCTTGAGTCGGGAAGGTCGATCGGATGGATGAGTTTGAATGTGTCCCGGCACTTGACAGACGACTTTTCCAACTCGTCATCCCCCCGTTATGCAATGCGGAGTAAGTGGCCTCGTAAAATGCGCTGTAATGTACTCTTCGGTAGTAGATAAACACAAGGAGGTCTATGTTACTGCACGAGCCGCTCGGGAAGCCTATAAAAGCATGGAAGGTCATGTTTACTGCTCTTCAGTGGTGGCCCACTCATCGGGCAGTGGTTTGCAATTGCGAGATAAGTGGATATGTTTTTACTGGTTTTAAATTTGAGTTTGGACTCGACGTAATGGCTGGCCTGAATGATTAAAAAGGGGAAGTCGAAAAGAAAGAGACCGTTGTCTGATCCCCATGATGGATCTGGAGGAAGCGAGTTCGTTTAATTTTTCACTGATGCGAGCCTTCATTACTAGTATACACAACAATCGAATTTGAAGGCTGTAAAAGTTGGGGCAAAGCATGTGTATGGGCCAAAGGGGAACGCTGGCTGCACGCAGGGAACTTATTGGACATGGAAATACAGCTACCAGTCTGACTTTTATTCGGGGCAAGGAAACGGAAACACGTAGTGACGTTTCATAAGTGAGTGCTATGTTTTGATAGAGCCGGAGTGGTTTGCATAATTCAACTCGGTGCTTTTCCACCGTGACCGACCGTGGGTGGGTGGGTGGAGTGGGGGAAGTAAATAAATATAAGGTGTGAGAGACTTGCATCATTCTCAGCTGCTGGCTCATATATACACGGCAGAGGAAAAGGAGTCTTCATCTTGGTGCAAGGAAAAGTGTCCCCAGCAGACCAGAGCATGTCCATTCTTGTTAAGGTTGTGGGGGAAGGTGGAGGGAAAGTAGGAGACGTTCCCCGCAGTGCCATTTTATGCCGGATCTTATTGTTGCTCTAGATCCAAATAGGCCAAGGAGGACCCAGGGAAATTTGACTTGGGGAGGGAGGGAGACTCTGAAGGTTGGCCGAAGGATCATGTGATGGAGCGCAGGCTACAAGATGGAAGGTGATTTCGAGGTAAATTGCCTCTCCGCCAGAAACGACTCCGACTGCATCATTCGCTCATTCAATTATCTCTGGAATATATTCATCATCATAATCCGTCGTTCCTCATTCGATTTATCTGCCAATCGCCTGGCTGCACTTCGTTAGGCCTATATTATTAGATCTGATGGCGGAAAGAAAATTAATAGCCACACGATCCAGCACGTCACCAATGTATACTCGATATGGGGTGAGGTTGGCCATGACACGTTTTGGAATTTGACAGATTCCACTTGTCTGCTTATGACCCGAGGGGTTTATGGGCACCTTGTGTAAATGAATCGCCTGTATATATAGAGGATGCCTAATTTTCTCTTGCAAATATTTGATTGCAGATGTTGAGGAATGTTGCATATTTAGGTGCACTTGACTGCATTATAGTAGCTTGTATTGCACTGCCTTTTCAATTTTCAATAAGGTTAGTTATTTAATTACAAATTTTGTGACATTTATTTTTATGAAGAATCAGTTTGCACCCTATTTTGTGTTTCCTTAGAACTCCAGAACATCAGGTGGCCATAGCGCATTGAGACGATCATATAATATCCGTTGACTTTAATATTCCAGTAAGCCAAAGGGTTGTGCATATTTGAATTTAAATGTCATAAATGCTATTTTTATCTAGGAATAAGTAGCCTAGACCCTAGAGTCATGGAGAATTATTATGTCCGTATAAGTGGCGACGGGCTAGAAGTATTTTGTGTTCCCGCTTTCTATATACACACCATATACTGATGGGAAGTCTTTTGTATACCTTTCACTAAGACTGTCAATAATGAGTTATTGTGTGTGCATTACGCGTTTTCGATTGAATATCCCTCATTTGAATGGTTGCCACATTGTACAACCAGGATTGCAATCATTGATTGTGTGATCTATCACACTATGCCTATACTGCCAGTGAACACAAGCAATTATAAAAATTTATCAATTCGTAACATTACCTAATAAAAATTACATACAAGTCATGCATTTGAAGTTCAAAAGGTTGGACATTTGATATTTTTAGTGTATATATTTCTCAGTTGGCAAAAGTATAGGCAAAAAATTATCCGAAACCGATCTTGGAACAGATCCATTCTGGCAGCAGTCACTATAATTATGATTTATAGTGGTTGAGATTGTTGCATGTCCAACGGGAGCGCCGTAGTTACCTGTCAGACATGGAACTAATGCATGTCCTGTACCATATCCTGATATAAGATTATTGATATAGGCCTAAACATATCAGAAGTTCCAATATTTGCAAATTGCCTTTGAGGGCATTTTTACAGCATGTGTAATACATTGTTTGTCAGAGATATTGCAATGCACTTGGCGTACATTTGTCAAAAGTTATTCTACAGAAAATAATAAAAACACCCCAAAAGTATTCTCATCTGGGCCAAAACGACAAAATCTGCATATAGGCTTGTTATGTTGTTATCGATTCTATCTGGCCGACATTGGTGACATTGAAAGTATTAAATATTTCCCATATGCTTCAACTATTGAATTTCCACATTCTTCCTTACTTTTAATATTAATAACCAATGTGGGCTTTAGCTCCTTTGGAATAAATAGAAGATGCATTAAAAATTCTTGCTTATTCAGGTTATTTTGTTAGGCTATAATATGTATAGAGACGGAAAGGCGCCATCTTTATACGTTATTCAAGCTGAAATATATTTAAAATAAAGCTCTCTGAAAATTACTCCTATCTCAAAAGGAACGAACATATACTATTCCAATATCAGTGATCGAATTGACATTTGAAGAGGCGGATTCGAAAGTCCCCTAAGTCAATTATTGTTGTTTTGAAAAATTTTAAATCGTTGCTGGCATCAATAACATGGGCTTATATGGAATTTGAGAAAACTCTATGATTTTTGCGCTTGGGGTTAGGGACATTTGCTGTTTTCTGACCTCGGGAGGAGGTGGGGAGTTCCATAAGCTACCAATAGATGTCATCAGCTCATTTTTCATGAAAATGGACTTAGGGGACTTTGGATTAGAATCCCATCTTCATTTTTTCTCTGACGTTAATCTCGTATAGAATCGATCTGTTGTTCAAGTGCTTATATTCGTTGACAATCACAACGACATTCTCAGTTGTTCAGCTGCAATACTTTTTGATTAGCTCAGGTTTATGCAGTATAACGTGTGATCCTGTAATTATATGGCGTTTTTTGTGTAAATAGGAAGGAAAAGGGGCTTCTCTCCCGGCGTGTGATTAGTGCAGCGTATACTAAGGACTTTGAACTAAATGAAATCAGATTGCAATGGCTGCGAGCTAGTTGTAAAATAGAAGGAAGCCTGCCGGGGGTTTAATTAGATAGGGACGGTTCTTGCCGGAGCCTCTTTTGCGTGCAAACTACACCGAGGGGCTTAGGGAACATAGCAATATTCGCGAATGGCGTATTCGTAGCAAGTGAGCAAAATATCTGCTGGAGCTGCTTTCGAGAGGCTGCCACGAGTGACGACTAGGAACAGTAGATGTGTGTGTCTGTGTGTGTATTTTCCTATCTCCTGCTGCTGCTGCTGCATAGCAAGAAAAAGAATGAGAAGAAAAGAGATGGAGGTGGGTGGGGAAGAAATAGGGAGGCTGGCTCGTCGCTGGTATTTTACAAGGACGAAGCACTTTTTGCTGTCTTTGAGTCCTAAGTGGTCCCAGTCAGCTATACCTTCTGGCCTTGGGCCAAAGCCTCGGCCATCCAAAATGCTGCATGGGTAACAGACAAGGTAATAAAGAAAATTGGATAGTCTATCTCCGATGTTAAGGTATGTAGAAGGCTTATGAGATTTCTGCCTATAATGTGCTTCCACTGTAACAGATGGTTGGGGAAAAGACAGAGCATACCAACTTGATAGACCTGTGATGGAGGACGCTTAGAATAACACCGGAGAACAGTTTCTGACTTATGAGAAACCTATATCCTGGGGTTGTTATACTCTGGCGAAGAATTTGCGCCCAAGTTATACACTTTCTTGGGGCCATACTCATTAGGGGGAATTCCTCAGAAGAAGGGTCTCAGTTATTGAAT
This sequence comes from Catajapyx aquilonaris, assembly GCA_000934665.2. Classification (NCBI taxonomy): domain Eukaryota; kingdom Metazoa; phylum Arthropoda; class Diplura; order Dicellurata; family Japygidae; genus Catajapyx; species Catajapyx aquilonaris. The sequence goes on from KZ538014.1 coordinate 15,790, forward strand.
GTATTAAAAGAGCTCAGGGCAAGGAGGGGTGAGTCGATTGGGTGAGCTTCTGGGAGGTAGTTCGTGCTCAGTTCATTGGAGTAATGGAATGCGGTCTGCACTTTTCCCAACCATTTGTATTCAATCAAGATGGCACCCGGTCAAAATTGGATTTCGCCTAGCCAGCGGTTTTAGCATCCAGTATATATATTCCTTGATGGACCTAGTTGGTGAAAGCATTGCTTACGACATGCTGCTGATCCTGGATTCCATTCCAAATAAAGAATTTGGCAGTCATCTTAGCCCAGAGCTCGGTTTTTTCTCAGGCATCTAGAGAGGTGTATTTTATCTTGAAAGCTGGGCATGTCGCTAAATTTTTAAGTGAATGGGACATACGTCTGTCGGTATGTAAAATATTACGTTTGGTCGCACTGTCACTTAACAGGCTCCGATAATTGAGGCTCAGACGAGGAATGTGCAGCCTGAATGTTGCCCGAATTTTATATGAAGTAGATGCATGAAATTATTACATTACTTGTAACTTGGCAGTTACGACTCAACTTGATCTTGGTCTATTTGGCATACTCGTCGCATAATTAATTTCTGGAAATTGTGGCAGTTAATGGAAAAATACGAGATATTGATGAAATGTTTCATTGAAGGTGCTGAAAATTTGATTTACGCAAAAGAAAAATTTTCATGGGAAAAGAGTTATTGGGTGACAGCGTTGCTGATTAAGTTCGACCTGTGTTATTCAATTAAGGGCCTATTCGTATGCATCCAACTAGGGCTTCCTATTGGCTTCACTCCGGTGTACAATCAATGGGATGACAGGGTTGCTTCTATTAGTGAAGCAACCTCGGAAGAAAACACGATGTTAATTTATTTTTTGTTCGGTTGGTTCAGTGCGTGATAAGCTGAAACAAGCCGAATGTGTATCTGAATGTAAATTATACAAGTAGAGGGGTGGTTCAACATGTAGAGAACAAATCTTACTAAATGTATGCTTATTTAGATACTTTCCAGTAATCAGAAAGGATTAGGTTATTACTCGTACCATTTGAAATAACTGCTATACACTCTTCGCAGTTCGCTCCTAATGCTGTGTCAGGAAAAGCAGCAATGGCGACTGTTATTCCGACCCTATATGTCAAAATACAGGATAGGTATTATACTCTGCTGGGATGTAAGATTATTTTAGTCTATTTTGAATATTGCTGAGGTCTGTGGCCGTTTCTAATAGTAAAAAATTGCCAGTTGGAATTCCTGACCTGAACACCTTGTAGAGAAGTTGGACAAGTTTCCTGAGATGCAAAGCACTGCATCTAAAAATTATTCCATTTTTACGACCTCTCTTTACACTAACCTGTGGGTCGGTTATGTCAACACAAATTAAGGAAAATCTCTGTTATGTACTATAGAAAAAGTTCCGGCCAGACTTATTCAGGTGTTCTTGTAATCATCATCACTTCTCCGAGGTAAAGTATGGAGAAAAAAGACTAGCAATAACTTTCAATTAATATCAGCCATCTAATACTTTTTACTGCTGGAAAAAGGGTAATTTCTTGTTGAACCACGCCTCTTGTCATACTGTATATGGTTCATATTAGCCACTGGTTTTACTGAAAATGCAAATATCTTATAGGCTGCTAGTCAAAATAATCGTCCTTGAATTTCCAATTCCAATTCCAGAAAAAAACGCTCTATATAATTCTATTACACTTGAAGGAGTGGCACAGAGATTGAAAACATTATGCAACAGCACAATCGTGTCACAACCATCAATATCAATTAAGAGTATAAAATAGGCATCTGTTGTTTTCCTCATCTTGGGTGTGTGCCTATATGCGTGTGTTGAATGCTACTATCAACATTTACAACTGGTTGATTGAATAACTAAAAGGTAATAAAATGTCGGGTTCGAGGACGTTCGAGCATATAAAAGAACTTGATATTTTGTGCAATGAAATGCAATTTTATTTCGAGTTTTTTATGTAGCGTTGTGAGCATCATGAACTTAATTTTTAAACATTGTGCATACCATTCACAGTCCTGCAAAATGTTTTTTCCTTCCCCTAAAATCCCTCCCATCAATCCAGCCCCACGATTGATAAACTTCCCAGAAAACAAGAGCCCGAAATAATTTCCATAATAATCGCCTGGAAATTGTTGCACCCAAAGGCTCGCCAGAAATCCCTCTTATTCCGCGGCCTAGGCCAAAATTCATCTTTGCACTCTTGGTAATGAATTTCCACAGACATAATCTGACAAAAAGCCCGTCTGCTGCTTCCAAGCCCGCGCATTTGTCCCTTATGGATCTGGCAGAAATGCAGAAATGCTGGGGAGTGGGGGGGGGGGG
>KZ538014.1:26031-214262 GCA_000934665.2 Catajapyx aquilonaris
CCCCCCCCCCCCCCATACCTCTATATACACCAACTCTCCAACACCCATTACATGCACAGCACACACAAAAAAACTAGGGGAGAAAACAACGTCAACACAAGAAAGAGGCGTTTGTTTTATGGCTGGGCATCTTGCCAGAGCAATACATGGAACTGTTAGGTGATACCCAGAGTAGCCATGGTCCACTCTAAAGGTGCTGGTGGTGAAGAAGAAGGGGGAAAAAAAGGTAATCATATAAGGGGATGTTGTCGTCTTGATGACGAAGCCCTGCTTTTGTTTTGCTTGCAGAAAGCACTTCATTGTCTCGGGGTGAAAATGGCATCGGGCAGACATGAACTTCGTCTCGTGAACTGTGCTTGTTTTTTATTTGCTAGAATTTCAATATGATAATGCAGGGCAATGAGGTCACGGCCGCTGTCAACTATACCAATTGCACATTTTACGTCCATAAATGGAGTGGCATGCTGTCTCAGACTTGCTGTAATTTGATAACCATTTCAGGGAATAAGTGAGTCGCCTTCTGGTTTTTACCCCACTGTAGAAAATCTACCCAACTGCATTTGACATATAAAAGTTAAGTTTCTGCAAGAAAGTTGTGAAAGTTTCCGGGCGCCCGGAGAGAGAAGCGAGTTAACTTTCTGATATGAACGCCTACAATCTCCTTTCTATCCTAACTCAAGTTAGAGGCATATCAATTCCAAGAACAGTGTCAGCTACCCGGCACAAAAGTTCACGGCTGCTCAAGTCAGGATTCTGAATTTTCTTCAAATGGAATGCAGTTGCATAGACTCACAAAAAAAAGCTGCGAGACAACCTTACGTCACTGTCACATGTAACTTTAGAAGTGAAAAAATAAAAAATAAAAGAAAGGCATGTACATAACAACTTACCTTCCGAAAATCAATTAGTGGACCGCCCTGTCGAGTCTTCTTACCCTCCGACATAAAACACTATCACCACCTCTAACTACTCTTGTTAAACCACCCACTAATATACAGCAGCAGCTACCACTAACCAGTCCTCTCCGAACTTATGGCCCACATGATGACACTCCCAAAAAAAAAAGTTGACTAGACCGTCCACTCGCACTTAGCCACTAACATTTTCATTCCAGAGACGCAGAGGAAGAAGAGGAACCACCGTTGCCTCGACAAGCAAGTTTCGAATATTGGCCAAGCTCTTCGACTATCCCGATTCGCTGTCTGAGTGGTGGTCATCGCCCCCGAGGGTCATTTCTGGAGGGCAATGAGAAAAGAAGAAGGTGGTTGACCTGCCGCAACTGTTTTATTCCCGTGAGAGAAGATTGCTGGAACCCGTGTCCAATGGATGGGTGGCTCAACAAGGGAGGGGTGGGTATATTGGAACCCAAAGTCTCAATGACCACCACAAAAAAAAACCCTTCCCTCACTTGCAATTGTCTCTGGGGGATTCCGCAGGGGACAACAAACAAGGGGGTTTAGCCCCCAGCAATTCAGGGACTTCTTGGAACATACGACCGTTGCCCTCCGTTGCACAACCAACCCTAATAATCCTCATTATTTTACAGCAAAATATCAGTACGCAGCATTTGATCCCCCCCTGCTATTGTTAGGCGATTGTCTTTTTCAGCAGCCTTGCGCAATCAGGCGCAGATACCACTTGTATAGTAAATAGCCAGTCCCCCCCTCCCCTCCCGACATCCCAGTTTGATGCATCGAGTACACTATTGGGAGACGTCACTTGCATTGCGTGAGAGTGGTAAGCCCAATTGGTGGCTATTACATAAACAGATAGCAAATCCGGGGGCGTCGGTCATAGAATCCACCTGTGCCGCCTTTTCCACACTGGACCGTCCGCTGATTGTGTGCACATTATCTCACATTGCGTTTGCACTAAATATGGTCGTTCAACACCCGGAATGGATTGCGGCCCGCTATTTTATTTTCACGTGCCAAACCCCGGCGCGTGTTAATTGCGCAACTATGTAAGACCTGTTTTTTAAATTTATATGTTTCAAGGCGATTTTTTAAATGTGGAAAATCCAAACTAGTTTTTCGTAAATTGCGAGGGAGTTTAATATGGCATTCGAATTTTTTAAAGGTTTATTTCTGACTTCTGAGCTACTTGCTCCAAGGTAGGCAATATCCTTCAAAAGACGGACTGCAGTGTGAGAATAAATAAAAAAAGTATGGGGGAAAAAACTATCCCACATTTTAAGGGACCTCTGGCCTGGAGTGTCATTCATTGTCCTGTTATATGAATATTTTATCCCTTGGTAGTTTTTTCCAAAATTGAACTCAGGAAGGTTAGACTGTGGCAATTTTTTTTAAAGGGGGGAAGGACATTTGGGAGGGATGATAGAGGGTCGTAGCCAGCTATTTTATTTTGTGGAGCCATAACCTAGTGGTGACCGACTTCGGATGAAGCGGACACTCCATTTCGAAGCCCACTCGTCCTGGGTACAATGGAGGGGAGTAGGAGAAGGGGAGGAAATCGGTATTTTGGCACTTAACCTCAGTTATGATGATACCATATGACTTCCTTCTGTGGCTGTAAAATCTGGCCGGAAGAACTAAATAAAGAACACACATTTTGCTGCTTAAACACAATAATTTTATTATACTTAGTATAAATGGTATTCAATTTACCAGTGATTGAGTTCGCTGGTAGTAAAATGAATTGTGGCCAGAGGGGGGAAACCACACTAAGCCTAGAGGAGAGTGCGAAAATGCTGGCTTTCATTTTATGCGAATTGGGGAACTAAGTGGAAGTAATGAAGGACACTCTTTTTGCCCACACTAAGACGCTCCATGTCAGTCTGCTTAAAATTCCCCTCTGCTGAGACTATTACGTAAAGAGAGAAGATTGCTCACGGTGTCAGTAACCCGTCAAAAGAGAAAAAAAAAGGTAGCGGCTGTACTGTTACTATATTAAGCCATTATCGCTGATTCATAGTTAAATGAAGTTTAAGCTAGCAGAAAAGCCCAAGTTTGGGCTCCGCGATTTTTTTTGCACCCCTTTTCCTCCTATATAGTTCTTCATTGCACCTTCATGCATTTAAATAGCTCGGAGTCCTTTTTTTACGAGAGTGGCTACTTTTTGGAGGATAATCCCTTCCCGCACGTAGGCGCTTCCTAATGTTCTCCATTTGGGACCAATGTATCTGAGGGGAGGTGGAAGTAGAGAGAAGGGGGCCTGATTTCAAAAAAAGGGGGGGAAGGTGGAAGGATCTTTTTTTCAAATTGGGGGGGAAGGATGGGTTGGAAGTAATTTTCCATAATAGGTTTAATCACTGGCAAGATTTGAGAATAGACGTTGATGGGAAGGTTTTTGGGGAGAGGGTGGCAGGAGAAGGTGGAGGGGAGGGAGAATGGTAGTGAGGCCTGTTCCGCAATGCGGAAGGATCTGCACAAGCCAGTGGGCTCTTTTGTCAGGCCACATGCAAAGCCTGTCAGTGCAGGTCTTTGCCCGCAATGTTCACAGATTCACCTGTTGGACACGGCTTACCAAAGAGTCCCAGCTAATTGAGGATGTCAGGATATTGATACTTGGATTAGCTGGAAAATCCTTTAGTGAAGTAAGCAATGCAAATGCCGTGAAAAAATATACACCTTACCTCTCCTGACCCAAGCTGGCTTAAACCTTCCTTGTAAAGGTCGCAGTAATATGTTGTATGAAATATATATTAAGTTATGTAGACCTAACTGTTGAAAGTTTCATGGTTTCAATAAGTTCACTAAATTACCTATGGTGTGTGCGCTATTGCGTATCCTAAACGTAACAGAGCAGTAAACTATTTGGAATCTTGTAACAAGAATCATTTCAATATATTTGGCTATTGTAGTAATTAGCTAAAAATTACTACTGTTTTTAACATATCTGTTCATACCAACTTACATAACACAAAACGGAGGCCAACGCATAACGTTTTAAATATTGTAAACTCTTCAATGCAATACTTTATTGGCTAAAATTTTGCATAACATTTATCTCTAGATATATAGTCAAGGAAAGCTGATCTTGGTGCATTAAGTTTGGAGAGTATAGGCTATAATAAAAAATAGTGACAGTCCTCATAGATTAAAAGTGTGCTATAGCAGCTGCGCCCGTACCATTTTGAGGACATGTCGCCACCAGAATGGTGATAGTTGCTCCCACCCTTACTTCTTACCCGCAATGTCCTGTCTGAATATGAGTCTTCTTCTGAAGAAAGCGCAGTTTTGTGCAGTGATTAGGAGAGCAGCATCCAGTTTCAGGCAGTCTGTGTCACAAGACACCAGAAAACTGGAGGACGAAATGAAAAACCACCCCCTCCCTTCCTATGTCCCCAGGAGACTTTGCCTTAATTTGTTCATCTCGCACCACCATCTTTTTTTATCTGATCTTTCTTGTCCTTTTTGAGAGGCTGTTGGGTGGAGGGAAACAAGAGTGTTGGAATAACAGCAATAACCTTACCTGACAATGATGTGTAATCAGTGCGGTGTGTAGTAGCGTCAAGAAGACACGGAAACTGCCCCTAACTGTTCAATTACGGGGCCTAATTGGTGGAATATGTTGGTCGTAAACAAGGCGGAGGATTTGGCACCCGCAGAACGGGGCAAAGTTGTATGCTAATGCGCAAAATTATCTGCTGCATTTCGAAACGGGGGCCGCCACGGTTCCCCATGTGTTTTCAACTGCATACAGTATATGGTAATTGTGGAGTTGGGCTGTTGTTTCCCACACTTAGCAAGCCGTGGACGTCCGGGAGATAAAAGCAAACGATAGGTAATTCTCCCCGCACCTAAATAATCTCAATACTGAGAATCATGGCGCCAGAAATCACCTCCCGAGAAATTTTACGAGATGGGCGTTTCCAGGTTTTTTTTCGACCCCCTCACCCACTATACCACCCGCGAAAAACTCCAATCCCATTTATTCACTTTTATTCCTCTTTCAGCCCCGCTTGTCTACCCAATATCCATCTACTTTACTTAACAATACCTCATCTGGACCTGTAGAGTGTTCTGTCAGTCGCTGAATTTGCATTGTAATGGTACAGAATGGTCCTAGTCAAGTGATGGTGCAGAAAAAAAATACGTCGATTGTAAATTCAATGAGTAGTTTAGTTGGAGTCATGTTTTCAAAATGCTAATAACTATTACCAATTGCAGGTGCTGTACACAGACTGCTGGGAAGCTGGATCTAGTCAGATGAGGAATGAATTTTGGCGAACAGGTAAGTCTGATTTTTACAGATGAAAAAAATGGCGACTCCCAAAAATTGTCAACCACACTCTGTCATCATTAATGCAATTGGTCCGATAATTAGAACGCGTAGTAAGCATTCCGATGCGATGCATATTATGTGCTTTCAAAACCTCGTTTCTGAACGTGCCACTTAGCCAGCCGGCATGGACAGCGAAATGTATGAGTTACGAGGTTTGACAGCACATCGACGACATGTGTTTGACAATCAGCAAGGCCATTTGGTGACGAGAGTCCGAAATGAACAAAACTCATGTTTACTAAAACGGTACACGATAATAATGAGATCGTTGCGTAACAGTCGGACGCTGCATTTTATAGCCACATGGGGATATAGGCATATGTGCCAACGATGAAATATGTCATCGTGCTATTACCATGCTAAAACATCCTTTTAGCGTGTAAATGAGCCGTGTCGAATGTTCTTCTGGAAACGAGGGACAAAAATGCACAGACATCATGAAAGGCATAAGGTAGTCCTATAGACGAAAGAGAATCATTCGCTCTAAAACCTTTGTGGGCGCCGTGCTGTAGACCAATCAAAGTCACCGCACTGTGAAATCACTGTTTCGTTAGAGTAGAGCGCAGTAAAAAAAAAGCGTCCTAAGTCACATTAGTGGCGTCCTTCTGACACTAAGTGGATCGTTCAGGTCCGGTAAGCTTCCCATAAGAAAGAAAGCATCTTGTTTTTCTCTGGAAAAAGTGACAAGTGGTGGGAAGCCAACGATTTATTAACATGCAGCTCGTCTGAGTGGAAGTACGCCACTCCTGGACACTTCGTTACCACATCTTTGTCCCTGAAAAATATTCATAATTGCAATCGATGACATCCCAATTGCTCGGATGCAGGCGAGGCAAACAGGTCAATTGAAGGCAATCGTGGACTCCATGTTGACCATAAACCCTCGGGTCCCAGTCGTATAAATATGTCAACCGCCCACTAATGATTTGGCCTGAAGAAATCGACACCAGTTGTCTTGTTCGACGCCACATAAACTTGGGAGTCCCTGAAATAGGAGAATTTCATGTTAAAAAATATTGTACATATGTCACAGCCTGCACTATTTTTTCGGGTGGGGGGGGGGGATCTAAAAAAAATAGGTGTGGCTCTGAAAGTGTCTGAGCACTCTGGAAGTACAGGGCTGTTAAAGGTGATGGGGAGGAAAATGGGGAGTGACATTTTTTTCAGGAGGAGGTCAGCTCTGGAAATGGGCAGTCTGGCGGATTTTTGAAAGGCAGCGGTGCGCAGCAGCCGCGTAATGGACAATTTGCTTATTATCCTCGGTTTGTTGGAGAAGAAGTGGGATCGTATTCGTGCTTAATTTAACCAGGATGTACCTTGGCGTGATGTTGAGTTGAAGGGGGGAGGTTGTGTAGTAGAGGATCAGGGTGCTAAAAAGCATCCTACAGGAAATTATTGTGAATGAACACAAGCGGATTACATGGTTTGGAATCTGGAAAATGGCGTCGGGAAGAGTGGTTGCGAATACTTGTGAAGAATCCAATTTTTGTTGTTGAGAGGACATTGTTGAATTTACTCAATGAATCAGATGTTTCTGATAACAGCCTACAGGATTTTAATTACAGAGTCGCAACAAAGAAAAAAAATGGTGCCACATTCCTATTTACATTTGGACTGGTCTGCTATGAGTGCTATCCATTTAATTACGAGCTCATTGCATGGCATAATTTCTGAGCAGATAAGCACCGAGTTTTCATGCGGAACGCTCCGTGTCAAAATCCCCTCGAATTGGTCGCCAAGGACTGATGACATGCTCATCCAAAGTAATTATTAGCATAACGCCCGCTCTTCTTATCCTCAACTGAATTGATAGTCCTAGTGGTGCATTAACCTCGTGTATACATCAATTGGAGTGATCAGTCAATATTTGAGCAGCATAATTTTCACTCAGTGCATAGCAGGCCTATCAATCGTATGAAATGAGTCTGCCGTCTCGTGGCCGAAGCTATAAAAACAATGAATTCTCTGGAGGTTCTAGGAAGCAGTAGTGGCCGACATCGCGCCCTATTTGTAGGCTCAATATAGGGTCGTCAGAGACCACAGAAGCGGCGATCAAGTGCCATGCGAGCCACACTCAACATGGAGAATACTAAGTACCCATTACGCACACCTTCCACGGAGGCTCCTCCACCGGGAGACTCATGAATTATCGCTAGTGCTTGGTGCTGCACTTCCCTAGCCCACGCACGGACTATTCAGCGGACAACATTCGGAATTGAATTCATGTGAAATATTCTACTCAATTTAATGAAACGGAATATTGGTTACCCCCCAGCTGCGGTATAATTCGTGCTCATTGCACGTTTTCTAGATTCGGGCTGCGCCGACTGGTGGATTTGTCCATCCAATTTTGAACTGGTCCCCTCTCCGTTCCCCAAGAATACCGGGTTCCAATATCTGGGAAAACAAAAAGTTTCTCCCCAAGTTTGATAGGTGTGGGGACCGATTCTTATGCGGGCGGTGGCAGCAGGCATTGGGGTGGTGCAAGGGGAGAGAACGATATTGTAGATATAGAAAATGTGAAAGGGCGTGCCTCCCGGTAAAGTCAGATTAACCCGCATTTTCTTCCCCCGGATCTCGGTTCCCCTGGAAAAAAAAAGTTATTGTTCATAACGTAAAGAAAATGTATATAGCCTGAGTAGATGTCCTGCAGTAGCCATCCGGTATCCTGGCTTATCCGGGGGGGTTGCAAATTCCACCAGCGTAGCCAAATAGATAAGGATCCTTGACGTGGGAGGTGTTCCTCTAGGGACCTTACATAGGCATTTCTATTCTCCTCGACTTTGGCCCGGGGAAAACCTGATTTTCTTTCCCTAACCCCGAGCCGTCTACTTTCCCCTCCTAGAAAAGCCCTGGCGCCATCTTGCCACCGGAGTATTTTATTTTGCTCCACCGTCCTCCGGAACATGCATCCCACCCCAAGGACTAGTTAAGCCTGATGACATAGGTAAAAGTGTGACTCATCTCAAGTAATTATGGCATAAAGCCTGCCATATCCTCATTTTTGGGCGGAGGGGAGGTACAGGGGCCATCAATCCTTGCAACCTTGTCCAATAAACTTCACGTGGTCCATGCTTCTCTGGCAGGGGGAAGAAAATGTAACGGTTGCGTTATCAGTGAGTTGCGAAAAAAAGGAGATAGCGAAATGTAGCGGGGAGATTAACGTCGGTGTGCCTTCTTTTTTTTTTTGGGGGGTATACCAGAGACTGGGGGGAACTTTCTTGGGCTCGTATAACAAGAGGGTGTGTATTAGACGCCTTGCTGAGGAGGACAATCCTCCCTCGGCTCCAAAACACTGCAATATAGAGCCATATTTCCTACTGCAATCTCAGTTTATTCATTCGGGGGGCCCCCGAGATTGTGCTCAGTGCTGAGGGAAGGAAATGGCGCCGCCCTATTTTTTATATGCTCTCAAAGAGTTTGAGGGGGATGGGGACACACGGAGGCAAAAATGTAGAAGAGGGGGTAGTGACACCGTAGAAAACCAGAATTAAAACATTCCGGAGTCTGCCTGTTATATGGGGGAATAGACAGACATGCAGTCTGGGAAATGAAAATTCTGAGAGACGGACACTGCGCAAGCTTGCTCTGTGTATGTCTTCGTGCGTGACATATGGCGGCTAATTCGTTCCAAGAAATCTAGGCCCTTAGTTTCGCCACGGTTGTTTTTTATTGCTTGGGTAAACAACCTTGGTGAAAAGAAAAGGCCAGGTGTTATGGAGGACGTTTGAAATTCATATGAAAATTGGGTATTGTTGGGAATTATCACATGTCGCAGATGTGTTCAATTGCTGTCGGTTGATGGGTATTTTGTCAGTATTATGCAGCAGACAGTTGGTTAATATATTAGCGGTAAATTCGGCAGCGTGTCAGAATAATTATGTAGATCATCGGCAACATAAAAAGGCTTGCCATTTTTTTCGTACATAGCACTTATTATAACAGCATGGAAGTAGTAGCCTACTTTAACCACATTAGATAAAAGAGGACGTTTGCTAGTATGCTATGCGGTAACAGTATATCAGAACAGTATCATGTTATACTTATACCAATAAAAATTAAAATTAAATCTTTGATTAACGATGCAAATATCTTTGCATAATTGGAGATCTTAATTTTCCTTCATACAACCGTCCTAAATTGCTAATAGCTAAACTAATAGCAATTATTATCGAGGGATGGATCTGATATAGGCCTGCTTATAACCTCACCTAGATATTTGTTTCCTGCATACAACTGACGCAAGCTGCACAAAACAGCACCATACCAAAGACCAGATATTTAATATGAGCGTAATATTACGAGAACAATTAAATTGATTTTTAAACACTTCCAGAACTGCACAATCTGCTCTGAGAGACAGGTAATTGAGCAGACGACGCGGTGCAGTATATACAGAAAGAAAAGTGGCACCATTCCTATAAGGGACATTGTGAATCCATTGAAGCAGTCTCAGTGGAATGCGAAAGCGGATCAGTGAGTCTTCCTTCTTGGCGGTGGCACGTGTAGTAAAAAGATATATAGGCCATACGCCTGGGCCGGGATCGGATGCATGAAACGTAAAGCACCGCATTAAATTCAATCAAGTGGTGCATTTACACTTATAGAGCTGTAAAAACGCACTTGTGTAATTTTATGGCAATGGTGATCATATCTGGAAATGGTAGTTGTAAACAGGTTCTTCCCCTCCCTTAGAGGGGTATAGGGGAGTGCTGTTGGATAGGTGGAGGGAGGGTGGTGCCCACGTGCTTAGGCATTTTACTGGGTCAGGGTTCAGCTTGAGGGGGAGGTAATCACTGCGGGCAGAGCGTAAAAATCCGGCAGAAAAATTCCATAAAATGGGTGAGTGACAAATTGACACTTTGATTGCCTCTGGGAACAAGATACTTATTCGCAGAACGGAACTTGCTTCCGGATGAATGGGTTTCTTACGTGAATATAAATCTGCGCTTTGGCTTTTATGGGCTATGTTTTCAATGAGTGCCAAGGTGAATGCAGTTGGAACATATTTGCATACTGCACTTTCATTTGGAGGGGAAAAAAGGACGGCTAATGCGACCCGCAATTTTCCAGAGTGTGACTGGACAGTGCTACCGGCCAGCACACTCACCCACACAAACATTTGTCCTCGCAATATTTTGTACGAATGTAGCTCCCCCCAGTGTGACATGTCAACCCATGTGAAAGGGACAAACCCCACCCCCCTGGATTTTATACCCCTGGTAGCCTACCGTATCCTCTTTTCTCCAGTTTCCCTCTCCCCAGTGGTGTTTGGGCGCAGTATACACACCAGATAGATAGGCCTAGGTAAGTAAAAAAAGAAACAAAAAAATACAAGGGGCTTGTATCAGTGAGAGGTCGGACGGCGGAAGAGTAGCCGCGGATGGATATTGGCCGGCCGGGTGAGTCAGAGCTTGATCCAATTAGGCCTAGTTGCTTGCATGCGGGGGAATCCCCGGCTTTTACTTTGCTGCAGAGGGTGGGCTCCGAATGGGTCGTACTAAAAGCATAGTTTCATCAGTACCCCTGCGCCGCTTCATTACGTTCAACTCCGCCTCCGCCTCCACATTTTCATTAGGGACGTCTCACCTGAGCCTTCCATTTTTCATGTAGAGGTATCCCTCCGCCGCTTCCATCCGGGGAACTTCCAGAGAGGGGGGGATTTCTCCCCCACCCACGTATTATTTCCTCCCTCATTCACGCCATCAACTCTTAGGTTAATTAGGAAAAGTCGGTCCCTAGCCGTACTTTCTCATCATCTGTTACAAGTGATCAGGGGTAGGGATTATTGTTGTGGGATTTTCTGGATGGAAGGCGTGTCCAGTTTTTTTTGAGGAATTCAGGATGTAGGATGAATGCGGGTGATGATGTGTATTTAGTGTATTTAGAATAGGGGGTGGGGGGGGGGATAAACAATAACAGGAGAGTGTTAGCATGATTTATGTCGATTTACTTTTTTGGTTTTCAAACAAACTGTGCACATGCTTTTGTGTACTGTTACTGGAGATGATTAATTGCATGCTTTGACGCAACACTAACCGGACAAAACATGTCCAATCGCAGCATTGTAAAAAATGGCATTCCTGTCCCATTATTAAGCAACAGGAAAGCGCACCTAGATACGCTTATTTTCCTTAACGACCATCCAATTAAGACATACATAACTCTCCTGTTCACATAAATTTGAGCAGGAATTTTAAGCAATCGCACAATAAATACATTACTTGTCCACCTCCTTTTTGTTTTAAAAAAAGTGGAATCACTTCTGCCAAGCCTAGACCATTTCCGCCATATCTGGTTACGCTTGGCTGCCAAAAAGTGAGAAAAAGTTTTGCCGAGCTGAAATTGGCCGTCTGCGTGATGCGATGGCATCTTCCGTTATCAGGAAACGACTTAATTTGCCCTATTATTTTTAAAGCTGGAAAGATGGGACCGTGGGGGTGAGGCAAGAATTTATAAAGATGGCGTGCACAACGCGAGACGCCGGGGTGTCATGCGAGATTTTATGAGCAGTTTGTCAGACCGCTAATGATTGGGCAGCGAGCAAAACGTGGCTGTTCATCATCACTATCTGATTCCAGTCTACTAAGAAAAAAAAAGCGCGGGCAAATAATGGCGAGATGGCAAGATGTGTGTATCTATATAGGCTGATATTTTTTTCTGATCGTAGTAGGAGACTATAAATGATTGGTGGCGCCTTTAATGAGACGCCACCACGCCAACAGTTCCAAAAGGACACTTTCGTGTCTCTTGGGTGGCCACGAGGCCCATACATTTTTTTGGAAAGCTAATTAGTCTCAATTGGGGAGACCTGGTAAAGAAAACTGTCCCTTGCCTACCCCGACCACATGCAAACACACACGCACATACACACGTGCGCAAACACAGGGCCCCATGGCACCAACTCTTCAATGAACTGTTCCTTGTTAAGTGTAATATTATGGCCCCCCTGTTGGAGAGGGAAACGGCTCTCTAAATTTCTAACGAGCCATTATTTTTAGCACTCCCGCTCTACCTTGCGCGCCAACTTGATGGGTTAGAAATGCGGGATGGCTTTTTCATGAAATAGGCCTAGACCTGCTAACACACTTTTCGTCTTGACTTTGCTTTGTGGGGAGGTTCAAGCCGACGAATGGCTTTAGCAAGGACAGCGACAGTGGCTTTAAAATGGAGCATTTTTTTTTCTAGATGTTTTCATGTTCGATAGCCATTTTTTTGTATGGGTTTTGTTTTGGGTTAATGAATTTAAGCTTGTATCCACGAAATTTATGAGGTTAAATGAGTTGATGGCATTATGGGATGCGGTTTTAAAAATAGATGGTGTTTGTCATAAAGCTTATCAGTAGTTTTATCTTTACGACTTGGATAGATGCCTGTTACTTGACCCTGTTGATCACATGATCCTAATCAGTATTTGGTATAAACAGCAAATCCTGGTAGCACTACTTGATTTAGAGCGTGTGCCAGACAGGGATACGACAGTTTCCACGTGGCATTGCATTGGATAATATATAAACACCAAAAAAATAATTTTACATCAGAAATGTTATGACTGGTTACCGATGCGGATGACTGACTTACTACCATTATATTGCATAATCCATTCTTTTGGATGCAGGCTAGTGCTATGTATTGCGGAGTGTGTAATGTTGTTTAATTTGTATTGTACAAATTTTCTCCCTATACAGTAATGTACAGTATTTTTAATGTTTTTTTCATGTTTCCCATTATTAATATTGGCTCTACTTTGAAAGTTTGGGAGCCTCAAGAACGAGTTTATTCCGACTTAGTTTTCTGTTCCATTGAATATATGCCAAGTAGTATAGAAATTCTATTAGTAGTAGAAAACCTGCAATATGATAATGGCAACTTTTCAGTTGAGGAAAAACATAATTATGCCATATTCTTTTGCGTTACTAATCACTGAGGTGCTGTTGTATACCATTGCTCAGATATATATATAGGCTAGCATTCATGGGTTAGCCAGTGTTACTATTTGGTTAATTGTTGCCAACAATATTACTAACCAAAGAAAACTTGTGGTTCCATTGTGTATACATATCATCTCATATGTTTTGCCATCATAATCTGCAGAGTCAAGACAGTGTTTATGTCTTGTATGAATTTATTGTAAATCATTATGAGAAATGTGACCATAATCAGGATATCAATGCGTCTAACATACAGGGGTTTTGCATCATATAGAAAGCCCGTAACTATTGTCCTATTTAAATTTTGCATTATTCAATTTAACGTATAATTTTTAGTTTGTTATAATTCTTACAGTTACTTTTCAGGCTGCTAAATATGTCCATTAAATTTCTTTGAGGAGACACCTCAACGAACTCGTGCCGATCCTTACGCAAATCGTCGTCGACTTGAAAATATTCCGTCACTTTATGCCTGAAATTTGTAATTATAGAAACAAACTGATTGCGTTTATTTAAAACCCAAAAATCATGTCATTGATTTATAGATAGCAGTTTAGTGGCATTTGGTGTTTCGGGAGTTGGTGATGAATATTTTCTTGAAGAAGGCATTCCGCCGTACCTTATAACTTACATCAATTTCACCCCGGCCGGTTTTTACATTTCGATGCCGATTAATTTTTTGCAATCGAGACTGTATTTTATACAGCGGAAAAATTTATCTTTGAACAACATTACAGAGGAATTATTACCTATGTAGGACCTGAAAAGACATTTGTCTGCAACAGAGTAGCCAAGTCACGTTTAGCAATATTAAGAGTCCTATGAATATTATGCATTGCATGTCTTCAATTTATCAAATCCTGTTTGTGTAACATAAGATACAAAAAAAAAATCATTTCTAAGTTCAGTCAACTTCCTCTCCTGCCGGAGGGTTTCAGGGGTGGCCAAGTACGTTCCTTGTTATGCAATGTCCGTCTCTTCAACTTTTTGCTTCAAAGTTACATTTTTATCTTATTAGGGTCAAGTGGCTTGGCAGCATTATTTTATTCTCAGAATTCACCCACCATATCATAATTTTGTTGATAGCCTATATATTATCTTCATGCTGTATATAAGTTTCTTTCTCAATCGTCTCAATTTCTCAATTTCAAAGAAGTTGAGATTAACCGACTTTCTCTTAGGGCAATGACACATGTTTGCGTTACGTAATTTTAATAGGGGTGGAGGAACAACTTGAGCGTGTATGAGAGTAAGATGGGCATATTTTATAATATGTGTTATTTAATGCCAAAAATGACGACAATGCACTGGGTTTGGTGAAAGCCAAAATGAGTGGTATCGTCAGAAAATGCCACGTAGCCTATATAGTTCAAAATTATTTTAATTGAAATTAATTTCTGTGAATAATATGGGGCTTATTTTGCACGCCATTTTTATTACTTATGATGACTTACATACCAGGTTGTACCAGCGAATGTAAAAAATGAGGGGTCTCAGATCAAAGGCGGCTAAGTCCAAAAAACGGGTCGTAAAATGAGCAAAAACTGCTGATTACTTAACATTCACTGGTACAATCTTGAAACTTTTTGCGTCCATATGTTGCCACGGCTCAAGCTACATACGCAAATGTGCAATTAATAAATGACATTAAAATACATTATTGCTGTACGTATTTGTGTTACATCCCCCAAAAATGGACTTAGCCGCCTTTGATCTGAGACCTCAATGATACATATTAGTTTTATTCGTTTTCATTACCACACGAAAAATATTATGAACGTCACGCAACGGCTCTACATCGATAGAAGCCACATGTGCATTTATAATATTTATGTTAAATTTTGTAACTTACATCTCATGGTCTATTGATACCATCAGCTTCTTTCATACATTATTTTGCATATACCCATCGCAAACAGCTTTTTCCGCCACATTTGATAAGCATTGTCCCGATAACATGTGTTCTTAGTTCAATTGCCATATTGCCAATCCAACACTCCCAACATGACCGATTGCTAATATCTCTCTGATTATGCAACGTACAAGTCAAAGAGCGAAATAAGATCACACAGCAATCTGGCTGGAATTGAAAGGCCTATAGACGGATTAGAGAAGCGAGCCAAGGTGATTTTCAGCCTCAGACGAGCAGTGAAAATTCAAAGCAAGCGGCTGGGTCGACTTAAGCGTAAAAGGCTGCCGGTTATATGCAGGCTTTTGTCAAGACAGTTAGTGAATTAGCGTACAAGTCGCAGCGGAAGTGAAACCCTAATGAAAGCAAGGACAACGTTTTGTGCCAGCAGAGCCAGGGACTTTGCTTTTCCCCCAGGTAGGCTATCTCTACACACATCCAGCAAGCCTTTTACCACCACCATCCCCCAGCAGCTCCCCACTCTCGCAGAGCAACAACACACGAAAGTTTCTCATTTGAAGTAAATGCAGATGAGTTTCCATTGCAATTGCAGCGAACACTTGCCTCGAACCCGTGCCGGGAAATTAGGACGTAGGGGGCCTATCAGTTGGGCTTGCTAAGTGAAGAAGTTTTGCAAAGGACTAAGAAAGTTGGGGGGGCCTCTGGTGAGCTTCAAGCCTATCCTCAAATCTTTGTCGACATTAGCTCAGCCATCCGCCAGCTTACATTTATAACAGTGCTGCCGGAGCTTTTCTCTGCATTGTCATATATATATATATATACAGTGGAATCAAATCTGCACGTGGTAATTGGTCGATTCAATCCTACATAGACATTTTTTTTGGGAGCCCGTTTCGGAGCGGTATGAAATGAATTTCGTAGGAATATCATCCGGAGGGGGGGAAACGAGTGCTGGAAGCAATATTAAGTCCAAAACCCGGGCGTTGTTTTACAACTCATTTGGTCGAGAGTGCGGTCCTAGAGGGACGGATGAACGGGGGCAATTTTCGAAGCAATCGACAAAAATCTGGGCGAGACCTCGTGAAAAAAAAAGGTACTGGTATTATAACTTACTGGGTATAAATCAGACTGGGGGGAATGGAGAAAAAATGGCGGATTGAAGCAAAGAGAGAATTGCTGACATTCAAATCGGATGGGGAGCGAATTTTTATTTTCAACAAACAAAGGAATTGTCCGATTGTAAGCCGCACCCAAACAATATTGCCTGACATTCCAGACTGATCGATGCAAATAATTATGGTGACTGTTTTGTGAGCTGTCAACACGTCTGGTAGACCCAAGGTCTATCTGCACCTTCACAATAGGATGTTGATTGCATTGTCGTGTATTTTACGGTTCGGCGTAATGTACTGTGGCAGTCAAGTTGTCTGAGGCGTTGGTAAAAGTGCAAAATGTTAGAGAACTCGCCCCCTGATGGCAACAAAAATAAATTTATATGGGGGGTATCCTATAGGGCTGTAGCTTTAGCAGCATGCAGGACCCTGAAAAAGTGGGGCCCATGCAGCTTATTAGGCTAATAGCGGGTTGTAACTGGTTGGAGGCAAAATGCGAGAACTGCCTGAAATTATGGAACAGACCTTTCGGATTTTTCAGATAAAGCAAGCCTTGATGTGGGTCATTAGTTATCTCAGTAAGTATTATACCGAGAAAAATATTTGGTTTGATTTGTTGGAACAGCTGAGGAGACTAAGGCCATATATATGGATATAATAGTCGTGTGTCTCTGGTTATTTTACACTATTCATATGGCATAATTAAATATATTAAATTTAAGTGTCAGCAAAAACAAATTCCCTGCCACTGTGGTCATGTGAATAAATAGATCAAAATCAATGTAATTAGTCCAAACCTCAAAAATATGTAGGCTATATAGTATATCATGGATTGAATAATCAACTGTGCATCATAACTGAACCGGAGAGAATAATCATGTCCATGAGACATGTCGCAACATAAATAGGCATATCTCCTTTTCCTTATGCTTACTGGACTTGTTTCTTATTCTTTATTACCGCTCTCTTGTCATGCAGTAGTTTGTCTGACAGAATTAAACATTTCTCTACATGTTAGATTTTGTGACACATGGCACAAGGAAGTTTTGACTTGGTGCTGACATGAGTTCGTGGCATTTCTCCTTTATAGTCGTATTTATTGCATGTAACAATCGAATAAGGAGAAGTAAATATAGGCCTTGATCATAACCCTGCATTTTATAATAACCTTCTCTCTTCATTCCATATACTGTATACCTACATCCTTATAGTGTGTTAGTACCGGTAGGGCTATCTTATGTCATATCGACTCGGCCAAATGTATTATATCAGCATATTACACAAGCTGTGATTTTCGTAGGGCGCAACAGATATTTTTTCAATTGTCGCATTGCAGGACTTCATGCATAACGTCATCTTGGAATGGAAAAGTTAAATATTAAAAATGTTTAAAAACAACTGCACTTCATTATAGTCGACTGCAATCACTCCTTACGCCATGTCATATTTCTAATTGCGTTTTTTGCAAAAACTGATTTCGTAATTTCAGATGGATGAGACTAATACACATTATGATGATTGTAAGATGCAGCCCAAATATTTTGCTGTAAATCATGACCCGTGACACAGATTGACTACGACAGTTTTAAATTGACTTATTCGGAATTGATATTAGGTTAATGGTGATTAGTGCAATGTGTTGTAATAATTTTAAGTCAAGTTCAGCGAAAGCATGGGCGGAGTTACCGCGAGAACCAATCGTGAAGGGAAAAACTTCGCTCTCCTTTTCCGCGATTGGGACTCGCGGTAACTCCGCCCATAATTCAGTTGCAAACTTTAAATAAAACTACTCTGTTACAAACAGCAATTAAGCCTTCGCCAAAGAGATCTGGTTTTGTTCTTCTGAATATAATTTTTTCACTATTTCACCATTTAAATATATTACGGTTAAGTAGGCCTAACTAATCAATATAGAGCATGCGATTCTGCCATCATGCAAGGGGGAAAAGCACAACTTTTATACCTTTCCTTATACTGTATGTTCTACATGGCTGCTTTTCCTATATAGCGATTTATACAGGGTGTTGCAGAAGGTGCGTACTTCCTCTTAGATTTAGGTTCCTGGCCATATTGTAAGAGGAAAATAATAATAATATCAGGCCACATGGTTTTGTTCAATTGGTCTATGCTGAGTCTATTGCTGCTAATTTTTAATCGACAACTTTTCCGTAGTTACATTTTTGTGGGTATCAAAAGTAACAGCTGATCATATAAGGTTGCCATGTGGACCAATCCTTTTTAAAGCCTGCAATGGAATCGGTCCTGCCAAACCGGCTGTTATTGACGTTTCATATCAATTGTTCCAACTGACCAGTAGGAAATTCATTGCGATTCAGAGCTTGGATAGATGATTCCATTCGGACTGATATTGGTTGTTAATACTTCTGATAACTGCTAAAAGTTACTGTGCAAAAGTGACTACTTAAAAAAACTGAACATTACATTTAATATCACTTAATGTAAACTTTAATGAACCATATGCAACTCTTCAAATAAATCATTTAGCATGCAAATAAAAAATTGAATTAGAGTCCTCCGTACTCTGTGGCTATTTGAAATTGGAAAAAAAAACTGTAAAATCGCGGTATTAAAATCAGTATTTCTCAGTTGGGGATCTAATTAAGCAAAACCTGAGTTTCACTTTTCCATGTAATAAAATTAGGAACAACCTGACTAAAAGTAACCTTGATAACATCTCGATAATGCATCATATTTTTATGGACACAATTCCAGGCCATTCAAAATTGTGTGACTGACTATCGGTAACTTTCACGTTATTTTATATTTATGTCACTAATAAATCAGACATGGCGAGAGGGATATTATGATTTAATTGCCGATCAAATATTGCCACAAAATGGCAAGTCATATTTTGCGAGATTAATTTTTCCGATGCTCGATATAAAATTATTTATTAAGAAAATCGATCATTTAAGCTTTGAAGTACTGAGACTGAAACGTTACAAAAAAAATTTCTAGAACTTCAATCACCGTGCGACTTGCTGGAAACAAAATAATCCGGCATCAACAATCATGGTATCTGTTGTGTATACCCTTAACAGTGCTCTAAAATTGTCCATTTCGTTCATAAACTGAGTTGGTAAGCACTGTGCATAATTTCTTGATGTAATGAGTATAGAACCTGAAATACAATTCACAAACCTTTTTAAAAGGTCATTCAAAAATATGTTCAGGTTATGCCCATGAAATTATTTTTTGGAAGTAGACCTATTGTACACTCAAATAAATGTATAGCAAGTGTTAAGCTACTGTGCTGGGCTTGTGACCAGTTCTATCTTATATAGCGTAGTGTATGAATTTCACATCAGAAGAAAAGTGTGTAACTCTTAAAGAATATCTGAAAGCTTGAAATGCAGAACTATCAGTCAAATTTAAAATTCCGAATTGGCTGAGTCGTTGTGTTCAATGTAGCCTGTGTTTGATGTGTCAAATTCTGAAATCAAATGTTTGGTAGAGTAAATAACTCACCAATACTGTAAATACGTTTGAAAAACTGGGATCATATACATCTTCAGTAAAATGTCAAGATCTCAATAACACTTAAATGTATATGTAAATTTTGAAGAAAATATTAATAAGGCACGGAACATTTTAAAGGGCAGGTATATTTTACTTAAGTATGATTTTTCACCCGTTCTTGATATCTTACAAATATTCCATATTTGATTCTTTTGATATTTAACAACATTTTCTATGAGTTCAAATCCTATTTCAGTGTTCAACTGTAGGAAATATCAAGGCAAGAAAGGAAATTATCTTTTTTATTATACTCCTAAAATTGAATTAAGTAACAATTTATTATTTTAGAGCTGTACCTCGTCCTCCTATGAAAACATTAGTCTTTGTTTCAAGAACTGGTGTAATTTTAACTTATAGTAGTGCGTCTGAGGAAACAAAATAATTACATAACTTATAGTATATTATTGTGCAACTTTAGAACAAGGAAATATTCAAGGAATATAGAAAGGCTTCCGTGATTATCAAGAGTATGTGTCCATCACTGTGACTGAAAAGCTCTTGAAAGTGAGCAAAAATAAACTTGGCAATGGTGCTAATGCAACGCTAGCAAGTTACAGTGACAAATCCGGCTGCATCCGATTAAGGCACACTCTAAAAGGACACAACCATTGTCAGGACGGGATACACTATATTACCTCGGAGTCACTGACCGGCCAAGGGGCACCTACCACCATATTGCTGCGATTCCTCCAGTAAATGGCCACCAGCCAATGAGGTTATATAAACCGGGAGTCAGCAGGTGTCAGCAGTAACAATTCCAGACGGTATACAACACTTAGGCGTAACAAACAGGCAAACGGGACTCTACCCTCGGGTAGATATTTGGGCTGTATCCTGCATCCTCTTCCGAAGCGGACTAATTTCACAGTGCCCCTACCAGCTTAGGTTGTACCCCCGCCATAAACTGGAGCCTAGACTCAGGGTCCTTTTGGCCCCCCTCCTCATTTTGAGTTGCGAAATTTTAGGACCCCCTACCCCAAACTTAGGGGGTAAACGTGCCGGGTTGGGGGTTGTAAAATTGTGAAACCCATATGCCAAAAAAAGGGGTTACAACCGGACAGGCCTGGTTGATGTTGGGCAATACCGGGTTTCCAAGCAGGAAGAGCGGCAAGATTCGTACCTGGTAAAAGGTATGGGTGAAAATGCATTGTTACACCGTTACTTTTCGTGCACTTGCAGTTAGTGTCAGCAGTACAAGCACAAAAAAGGGTTGAAAAAAAACCAACCTTGGGTATTCTGATGGGTCTATTGCCACCCTGTTGCGCAAGGGGGTTGTTGTTGCCCAAGAGAAAATGGCCTCCTTGTTGAACCCTCAGGATTGGGGAAGGACAACACAAAAAAAGACTGTCGTTTACATAGAAGATTGGATCTTGCAAGGGGAGGAAAAATGAAAGACACTCCAGATCCGTTGGATGATTACCAGGTGTTTATATAATGCGAGAGGAAGAGCTGGAGTAATCTACATAATTAGTCGTGTCCGGCCAACTCGGACTAAGTGTAATTTGCGCCTGATTTGTCCGGGTAGTAATCAGGTTGTGGTGTCAAAATGGATCCCACGTGTCCCATCTTGATTTGGGTGAAGGATGTTGCCCAGCGCAATTTTCCAAAAAGTAGACTAGCACGGATTACATCCGAGCAGTGCTCAAATGTACGGACAAAAATATATGCGAGCGCTCTCGTACCGGACTCGAAACGCATTCCGTGGCCACTCAAACGCATTGCCCAATCCGGGTGAGCGACAGGAAATCGGCGGAAAACTCTCCAGAGGACGATTCCCCTTCTAATGTACCGGTATATCCGGATTAATTAGTTAAGGACACCGTTGCTCAGCAATAAGACATAGGAACTGAGTAATTTCGGAAAATTGCTGGACAGTCTGGTGCAGGAACGTGTTCAAACTTGTTGGAACGTTACTGAAACATGACCTTGACTTAGGTCATCATCTTACCGACCTATTCACCTCATTCAAGCTCAAACACCCAGTTTCCTTCCACGAGCTGAAGTGACAGTAACGTTGCCCAAAGCACCTATAATTGCGTTTGAAACAGCTGCAGTTACATCAGCACAGGCGTGGCATTGGCCTTACGACAGACTTAGTACAACCCCACCATCCCTCCACCCCACTTTAGTGGAACTTTTACGCGTTCCTGTTCTTTGACAATGACCCGAATCGTTTGGTTTATGTCCTCTTCATGCCCGTTTTAGTGTTTGTTTGGGTGCATCTTTGCATCAGGCCCTCAAGTGTTGAACCTGCTTCCGCCCCCATGGCTGTACCTGGAACCCTACAACGACCTCGTGTATAAACATTGTGTCATAGATACATAACCGAACGTATTACGAGCTCTAAACGAGCGTTTAAAGGCCCATTACAATTTGTGAGTAGCTATTGTAAAGAGCATTATCGCTGGGCATAATGTAGAGTAAACCCTAATCACGCCAAGCCAGAGTTATCCGCCTTACATTGTGGCAGATAAAGGGATGATTTTGGGATGTAGGAAATGGGATATATGCCACAAGTTTGAGTCGGGAGTTGACGGCACGCTTTATGCCCTGCCCCTCCCTCCCTATCCTCCCCTCTCCCTCAGCCCTTCTACAACCCTTCGGGCTACTAATCTCTCTCGTTTTACACCCTACTAACTCACTAGATCGACTTCACCTTTACTCACGTGCTTACACACTCGTGGATGACAACCCATTCAAGCTTTTCACTCCCATTCAAGTGTTCGGGAGCACTTTCTTGAATTTTTATGGTGTAGTCTTCTGTTGTAATTTCAGTTATGATTCAACATGCACTTTACAAACGGCAAATCTATGATGATTGTATGAGCAGATAAGAACTTGCCAGTTTATTACTAATGGAGGACTATAATTTATTATAGGGATGTGTGTGCTGCATCGTGTATACATTTATAGTCCACTTGGGCGTATTAATATTTCAGTTCAAGTCTATATACCTCGTATAGACTTGAACTGAAATATTATTCCACACTCTCATGAAAAGTACCACTGCTTTCTGCTGTACATGGGAAAGATGGATATTCAGAATCTTGTCACTTGCTTTGAGTAGATGCAACATCTGAAAATTCCATTGCAGGGCATTTTTCGTACCTCTTTTTATTTAAGTAGATAATCATATTTTGAAGCAGTTGATTTAGAAAAGCTTCATAGGCCTATACTCGTGGACGTTGTATTGGCTCTATATACAGTAATTCAGGGGGGGTCGAATAAGTGAAATTTCTGACTTGAGGTGTCAGTGTGTCCTAAGCAAAAGGGTCGTGTCTTTAAGTTTATGTTAGGAAATTCATCGCAATTCACGGCCTGAATGAGTATTCCATGCAACGTATCACTATAGCAGCTAATACTTTTCATAGCCACTTAAAATAGCTGTTTGAAAATGCCTTCGCAATAATAAGCCTCTTAGTGTGCAAATATCGTCAAGATCTAGACGTACATTTAAATGTCCTTCTAGTTCTTGATGATATTTACACATTTGTTTCAATTGAATTCAATTGAAACACTCCCTATAAAATATAGCCTGTAGTATAGCCTTCGTTATATATTATGTATATGTCTGATTCTTCCAGCCTTTGAAGTATCAAATAATTTTTTGAGGATATTTATATTGGAAAATATTTTGTGAAGCTTTCCGCTCCAGCTTCACATGAAATTGTAATTTACATGTAAATTACAATTGATTGCTCCGTATACTCAAGTAACATTTAGGCTACCTAAATAGTGCTTCTCCGGGAGTTATTTCCAATTAAACAGAATAAAAAAATTATCTCACATTTGGAGTCGAAATTGTCATTGTGATGCAAGACAACATAGGAAGCATTGTTTTTATAAAGCAAAATACTGCAGCTTATCACTGCCAACGAATATTACCTGATGATTTTTATTTCTAAAAAGTTGCGCATAAATGGAAAGTTACGCTTACAATTTTGGGCGATCTGCACTTAAAAAGCACTCAAGCTGATTGAATGAAGCATTATCTCTGAAGGTTCAACAAATCAATTATGAAATCAATAATCTGTGAATTGAAGTAATTATTTTACTGAAATTGACGTAAATATCATTCAAATTGTGTTAGTCAATTGGACGAGCGAATGCAAAATATAGGCTACTATTTCAAATATTCCGGGGAAGAGATGAAAAATAGAAATAATTAGAGGCAAATTATTCCGTGATTATTATCCATTATTGTTAAAACTAGAATCTTACCTTATTTATGATGTGCGCCTCTTGTAAAAAGAGCCATAATTATTGTAGAAAGTATTAATTAAACGGCGATATCACATTCTGTGAATTATAAATCAGATTATGTGCGTAGGCCTGAAATAAAAATTTTTATTCATAACTAACACAGATTTAGTTTTGCGGTTTTTACAATCTGCTGCAAATATGCGCACTCTCTGTAATTGGCAGACATCTTATGTTTCATGAATTACATGCCTTACATTTCAGTGTGAATTATAATCGGGCGTTTTTATAGCAAATGAATCGACATAATCTATTATAAAGTTGCCACACTCCAGGACAACTTGGTACATAACGCAATGTATTTAGGGATAAAAAATGTCGAAATTGTGCTCATTGAAATGCTACTAAACTGGTACATTTATTGTTCAAGAAATTACATGGTCAACATCATCGTAATATTCTACAGCAACCTTGCACACATTACACCATCGCTCTATATTGTCACACATGCCTACGTAAAAAATACATCGAAAATGCTTCATCTTCATTTTTGCAACAATATCCTATTTATGCTTCCAATTTTTGACACATTTTTCTGTCTATTTAGCAATCCGCAATTTTTGCATTATGTACGATTTGTTACGTAATCAACCCTTCCTATATCCAGTAGCTCCCAACAATTGCACATTAATCCCACATAATTCACATATATTACACCATCACTCTACATTTTGACATAGGCCTATATGTCAAAAAAATGCTTAATCTTCATTTTTGCTTCCAATTTTTCATCATTTTGACTCATTTTTCAATTTATTTATCAATCCGCAATTTTTGCATTGGGTACAAATTTGTTACATAATCAATCCTTATAATCCAGTAGCCACCAACAATTGCACATTAATCCCGCATACTCAAACACCACTCCCCAAATTCCCAACAGTCCAAACATTTGGCCACCCCTGAAGCCCCCAAAATCCTACTGGTGAATCAACGATTTTATTTTCCTACCACGATAGCGGACCGAAGCGTCGCACAGTCCCCCATACTTAAAGACTCGTCTCAAACCCGCTCGAAACTCCATCCTAAGTTGTGCCATCTCAGATCCTAAGCCAGTCCTTCTGATGGTGGACCAAAATACTGTAAAGCCCAGGTTCCCATCCTCCCTTCCCCCCCAAAAAAATTTTGTGTAGAAAATGGCAGCCACGATTTTCCCCCACTCCTACCCATAAAGGGTCCGTTTCTCATCCAGCCTTCTGATTGGTGGAGCTCCTGCGACGTCAGCCACTTAGCATAATTTATTCAGGTCTGTTTCAAGATGGCCGCCGTTTGTTTTCATCCTGAGAGCCAATCAGGTTTGAGCTGACGTCAGGGGTTCAATAAGAGAGGTGGGAGGCGGAGCTTGCTGCTGGCTTCCTATTGGCTACAGGGAGATAGCAGAATGCGGCAAACTCTCCCGCCAAAATTTACGGCGTCTGGCAAAAATTACTGGCAGTAATAGGCAATTAAAGTAGAGGGGGGTGGCGGGTGGGTGGTAGGGGAAGTCAATGATGCCGTACACCCTTGAGATACGTCTGAATTATTTGGTTGAATTAAGGAGGTGGATCAAGAAGAAGAAAAAAAAATGGGGGCTTGCTAATCAAATAAGTGGCGCCTTTTGTTTTAATTAGGATCAGGCACGTGCGGGTTAGGTTGATCCGGTTGGGTGGATACGGTGCAGTGATTGGTGGCGACCTCTGCAGAATCCGGCTGTTCGTTCAATACTTTTCCACGTGGGGACTCAGGTGGGGGAAGTACGGAAGCAGACACTACTGACACTGTGGCGTCTCGGTGAATTAAAATGTACGTATCTACACAAGCTTTATTTCCACATAAAAAATCTGATTGGGGAAAAAACATCAGTGCGTGACACAGGGTGAGTCAGAAGTTTTGGATCAATTAAAGTGGACGTTATGTCACACTCTGTACATATATATTTTTTAAAAATCTAGGATTTGGGCGTGGGTTTTGTCGAGTTGGCACCACCAATGCGGCTCTATTGGTCCCTCCATCTCTTTTTCACAGCCTGTTAGCCGTGGCTTGCGACATGATATGGCTACCTCCACTGGGGGGGAATCAGCACATTTCAACACCGCAGACCAGGAAACGAGCCGCGTTCTCCATTTCCTCGCTAATTCAGAATTGCAACTACTTTCTGCAGGTTTTGACCCAAGTTGCCCTGCGGAAATGGTATTGCTTTCTCAGGATGCTTTGTGGTGCATGAGGAGGGTCAGAAAGCAGTTGGATATTATTTTAAAGATTAGTTGTCCTTGAAGATGGTGATTGGTGATTTTATCCTGAAAGTTAGCTAACATGTGTTCCTTTGTTGTGTCACAGTACTGACGCATACCAGGCGTGCAGTGCACAGTGGTGTAACAATGTTGTAACAATACAGAAAATATTCAGTAATGATTTTGACAAGGGTGAACTTCTGGATTAATTAGCGGTGCTATTTGGCTGCTGACTCGTTATTATGGAGCACCCTTAGTAATATTAAGGACGTTCCATAGATATTTTCTTGATACCAACGTGACGGGCTGTGACGTAGAATAGGGAAGGTTTAACATGCAATGACGTCACGCTTTAGAGTCGCTCTGTATAATTGGCAGCAAACTATTAGTGTGTGTCTATAAATAAAATTGCTTATAACAAGAGTCATGGTGTGCGCAGGAAATGACCCCCTGTATGCTTCCCTAATTATATATTACATGTGCACGCTTGAGATAAAGATACGGGCCTGATTCCAACCACGATAATAGCTTTACTGATACTTTGTGAATATCCGAAGCATCTGCGAAAAGGGGGAGTGGTACACTGAAGCGTGACGTCCGGGGGGGTCCGGCTCAGCGTGACTGTGCGTGACATGTTAGGGGGAGTCAAAGGAGCCGAAATTATAATGGGACTAAATCATATATCACACTGAGAAGCGGTTGATCACTGACCATGACATGTGATAGCATCACTATTCTCCATAAAATAGAGATTAATAGTCTGGATTGGCTATCGGCTCAGAAGTAACCAATCCATCAATAACTATAGGACAATTTGAGCAGCGAAACACCCTGTATAACCCACATGTCTAATATAATGATGTTCTTATTGACTAGATTGTGTATGGTACCGCAATATAAATAAACAACAACACTTAACCGATTTAATAAAGCTCGTGTGGCACACCCAGAATGTTTATCGCATACTTGCTACTGCAGGAGAAATTCAAGTTATTCTGTGGTGTCGTAAAGGGATTCGAGTAGCTGAGTGACAGTGGTTTACGGCCGCAGAGTATAAATTTTCATGCACCTTTACATCTTGGTTGAAGGTGCTATAAAAGAGTTAATGCGCGCTAACGTTGTCGTAGGACAGGAAACATGTTGACTGGTAGTTATCGTATTCAAGCAATTGGTCACGTTCTCGGTCATGGGAGGTGACAGTAATGGCCCAACAATTTTTGTTTAAGGATGTTTCGACATTTTTGAGTAGCTGAATACGTGATACTGATTTTTAAATTGAGTTATGAGTTAATAGGGAGTTGTTTGGCTCATTTTATCGTCGGGTAATGCTTTAAAATTATAGTGTTAAAATATCAACAACTGACATATTTAAAATCAATTCATTAATGTTTGTTCTAAACGGGCCAGTATAGTTTTTAAAAAACGCTATTGTGTTTTTAAATAAAGATACTGGCATGAAAACTGATAACGATTATCATAAATAACTTCGAGGACCATATTGATTCCTAACTCGATTTTGACCAAAATGTGACGTTTGACTGTTACAGATATCACTTCGTGTAATTTAGTAGAGCTTATTGGCATGTGCTAACAACATAATTTTGCTACGGTTGTGTCAATTAAGCCCTTAGATAATGAAAGTAAGTGATTGTAGGTTCAGGTGTTCATTCTTGACTAGTCGGTTGTTTGAAGGGTAGGGGGGACTGTGGCCTGATGGTGCCGCTGACAGAGGGCGACAAGAACCAGACGGCTAGACGCCATTTGTCCTTTCCATGATGGCCGCCTGTTGTTTACAGAGGCTCCAGTGATGGGAATGGGAGGGCTTTGGATATTTCTACACAATGACAGCGTTGTATATGGGACTCATTCAATTTCAATTATTTTTTAAAATTATGAAGCTGGTTGAGAGAGCCGGGCTGCATGAACAATTTGCGAAATACGTTAATTTATGGTCTTGAGCTGTTTCGCTTATTTTGGTTCTTGTCTTGTATCAATTTTCAGAATGGGATAAATTGATTCATGTCCTTTGTTTCTGGATTGTTAATATGTACCGCCTAATAATTTCATGGCAAAAATAGACCTTCTGCGTGTATAAAGTGGTCATGTAATATTGTTGCTGTTATTTTGTAATGTCACTTCTCCGAATTAATCTAGTTGCGCTCACTCATGTAGTCGTGTTGTCTGCAGCAAACAGGTCGAATCACACACATCTGCAAAAAAAATGGAGTGAAATGTACAGTATTATTTTGTTTAAAACAGGTAGAATATGGTGTCTTTAAAGGACCAATATGGAGTGACCAATCAAACCACAGCGTGATGCATAATGATTTTTAAAATGCCTGTTGATTGGTCACGCCACTATTTTGCCAAATTCTAATAGTTTTATCTGCACCGCATGATATTCATTGTTACTGGAAACCAGCTCATTTTTATGATCATGTCCTTTTATAACATATAGTGTTAAGTCACATATCTGAATTGCCTTATAACTCACATCTATGTCTAGCTGCAGGAAAGTGTTGAGAAAAAATTCATTATTATAGCAGCGAGTAGACGATGCTTTTTGGGTGTGGGTTTTCCCTGAAGTTTCTAGTAACATGTCATCCGGTGGAATAGGGGGGGGAGAGGGATTGGGTATATAGGGAAGGGAGAGTGCAGTGTCCGGAGGGTCTCCCGGGACACGACTCCAGAGTGGAGACAATGGGGCATCTGTCTCCAAGTTATTTGATCCATGTTACTACCCCCCTTATACCCGATATTATATAGTCCTATAACTTAAGCCAGTGTATCCATCCATCGTCAACCCCTATGAAATTCAACGAAAGGCTATGCTTGTTATACAGTGGTGATCATGTTGGATCATCAACTTTCTGCACACACCTCATGTACCGGCATTTGCGAGATGCAATCAGATTCATAAAACGTCTGTGCCAATAATGATATTAAAAGATCAAATATTTATACCTTAAGTTAGATAATCATCATGTGGACAAGTCATGAGCTTCATTTGCAGCTTTTGTACTTGCGGTCATTGTGGAGTGCTCCTGAATATTATTCTCACCTGTTCCTATATTGAAGGCAACTAACCCCTGTGGCTTAATGGATAGAGCGTGGGCATGCAATGTCCAAGATCTGGGTTCAATTCCCGGCAGGAGTGGTATGTCCTTCATGTTCCTTCATTCCTCACTTTCCACGCTGGCGATAATAACTCTTTCCAACCCCCTTTTTTGGCTCACAACTGAGCACTCCACACTGCTGCACCACTACTAAATCGTAAATGCTGCCTCATTCAAATTTTTATTGCTGACTCTTCTTTTATGGTGGGGAGTTATCATATCTGACATAATCTGTCGTAGTTGCGGGTTATAAAGTGAGAATGTAATACCGGAATATGCTGCAGGAGTCTAAAGTGTGCGAGCGGTGCGGTGGAATGTTGTGATTTTGCGAAGAAATATTAGAATAATTGTCTCATAGATAAAAAATTATTTGTGTATGGTTCAGGAAGTGCCTTTGATTTGTTGTTTTTTTGTGTATGTAATTTACTTGTCAGAAAATTGGGTTCTTCTTTGTGGAACGACATGCTATGTGGTAGATTTATAGTTAGTGACAATGGCTTGTTTCACAATACGGAAAGCATGCATATCCTGAAAAATATATTCTATGGTGTTGTCATTGGTTCATGGTGTATGCACCATTTTTCTTTTCTATTGAATAATGCCTCGGTAAAGCATAAATGCTGTTAATTCAGTGTTGGAAAAAAATCTGCCACTTCCTGAAGCCACTGAAAGATACTGAACATATATGGGGCGACACGGTGGCCGAGTGGTTAGCGCCGCAGCCTTCCACCTCTAAGGTCCCCTGTTCGATCCCCGGGTCGGACGGAGGATACTTATGTGGATAGAGTTTCGATGGGTTATGTCCGTGTTCGCGTGGGTTTTCTTGGGGTTCTCCCGTTTCCTCCCACTATCAAAATCCATCACATTACAGGCAAATGATTAGAGTCGGGTATTCAAAAGATGATCCCCTAAGAGGCCCAAGGGGCCTATCACGGGGTATCCATTATTATTATTATTATTATTATTATTATTATTATTATTATTATTATTATTATTATTATTATTATTATTATTATTATTATTATTATTATTTATTTTTATTATTATTTATTTTTATTACTGAACATATATGTTCATATACAAGTATAACTTTCATGTTTAATAGTGTGTTTATCTGTTTGAGATAAATGACGTTTATCATAAGAATTAATTTACCTGTTTAGATAAATATAGTTATAAATATAGCGATGGAGTGAAGATACACTGTAACTGACCTGGATAATGTTTCTGACATCGGTGACTCTCGGTTCATCTTTCGTGTTACATGAATGGTGAAAGATAAATAAATGTTCTCAGGGCTTTATGTTTGGGGGAATGTCAAGGGTAGTCACAATGGTTGGAGGATTATCCTTTTTCCGATGGGAAGCAGACCATATGCGCCCCCTGCATTGTATTCAATGTTTTGATTAGGACTTGGGGACGCATCATTCTGCGCAGGGTCAGGCGTAGGTCGGGAGAGTGATTACGTCTACAGGATTTAATGCACTTAATGTTACCGTATACTTGCACCCGGGCCCGTGTCCTCTTCATCAGCCGTGTAAACTCTCCATACAATATGCACTGTGATGAAAGATGATAACCTTAAGGAACCTTGATGACATGCAGACACATCCCGCAGGATGCTGAATGTTGGCTAAGCTGGTTTCTTACCTCAGTATAAGTCAGCCTGAAATGGTTGTTCCCTATATTGAAACAGCTTTTGGCTATCATCTACCTGTGTCGTCGAGAACTTTATCAAATAAAACAAGCTATATAACAAAAATTACACACACTGCAAGTGGCACATCCGATTTTTATTTTTATTTAGTTTTCATTTAATATTTGATTACTATAGATTCTGAGTAAACAATAAGCATTAAATTTTACCAAGTGGTACCGTCGGGGAATCACATTTTGAAACTGAAAAATCTGATATGCCTAATGTATTTTAGGGCTATAGGCGATACGGGGGTGTTCAGATTAGCAATGTTTTTGTCGCATTTCCCGACGAACCTTCGACAATATGGTACCGATAGATACCAAGAGAAATGTTTCGGATCAGCTAAATTGTAAAGGTCCTTCTGTGGTTACTCGGCGTGGACAAAAGTGCCGGGAGGGTAAACTGGCCGACTCTGATGGGAGGAATGTTGTGTGAATTAGTGGCTCTCATCAGCTGATTTTTCTGGTTCTAACAAAGAGGACCGCCAAGAATACATTGTCACCTTAGAATACTAATGAAAGAAATGGTTCAAAAATTTCTCACCTTAGGGTGAAACTGTTGCCACTGGCAAAAGTATCCTTATCTCACAAAATATTTACATCAAACGAAATCTAATGACATGCATGAAATCTATACACTTTAAATGTGGTGCAGGAACAGCATAATGCAAAACATCTTCCTGCGACACTTTTGAACCCTCCTGTAAATTAATATTTGTATGAAGAATTATACAAACCTAAAAAGAGAAAGTCAGAGTGAAGCAAAAATTATAACTGGATTCAGAAATGAAACAAAAAAATGTACGACATAAAAAAAGAAAACCAGGAAACAGTAAAGGAAAAAAACGGATGTTCCGACAACATTTGAACCTTTCACCCGACCCGTGAACCGGCTTGTAAACTACTCAAACAACCCCCATGTGTGGATGTAGTTTTCAGGACCTTCTTCGAATAAGACCGGTTGTAGAAAATTATTATTAGGGCATTCACTCGTAAGTGGCGCGTGATGAACTCCTCACGCACTTTCATCAAGCGCTTTTAATTTTTAATTACACATCCAGCAGGTTATAAAATTGTTATGCATGAATGATATGTCGGCTTGGGCGAGAAAATTTCCAGAGACTGCCATTAACTCCACAAGCCACCACTATAGCTATATTAATTTACTGGATCAAAGGGGCAGTCCTCTTTATTCATTGGAGAGTGGATCTATCTTAGACACACACGGCAACCCACAGTACACCTTAATCTGACATTGAGATGTATGCATATTATAGGGAAGCTCAGCTGAGCACAGCCCGCGTCATGTACTGTATACATGAGGAAACAAGTAGCTAATCGATCGGCACATGTTAAGTACTTGCATACAGAGCAAGGCATGTGTGCCTGGAGAAATGCAATGTGGGTTGCCGCGTGCGCACCCGAACGTTTGTCGTTGTCTACATCGTTACCAGCAGTTGGTAGGCCTACCTCGATATTTCACACCCCTGCAAGTTATACTTAATATATTGGGCCAAGGTATTCCATGGCAGCTAGATGATAAGCTGTTATGAATTACCCTGGGTACGGTATGTAACAGTCACTACTTGCACTTCCTATATGGTCTAATTTATAACCAGAAAATATGAGACGATGGATATTTCCTGTTAGTAATATTTATGGCACAAAACCTCAATAACTTCGTGTCTATTGTCAAGTGATAATTGAGCCCATATGATATCTTGCATGTGTTCTGCAGAAGTCACAGAATAATCTGTAAATTACGTCAGTGTTATGAACATAAAGAAAATGGAAGCGTTGATTTATAATATTAGTAGAAATGGCTACAGTTAATAAATGTTCCCCATGCAAACATGTACAGTGCGAACCAGTTTGCCTGTATATGTAGTACGTGAATACTATAATGTATAACTTATAATCCGGGTATTGCTTGACCTCATTGGTTTACTATATCTCACCGACCTTGTAGTTTGGGTAAATTTTTGAATCACTGTACTAAGCGCCCGGGTCACCTTTGAAAGAAGGGTATAACTGGGAGGGAAGGTGCAGGTGCAAGCGCAGTGTCTTCATGCGGCTGCATCTGTAAGTTGTCCAGGGTGGTTAGTCTCAGTGAATCTCACCTAGACGGAGCCAGAGACGACCCAACTCCGCACGAGATGAAGAGGGATCGAACCCGGGACCCTTCCGTCCGCGGGCAGCTCCAATATATAATAAACAGCGGGTGAGTCTGAACCTTGGTCTGAACTCCCAAGTATTTCTTGGGTAGAAGTTATCAAATTCTGACTTCCGTCGTTCGAGGGTGTGCATGTAGAGTTGAAGTAGTCTAATTGGAAAGTTGTACAAGGCCTACGTGCATAGTACAGTTAACAAAATGTGGTAGTGCTGGTAAGCACATGATGACATTCCGGAGAGTACTTAGACAGGATTCCAGTCAAATTCCAATCCTACCTTCTGGTAGAATTTTCCCTTGTCATTCTGTTCCGCATGATTTCATCTACAAGTTATTTGTCTACAGCCGAACCCCTTGATGGAACTGCACTGGTAGGTTTCAAAATCACTAGATGATGACCTGACTTTATAGAGCGTTAGGATCGTAATATTATTACTGGTGTTGTTATAAAAATAGTTTTTTTAAATACTTCATAATAGGTTTTACAGTATGATGCACTTGATAATGCATATGCGCATCCGAGAGTAACATTTTTATTAATGCAATTGCTTGTCCTTCTCGATGTTGAAATTTTGCAGACATGTTAATCGAATCCGCATTTGGCTGGAGCCATGAAACTGACAACACGACTCATTTTGGGAGGTAAATCGTTTTGATATTGCTTTTAATTTTTAATTAACTCAAAACGGATTAATTGTACTATGACACCGCACTATGTTGTGACGACTGCAGTAATACAGGCAGTTAGCCTAATGTGTAAAATGTATACCAGGTAAAATTTTGCTGTTTATTTCGCACGGGACAATAATGTGAAACGCACCTTGGATGTTTGCACCGCCTGTAATATAAGTTAGTTTAAGTTATTGATATGTTTATGTGGAGTGACAAATGAAAATTCAAAACAATGCAGCAAATCTATGCAGTGCTCACTTGTATGTGTGTGTGTGACGGAACATGTTCGGCACATTGCTTATAGCGACAGGCATCTTAGAAAAAAATAATCAGTTTATTACCCCAGCGAAATCGCTTATGCGGGTGGAGCTTCTCCT
This sequence comes from Catajapyx aquilonaris, assembly GCA_000934665.2. Taxonomy (NCBI): domain Eukaryota; kingdom Metazoa; phylum Arthropoda; class Diplura; order Dicellurata; family Japygidae; genus Catajapyx; species Catajapyx aquilonaris. The sequence goes on from KZ538014.1 coordinate 60,235, forward strand.
TAACTTTTAACAACAAATTTTAACAACAAATATTTAGCCCTTCAAATTAGTGTCACAAAAAGACAAATGGTTACACACTGACAGAAAAACTGACAATTTCTAATGTAACGAGTTTATAAAAAATAATGAATACTCTGAATCTCCATCATATGGGAAATTATTGGACAAACAGAAAGAACACGAATAAACCAAAATTTTCTCGGTGCACGGTCTAAACGGTGTAAAATCAATACATTTTGCAGGCTATTTACAAATTTGCAGTCTTAGAGATCCGTTTTGCAAATTACGTAATAAGTAACCTAATTATTGATATCGTAAATTAAATGAAACATGCCTACTTCTGGCATAAGGAAATGCTGCTTAAAATGCGTCGATTTACCATAAGATCTTCCCAGTCCTTTTCTACAGAATTTTATGTCCTAATCCGTGTATTTAACTAAATGCCTAATATGTTCTCATTCAGATGAATATATTCCACAAATGATCCTATTCAAACATCCACCGTGGCCATCACTTGTCCACTTATACAAATGAACACGTAATGTATTTTTATCATAATAATACTCTAATTAATATTATGTCTGCAATGAGATTGAGCTATCTTCTAGTAAAGCCAAGTTGGGCTCTCTCTGGACACTGCTGGTTTATTTGGGCCAACTTCATTCATCTGTCGCCGACTGGAATTCTGGGTGCCGAAATTATTGATTTTATGTGCACCAAGCTTTTCTAAGTTCTTTCCACATGCGGGAATAGACTGATCGCCCCAAATAGCTTAAAATATTTGGCCAAAGGCCTAATGTAGCGAAGGCATCCTAAAAGAAATGGTATTTAATGTCAGGGACGTGGCAACAATGTTCCATATTTCTAGGTTTAATGCATAAAGTACAGTATGATGAATAATAGTATTTATTGTTGAGGAATCTTTGGTCATCCCTTAGATATTAATAATTATGCACAAAAGTGTTAGAGAGAGAAAATAAAGTGAACACTGCATTTATATTTTGAGAAGCAAAATTAATTTGTTCTATGGCGCATTTCTTATAGAGATTTAGTACAGAATTTCGACATGCCTGACTAATCTGAGAAAGTAATTAGGTGATGGCTTGCTAGCCAAATGGTTGTCCCGTAGAAGAAGCAATATCTCAGGAACGTTGTGTCCAAAACGACATGATGCGCTTCACAATTACATTCGACCGACGCGACGCAGCCTAACAAACGAGCGAAAAACGCACAACGCGTACCCATATAATTTGATGTAAAATCTCGCCAATTGCAGGTATGGCTATAAAGTTGCAATATTTTTTTGCAGTTTTTTTCTGAACATACTGTAACCATGAAATAATTTTATAGGCATGTATAAGGATATATACACTGCATGTTGTTTAAAATTCCCAACTGACGCGATGAATCGGAAGTTACAAGATCTTCCTTCCGAATCTTTTTTGAAACATTTGAAGATTTAAGAACGCTAATTGCACATTTTCATTAGGATATTCTTTAGCATATATGATGGGCCTGTATGCGAAGCACTAGGGGCAATATTAAATTTAGAAGCGCTATGCAAATAATTTTACTTATAGTATATTACTGAGCCCGCATTTCTAACAACCGTAACAGAATAATGCTGCAATAGCTTTATTTGTTATTGCAAGAGTTAGTATTACTACACCGTATATAGGCTATGGCAAATGCAACTTGTTTTGTCTGCAGTGACTCACATTTTACTCATAAACAAGAATGCGTCTGGGCCATTTAAAAACTGTATAATATACTTATCCGGTTATTTTCAAAGCACAATAGATATGACACTATTTTAAATTATCGTGTTACATGACTTTGAACCTTTTCACTGCAAAGTGAGAAGTCTTACACGAAACAAGACTCACGTTGTATTGCTGAAATCATATTTTAATGACATAAAATAAACTGCCAATTTTATCTGTTTCGTGAAGTATATAACGTTTAACCAGCAGTAACCCGAATTCCGCCAGAATAGTTTTACATACCAGAATTGCGCGACTTGCACCTCTCCTTTTCATAAATCGGACAAAATAACGTGACAATAAACATTGACATGGAATTTGTGCAATGATAACAAAGATTTAACAGATAGTGTGTACCACATTATTCCTCGCAAGAGCTGAATAATGGTCAAATAACTTATGGAGTACGCTAACAATCAAGTTACAATATTAAACTTAGCCTGACCATAGAAAATTATTTACCATCAGGCTAATTGTAATTGCTATACTATATTTTTCGCGTTAACGTTTTGTGAATATATACTTAGATAGGGACTTAAAGGGTCGACGTGGCCGATAGGCCCTACACCCCATCAATATGAACATACTGTAACACCTTTCACTGCTACTTATATGAAGAAAAAAGCAGTCTTATATCTTACTGTGCATATACAACATCTGGGTGGTAAACTGCATATGAAACAGAATCGAAAAAAGTAACAAGCCCCCATTCTCCTGACACTTCCTTCACGCATCATGCCTCATCCCCGAAAATATTAGGGCAATCCACACCGGCTGGTCAGTTTTCTCTGTCGGAAAGCACCCCTGGAGCAATATTACCCCATTCAACCGACACGCAACAATGGGAAGGACGACGGGAACTAAGACAGTTGTTTCCATCTAAGCAGTGTCCAGGCCCCGGATATTCCAAGAGATGGGAATCTATCCGGTTAAGGTCGAAGGTGGCATGGTTTCCCATTGAACAGGCGGTCGTTTTTGGGCAGCAATGAGCCGTGTTGGAGATTTATTTACATAGGCCAGTTGATTGGAGGGGGGGTCGTGGCAAAAGGCAGTGACCATCCTCATTGTTTTTGTCCCTCCATCTGGGCTGTGTTAGCCAGCCCTCGCAATTTGATGGCGACTGGTACATGTTGGAGTTCAGATGAGATAGGTAAGTATAGAGGTGGGGTATATCGGGTGCGCATGAGCAGCGCAGTCCCCATGCCAACCCTCCTCCATGATCTGCCCTTTTTATGACTGGAGGCTAGGGGAAGGCTGCTAGGGTTGTCTGCCTGCCTATTTATTGAGGGATGTAGGAAGACTCAAGACCGAGGGGCAAACAAGCTGCATGGGGACGGGGAAAAGTGATCTCGACTTGTGTGTTTTGGACTGGCTGGGTGCGTAAAGATATACGAAGGGGGTACGTAGGGCAACCTTAGGGGTGGTGTTATTGGTCACTAGGCACCAGTTGGGGAGAAACTTTGATATACCGTGAGGTTGGTGGGAAGCGCCATCTTGGCCTGATGTAAGAGTCTCTTGGCCACATGATGCCACCAAAGTTTGTAATTAGAAACGGTCTTTGGGCACTCTGGTAAATCCCTAACTACATTGCGCTGTATCTCCCTTTCCTGCGATGCTCTTCTTGGTCCCGAAGGAACTTAAACCATCAGGTTGCGAGTCTCCAGCAGTAAAGAAACTCGCCTTTAAATAAGAAAACGTCTTTTGCAAGGAAGGTGGAGCTCGTGATGTCCTATTCACGGTGGCTGTACGACTATTGCAAAAAAGTCTTATCACACCTCAAACTCGTTACTGTCAATTTTGATACCTACACTTGAAGATTGTAAGGTTTATTAGTAGACCTAGTATGGGTGGAAACTAATGTCAACTACATTTAACCTAGGTGAAATTTAGCAGGTTAGTTCCAGTCCTGGAATTTCTGGTGTCCATGTTCCTGCCCACCCATCCTGGTGTCGTAAATTTGCGTCAGGAAGCTTTTACCGTGACCAGGAACAGATGCTGGACAGCCGTACCCTCATTGCCTTTAGCTTCTCCAATCCCCTCGAGTCTTTGTACAGTATTGAACCGGGGCAGTTCCAGTGTTGCCCTACTTATAACATGGTGCAGTAGCGCATATTCCGTCGGCTTGTTTGTGCAAGTAGTGTTGGTGACATCGTGATGATCGGACCTGAAAAAGTAGAGAATCAGGTTAAATGCAATTGTGGAAAAATACGCATGTTAGAAACTTCCTGTACTGCCTTTACGGTCAAGAAAATTTACGAGTCATGCTAGTAATGTCCCACATTACATGTCCAATAAATTACATGCAAAAGGCGCTTAAAATACTTCACAGACCATTGTCATAGATTCCCCCACACAGAGTAAAGTGTTTAAAAGGCTATAAAGAGCAGAACAAAAAAGCCGACCTTGTGAACCCGGTAGCCTTTTTGCAACATTGTGCTATGTGGATGGCCTAATGGTGGCTTTTTGTGCTCAAGCGACACAACAAAGTAGGTCCATAAGCCTAGAAACAAGATAGCCACGCGCTATACCCTATGAGCCTAATCAGGAGGCCATTAAAGGAGCTCTCCATGAGACTAGTTGAGAAAAAGTCTTTTTAGGTTGTCTCATTTTGGGAGCAGGCGGATGATTTGCGCCTCGCTTTTGTTGCAACCTGTTGCATTGTCATTACATACTCAACTGAATCACTTAGCTAACCTTTTATGTGAAACGAGCCCGGGCCTTTTAGCATTTATGACACATATAGTCTTTTGAAGAGCAGGTCATACGTCGACATGAAAAGAAATTACTCAAAAAATGAATTAGACACATAATATCAAATATGGTGGCCGCTTACAGTGTTTAGAATTTAATTTAATATGGACTATAGGTAGACATCAGGTGGGGAAAGCAGTGCCTAGAAGGCAACTCCTACAGGCAACTCTGATTGATCTGGAAAGAGGGGGGGAGCTATAGGGACATGGGGGCATACAAGAGCTGAAAGGGGCCGCAATAGCAAACAATGGCGCGCCATTTTCTGGAATGGAACGCTCTATTCTTGACATGGAGGGAGGGGGGAAAGGGAAGGAAGGGATTTTTTGTTGTTTGCCCTCTCCTGGGGGACTTGGATGGAAATTTCCCGAGGTGCGAGTATAGAGCCTACTCTGGTGTAGTGATATGCCAACTTGCACACTTGTCACGTATCGCTATTTTGAGTAGATCCTCCTCCGAGTGCAAGCCCAAGCCCAGGCTAATCCAAGTGTTTAGTCCAAAAGAGGAGGAAGGGCCCAATGCCAGGAGCTCATTTTTAGGCCTTGCTTCCATATACCCCCCCTTTTCTCTCTCTAGAGACTCCCTAAGGCTTTATCTTTTGCGGTAATACCCACCTTCTACATTCACCACAAGTGAGGGGTGGGGCACCGGCTTTGTCTTGGCCCCGCTCCTAACATTTCCAAAATTGTGCAAACTTTGCCGATCTGTGCCGGTGCGCAAAATGGGACAGCTTCTAACATACACCTATTATGACAAGCATTTCCTGGGACAATCCGGAAGGCTCCTATAAGCAAAATGGTGTAGGGGATTAGCGATTTCCTTTTCTGTCGTAAAGCAGATGAAAGGCTTAGAGTGAGAACAAGTCCCTTCAGGCTGAATATATGTTTTTTGAAGGGGCTTGGATCGTGACAAAGTTTCTTGGACTAGTGGAACATCATCTTTGGAAGCTTTTACTAACTGCGTGTCCGGAATAGAGGTCGCAACCTGCCAGTTAATTTCCTGGCGAAATGGACACCTATCTGACGCTTGTAATAGGAAGCTTCTAAAGTGGCTGGTTGGTTATCACCAGATTCCGCTTCTAAAAGAAAAAAAAACAGGAGGCACTGACCTTTTTTTTTTAAAAAAAAAATCTTTTGTGAATGACCCTTCAGTTACAGATTCCATTAAAGTGAGTGTTATACTGCTTTTCGGGAAGATTTTTATCGCGTCTACGGAACACAGGCCAGTAGAGTGCCACTTGTAGACCTACTCGAGGAAAAGAAGCAGACCAAATGACAGTCTTCTTTTTTATGGTGTCAAGGACACCCTGCGACTTTGAGCCCCTCCTAGTCGTCTCTAATTACCTAGCAGTATAACTGCGTCACATTCCAAGGGTGCAATATGGCATGTTTTTTTCTGCCTGGACAACCAGCGATTTGGTGTCAACATTGCAACTCAAGTGCGGCATTACAGGGGATAACTTGCTCCAAATTGAGCAAAATGCGCACGCAATTGCCCGTAGCGATCGTTTTATGACGCGCACATTGAATTATTTCCCAACGTCACACAAGTTTCGATGCCGAGCTAATTGCGCTGGCCGTTTTATATAAGCTATTAACGCGTTAGCAGTTTGTTTTGCTAACCTTCTATCGGCCATAATTATGTATGGAGACACGCGCAATTTTGTAGGCATAAAACAGCTAAAATGTCAGAGGGAAAAAAATGGAACCCATTTCCAGTGAGCGGACTTGGGCCTATGCATTAGTAGTTGCCAACTGACTTGTAAATGTAGCGCGATAATATTCCAGCAGGGAATTGTACGTTGTGAAAACTCGCATTTAACATGTGATGCCGAGGGGTGTGCGTCGCGACCGCGAACCGTTGTTTGGTATTCATTGTCGGATCTGGACCCATGAATATTTCCAAAAGTTATTGGCTCCAATCGGTCAAGTCTAACTAACAATCAGCAGATGCGCCTAGGAGATCACTGATTTATTCACATGACATGTGAGCACGTGTGGAACGAATGTGAACCATTTCCCAAGAAGCGCAGGAGTGGAAGGTGATTTTGTACGGGAAATGGCCGACCACTTTATTTTTCTTTTTTTTCGTTTTTGGCAAGAGGGTGGGAGAGAGGAAGAAGGCAAGTCTCATGGTAGGCTTATAAGCAAGATGCAGGGAGGCAATCAGCATAGATATCTTCCAGTAGGGATTCGCAATGGGGGGAAATCCAGTCATAAGTTATGGAACGTGTTGGCTTCTTCGTGCACGCCCAAAGGCTGCTACCTCAGGGCCTCGTTCCTGAAATTTTATGCTGCCAGTTCGGGTTGTTTGCAAGCAAGTACAGGCACCCGGTTTATAAGCATAGCTCTATGACACGTACATTTGTCAACTTATGTGCAAGTGACCAACAGCTATTAATAATTATTAGGGGCATCATTTGTAAGATGGCCCTCGCGTAATGAAATATTGAACATGCAAGTTATTATTCCTGGAATAATTTGAGCCGGTTCATTAAAAGTTCGGATGGGACGGAAACGGATATCTCCAGGGTAACCTGAATCCTTGTTGCAGTGACGTTAGCTCTATGCAGTATTAAAGAAGGCAGGGGGCAATTAAGTCACGGAGAATAATGTACTTCTTGGAAATCCCGCCTCAAATGAGCTCCCCCCTTGCTCGTTGCGTCAGGTGCTGCAAAATGGGACGTGCAACGGGCAAAATGGAGGCCACGTGGCAATGGTTACTAGGACTAGACGACCAGCATTTTCTATTAGGGTCAATTGATCTAGTATGTTGCTTACCAGTTAGAGTGATGCTGTAGTTAAAGAATCAAACAAGTTTGGGAGAGAAACGTGGGCGATGGTTGGAGCGTGCTGCTGAATGCAAAATGTTTATCCAACTTATAGAAAAGGTCTGAGTTTCAGAGCAAAGTGGAAGGAGAACTGCATTGCGGCAGCTAGGTGGAATTGACTTTTTTTTTCTCCGTCTTTCCATCCGCAGCTTTTCTGTGCCAGCCTTATTGAAAGGCCATGTTTTATGCATTATGCTGTCGGCGAACTACTCAAGTGTGGCGGAACGGTTTTTAGATAAGGCACGACTGTTGAAAGAGCAAGCAAAGAGAGAAAAGGCGGGGGTGGGGTTGTTCGAAGAGCTAGGAACTGAAATCGGCGTAAGTCTGGCTTTCCAATCCGGTGCAAATTCTTGGATCCCGGTAGACCACTTTTTCCTTCCGCTTCGGGCTTCATTACCCTTGGCTATATACATACTGGCTATCGGAGAGAAACGTGCAGAGATGAGGATTGGGAGTCAAGCACAAAAGGTTCGAACTCCAAACTCATTTTCTGGGCTTGCTTCCCCCTCCCATCCGAAAGTTTGTGATGGAAANGGGTTGTGATTGAAGGGCATTTTTTTCCCCTTGGACGTCATTTTGCAATCCGCTTGGTGGAATGAGTGAAGTCTTAGCTTCTTCAGTTTATATCATGATTTTCAGCCCCATGGCTCCCCATTTCCCCATCCGGCCCACTCTTTTTTGATACAGTGTTTTGACCTGACGAGGAAACTCCAGGGAAATCACCAAAAAGTAGGAATGGCAAGCTGAAATGTCGGTTCTGTATATGTAACAGATTGGATAGATCCTTGCACTGCCCTATAGCCATATTGAGTTCATAATCCGAGTTTAACGTGAGGAATTTTGATCAGTGGACTGCGTAGGTTCTTCAAATGTATTGCTTGTAACTGACTGTGAGTTACGTAGATCAAGAATTTAGAAACAGGTTGTATTAGTAGCTTTAAATAATAATCATTAATTTAATGATATAATTTGAAGCATTCTACGACATTTTGAGAATTGTTGTGTCACGTACCGCGGATATGAAGATCAGAACGACTGGTCCTATATCAGTTATGAATATTGTAGACTGTGATCCGGATATGTCTGACCTTTTCATGAATTATAACTTAATATAATATATTATTGTAAACCAAATTATTGCCGACACAGCTGCTGAATCGCTAAAAATGGAAATTTACAAAGCCAGGTCTCCGCAACATGACAAGAGGAAGAAAAAAACACAACTTATCCCATGCTCAACTGACATATTCGGTTTTTTCCAGCCTCTTCATCAGCACAAACTATAATGTATACTTGTTTGACTAGACACCTGATCACCATCAGTCACCTGGTACTACCATCCAAATATTTTGCAAACGACAAGCACGCTCAAGTTGCATGTGTCATACGTATGGCGGAACATCCCCAACCAATAGATCTCAATTTTGGAAGAAGGTTTCTGTCGCAACTAAATTCACATACATACACTTATCAAGTTTTCATACTATATCCACGCAAATATTCAGAACGGTTTACGACGTTTTGGTGATAAAATCTACGCGAACATTCGTAGAACTTCCATATTTGCCACAACATTCGCGCTTTGGAAGGCCAATTTTTAGAACTTATTTCGATTGCAAACGAAATATAGAGAAATACTGATATAAACCACAATATTAGTCTGCTGCTGAGAAATTACGCCTTTTTTTGTCTCATATATGGAAACGTAAATACCTACATTTGAAATCTTGTGTCTGTAATTTACAGGGGGTGTTCCTAAATGATAAGTCGTCCAGCCATCATAGTGGATGCTTTGCCCAACGTAAGTCTAAAATGGTGAAACACCGGCAGTAACATTTTATTCTCTATGAGCAGACTCTTTAAATAGTTTTCCTGGAAGTTAATTTTCCCAGCAGCGAACTAACGAAACGCCAGGACGGCACTTATACACACAATTAGTTTCACACTGAGTGTGACCACTATTTTTGTGCTTCATCTTCAAATAATTCGTTACTATTTTGCGCATAGGCCTATTAGTTGTGAGCACCAGAAGCTGTCCGATCCTTAATTGTGCCCAGAAGAATGCGCCCAAAGTATGTTTCGTTACATTACAATAACCTTTTTGGTTATTGTAACGATACATGCTTTGGGCGTCATTCTTCTGGCACTCGGACCAGCAGGACCATGTTGAAACCCGTGTAAACTCTCTGCCTGTACACAATCACGGTGCAACAAAGAAGCTATATTCTGAAACAGGAATATACGTCATAAGCCTACCCAACTTATACAGCAGGGTGTTTCTTACTAGTAAAATTTCCCTCCTCCAGCATAATCGTTGGACCAATATACAATCATGAAATGTATATAGTGGTACGAAATGTCGAGGAAACAACCATCAGGAACGGCATATGCGACCAAGTATGAATATGAGCGTGATAGTGACTGTGCATGAGCGACCTCACCTCATGCACAGTCATCATCATCGCCCTCACATCTTCCTTTCTAGGCAACCACTGCATGTGCAGGGTCTATTCTGCATGTCTTTGTGCAGCAAGTGTGGACTGTCGCCTGTTGTGTCTAGTCGTCTACCGATTGGTCCCTCGGGATTTCTCCGTTCTCCCCCCTACATTTTTGACTTGTCTTGAGCTGAGTATGTTGAAGGCAGGACCTTCCACTATACTACAACCCCTGTAACTTACTGCATAATATGACTTACGATGAAATTTTTTGTGACTACTTTGTTATCGGTGATAGGCCTACACTAGATCTCTGAGGCTGTTAATGCACATTAGACTGAAACGAATTTTGCAATAATCAGAAAAAAAGCCGTATCGTTCAATTTGTAGTGAGGTCCAGAGATACTCGCTTGCTTCCATCATACAATGCTGGTATGCTGCAATGGTACACTCAAGCCATAGTAGTCAAATAGAGGCGACCTTATAATACTGCATATTGATGCGGAATTTGTCCTGATAACGCAATAAATAGCGTACAGTACACTTTCCTAACGTTTCCCTCCTGCTGACCATACCCAAATGCATGCTGGTTATTTTTTGCGACGATTTGCGTCAGATATAGACAGATAATTCTTTTACAGCAGCTGATCCGCGGATCAGCTGCTAGTATATGAGTTGATCCTTGTTATACAAGTACATACGCGTATGTAACAAAGATCAACTCATACTGACAGCTATGCTGTAGCATTACAAAACAGACAGTCTTCAACATAATTAGAACCTATATACAGTACCTAAATTGTTATAATCTATAATATTACGAAATCTATACGGCCTAGTTAGACCTACATATTTTGAACTGAAGTCTTGGTCCTCTAGCACGATGATAACGTTTTAGTTGGGACATAAAAACTAAATGCGCTAATAATATCATAATCTGGATAATTTTGAAAACTATCACCAAGGATATTTAATTATTAAATAATTTTAAGTCGTGATTAAAATAATTTCCGTTTCAAAAATGTTTCAATAATCAACTTTGATTGTATTGGTATATGTATACTGCACATGCATATACCATAAGTTCATCACGATATATATGCACCAACGGTTTTAAAGTACGCTATGTGTATCGGAGTATAGTGCCCCTTTAAAATGTATCCTGGCCTTCAGTGATGAACAGAATTAATATTGCTGTTTTGGATTAAGTAAATGTCATTCATATCATATAATATAGATGCGACATGGAATAATGATAAAAATTTTATTTCGATCAGGTTCTTCCGAAAATGGCAACTACATTCTTGCATTTCCTTTATTGATATTTTATTGACTGTATCATTATGGTGAAGCTATAAAGTAGACTCCTTGTATCCTTTCGTTGCTTCCTCGCTGCACTGATCCTATATTGCTTGTTAGGACTATCAGTGTGAAAATAACATTGGAATCTTAACCATGAATTTCATATTTGCGAAAACTTGTACACAATTAACGCGCATATGTTATATCTAACAGGTTTTCTTTGGCTTTTATCTAGTGTACCATCTGGCCCACGCTCTTTATGCATTGTTGGCCAAAATTCCGGAAAATTAGGGCTTATGCCCAGCAAGGTGAAAACGAAAATGTCGCATTATGTGTGATAGTATTACACGTCAAATACTGAATTGAGGTTATTATCAAATTAATCATAATTTTTCAATTGCCCAAACTTAATTATTTGCATGTCTCATTATCTTGATTGTAACATGCTACTTATACATTATCATTCGATACAGATTGACTTCGTTAAACTACCTATATGTTCTGGCATGACTGAAAATAATAATTTACTAATATTTAGGGAAAGTTTTCTCGCAAACTGTGAGTTACATCCTGTTGTGGGTATATTCGACCCATATACACATTTTCAATAATTAAGCAACACCCTACACAGTAGTATATGCTTTTAAGCATAATATAACTCAGCAATATTTGACAGTTCCAATCACTTTTTGACTGAGTATTTAGAAGCCGTTAGAGGTTACGGCCTTTTCGTGGCAAATGCGTGCAGTTTACTCCGAAATGCCATTTCCCTAGCCAAAATGTGAGCACCAGCATGAAGTCAAGTATAGCCCCCCATTCATTTAGATCCCTAAGAATGATGCCAATGAATCTCGCAAGCACTTTGTGGCGCCCTCCCGACATAACCCTTAAGCCAAGGCCTGAGTTGATTTAACGCCTTAATCAAACTACATAAGTCCACTCACCTTGTAAATTATACCCCCATGAACGCCTGCACCCATCAAAAAATAAGCCATCCCCTTAAATATTTACCCCCTCTTTTGAAACATACACCTATACATATACCTCCCCCCTTTCGTTTTTTTTTTCTGAAATTGCGGGCACACTTGAAGCACTCACAAAGTCTAGTAGATGAAGGTGAACAACCCCCCCATCCTAGCTCCAGGTCCTAGAGTCGGTTGGGGGATCGGCTGGAAGGCTATTGGCAGAGCGGACCCCCTAACAGCTCCCCGGTTGCCATGGCAGCTATGCTACCCCCGGCCCTCTCCTGGATGTCACCATCTTTTCCAAGCTGGGGGCGACAAAATGGCCCAGCTGCTCCTCCGACCAGGGGCCCATTCCCTGCTTCTCTTCCATTCCTTTTTTCTTTTTCTCGAATACCCCTTTTTTGTGGCTTGCTTCCACAATAAAACCTGCCTGCGGATGCTACCCGTTCTATACCTACACGACGCCGGCGCTACGGCCTTATAGGCCTACTATCAAGGTTTGAGGGTGGACTCCTTGTTGTTTTTTTTGGGTGTGCTGGTAGGCAGTCGGATTTTTGCATGAACGTGGATAGGAATGTAAAAAAATCGTTCTGGAAATAGCATGAACATAATTAGTGTGTTAGCGGACATTCGTATTAGTAAAAAAAAATACGGAAAATTTCTACCATGTTTTGAGTGGAATTATACATGCAATTAATGGCCCATTAAAGCTGGTCACCTTGGTAACTTACCCACTAGCATTTTACGTTGCCATGCGGAAAAAAAACGGTGGGCAAGTTACGCGCTCCAGACTATAAAATGCGGAAAACGAAACGACGATCTGACGTCATTATTTTGTTCTCATGCAACAATAGGCGTAAACAATGTTATGTTTGTTGACACTGTTTACTCATATTGTTGTGTGACGTCGGATCGTCGTTTCATTTTCCGCACAGTAGAAGGGTAGGACTAGTGGACAAAATTGAAGGTGAGGTGCCAGGAGTACGTGGAAATAAGCGTGCACAATATTTTTACAGATACGGATGTGAGCTAAGTTATGAAAAACACGGTGTTATGTTCGTAGGCATTTATTATAGGCGAAGTGGTAATTTAGGGATATCTTAGGTTCCCATTACGCTTTTAATATGTCCAGTGTGATGTCGCTTCTGCAGGAAACTAAGGAACGGTTGTATCACTGCAAATTAAATTAAAATCTCGTTATTTATCATGCATTTTTCTATATAACCGGCGTTTTACCTTGTTTTGATGCAAGCCTAAACCACAAATTTTCAGCACTTTTACAATGAATTATTACAACCACCAGTTATATTACTGCCAATTCTCAGAATTGCTGTGTACATCCAGAGAGCCACCTTTTGGCGTATTTTTTTAAAAAACATCATATTTTGTTTGCTCCACAAATATTTTCTTAAAGCAAACTTGGAATCCGGCAGCCAACGGGTGCACAAAACAGCATTCTTTTACTTGCCGCGACAAATTTTTTCTCCACAAATAGGCCTACGAAATTTTTATACTGCTGTGAATATAACTTACATATGTAAAATACCACATGTATGGAGGCAATAATATCGCTAAATATTATTACCTTAAAGAAATGATGACATGCTGAAATAAGTGTATACACCTTAATGTAAGAGGTAGAACTTTACAGCATTTTTAACGATAGTACAATTTGTGAACACCTGGGCAAGAGTGCTTTTTCATGTCGCATAGAGTGCAATAATATTTTCACGTTGACATATTCGACTGGTAGAGTGCATAGAATGGTAAATGATGCTAAGTCGTACAATGACTTTTCAAGCCTTTTCCATCTACGGATAAAATCCTGTAAAACCCGTTAAGTTATGTTACCGATACTGATGTAAACCGTTTTGCATTAAATTTTCTTAGAAAGAACTAAGCATGCTCAACACTTTCAAGGTTTTGTGAAGATGATTTCATGTATAGTGTACACTTCAATTTTAATAGAGCCTTCATTGTTCTCATGTGAAAATCAAACTATGTTGCTCTTGCTGAGTCGATGTGCTGTACTTTATAGCACAATAAGACGTAGGACCTAATCCTCACATCCTATTTTTCTTCGCTATTTCGTTAACAGCCATAGAAAAGCTGTGCCGGACGCCGGATTTCAAATAGTTGACTTTATATAGGCGACACGAGTGCCGGTTTAGTTGCACAAATCCAGGTTTTTTCGTACATGCTTTAATGTTGTGGGGGCAAGTACCTAAAATATAACACCTTTTATCATTATTTTTCGCAATCGCCAACGACTTTTTGTGAAGTCACTGCCAGCAACTCAGTCTGGGTGATGCCCTCTATACCCCTTATTTTTGTTTTACTTAATTTTATATTTTTGCAAATACTATTGGTGTGATAGAAAATGGTCCCATGTAAGCTAGGCCTACAACATGTGAAGCTGTTAATAAATAAAACCAGGTGAATGCCCTTACCTTTACAGTTCCCTTCAGTATTTCAGACACAATAACACACTTACAACAAAGCAGACCAGAAATTAGCAGATTTGAGAGTGTTTTCATAAACATTGGCGCATCTACAACTAGACACTTACAAGGCACTACTGTACATCCAAAATAAAAGTGCAGTTACAGTGTTTTCTACGAGCGCTATTCTCGCCTAAGCGTCTCTAAGTGCGGACTCACTTTTGGCTAGGATCGCAAAAGCCACACTTTCCCAGGACAGTGAAATTTATTATGTTGTTTAAATCTGAATTTACTGCCTGCAAATTGCAGCCGAAAATTTGGCTAGCCCCGAAAGTGGTCAGAGGCGTTAGCGTAATTTTCGGCTTCCCAGTTTGTCCAGTAGATTAGCCGGCCGCTTTGGAATGAGCTGAGATTCGAGGCTAAAACCTCGGCTGGGAAAGCGAATATATAAATACATTGAAGCTAACCCGAGGATTCCATTGGTTGCTGGCAAGCCTTTTTGTCAGGACGGCTTTGATGGCCAGCTGCTATACGATGCGAGTGTCCTCTATCGCTTCGACACTGAGTAAAAACTTGTAAACATGCAACATGATATTTGATGCATTAGACGATCTACACAATCATGTGTTAAATGATGTGGTATATTTTTAGTTTGTCAGAATTTGCATTTAAAACAACTATGATTTACTGAAAAATGTGGTTATTAGCACAGATATAATAACAGATAATTATTTTTGTATTCTCACAGCGAGTCTCTTTTGTCTGATGTTTTATCACTGAATATTGCCATGCAGTGTGGAACCATTGCGTTCATGGGTGATCAGCTGCTCAGCTAAATAACTTTCGTTCTAGGCTACATTTCTAGATTTCCTAGTTAGCAGTGTTGAAAAATTGGGGAGAATATCAAATAGAACATGGTGTGCTTGAAGTTGTTTTAGGGAGTTCCTTACGCAATCCTAAATAATATGCGTGTCCTTTTAAATCTTGAAATGCACATGTCGCGTACACATTATATACTCATTACAGCATGGTCCATATAACCTGACCTAAATTTATAAGTACTTAAACATGTGTGATTATTGTCATGCACCATCGCATCATAATCCCTGATTTGAAGAAGTTCACGCCATCTAGGGGGCAGTAATGGCAATGAAAGGAAGGTGAAGGTTGTTACCGGAGAAAGGGTGGGCACAAAAAAAAATGACTCAGTGTTTTTGAAATGTCTCCAAGGGGCATTCCGAAGCCAAGACGTTGTTGCCATATTGTCACTTTTTTGAACCTTGGAAATTTCATACCATCCGTATTAACATTTATGGTAATGTTAGAATGGAATTGGGCCTGCATGTAACCCACTTTGGGGACCAGCGCAATGGGAGCCCCAAAAAGTGAATTAACAAAAAAGGGGCGTTCTCAGGTACCAACTGCAAAGTGCAGTGCTTATAGGGCTGCAAGTATAGTGCATATACAGGGTCAGTCATGCGCTGTGTCTGCATTTGCATCTATATTAGAGCACTAATGATGGCCAATCGGATAAGAGAAGGCGGCAATGCAATCAGCGGCTGCTGCTTAATGAACCAATAAACAACAATCAGCTGTCCAACAGATGATGACGCATTGTTGGAATTTCTCTTGGGGATAGAGATGGAATTAGGAGGAGGGAAATTTCGTTACGCGGAAGAGACACTGGATTCGCAGATTACTTGGCCCAAAATAGTACTTTTGCATTTCAATACTGCTACTGAGCTTCGAAATGAAATTAGATGGCTATTGAAACCAATTAGAATATTGATGAGGCATGCTGGAATAAGCTTTCAAATTGCTGGAAATATCGTTCCCACGATCATTTCTAAAGGGGAAAAGGCAAGTTGCTAGATAGTATTAATGCTTGCTGTAGAAAGCTCTTTCTGAATATTCAGAGTCGAGAGCAGTTAGGTTACAAATGAGGATCTGTAATGGTAACAGAAAACTTGGACTACAAGTTTTCAAATTTAACCAAAATCGCTTTTTCTTTTGCTGACCTGTCACCAGAGCCAAGAATAGGCTATAATAATAATAATAATAATAATAATAATAATAATGAGATTTCATGCCTTATCAATCAACTGATTACAATAATTTAGCGTTTTAGCCTCAACAACTGAGGCGGAAAAAATCAAGGCCATGCTTCTCCATATTCTTTAACGACATGCTGTCTACATAGAGAAGGAATAATAAGTTGGCCTGGATAAAGGAATGGCATGGAGACGAAGGGGGAGATAGGGTTAGGTCGGTAATCCTATATCTCCACAGCCTCTCTTGATGTCTCCCACCCAACAACGTAGACGAATGAATGGTATGTGGTAAGTGGTGAGTTTGTTAATATGCAATTATGCACAACATGTGGAATGTTTCAAAGGTGCGTATTGTCCTCACCTGTCGAGCTCTGTTCGTAACATGAGGTCACCTTGGATTGTTCCAACATGATAAGGGTAATCTGAATAACTTTGTGATGTGCTGCTCAGTACATAATTGATGGAGGAATGGGTGTGTGAATGTCATTAGTGAAAAACCAAGGGAAGAAACATGAATAACCTCAAGAATGGACCGATATGACTTTATAGGCCTACAGAAACTCACTGATGTAGAAAGGTTATGTAACTTATATATTATTTGAAATTGCATTCTTAGAATAGGCCTAATCGCATAACAGTACCGGTACATACAAATCGCTAAATATATTAAATATATTGCTTACCCACAGTCCCACACTGAATCAGGTGATAATATGCCAGATTCTTGTTCAGAATAAGGTCGTGGGTTACATTTGACCAACAAATTGTGGCACACTTGAATGCATACGTATTAAGGGAGAATATTATTGGGAAAATGAAACACTTGACAAGAAAGAAAACCCAATTACATTCAAATAATGGAAAACGTGTTAGTGCTATTACATTACGACATGCATAGAGTATACTGCAGGTATAAAAAGTTCGGCTAGACATCCTGGCGCTGCACTCATCAGTTTGTCACCCCCCCCCCTCACACACACACGCAGAGAGAGAGAGAGAGAGAGAGAGAGAGAGAGAGAGTTTATCTTTGGCCAGTGCTGACGGTTGTTTAGCCGAAACTTTTTGACAACTACTGTAATACATAAACATAATTATGTAGCATTTCAAAATTAGTTGTGATTTTATGTCGCATCGGAATTGTACTGTTTCTCACCAATTGGAGCCGTTTTCACCAGCACACGATTGCAGTAGAATAAGTACTGTAGTAACTCATTCATAATGCACAATGCACATGGTCTGTGTATAGCATTCGGTCGCAATGATTTTTATCAGAGTCTGAGATTTTTTTACTGATTCTCGGTCTGGTATATAGAACCGGTCCTAAATAGAAAAATTCAGCACGTTGAGTTTTCTCTATAGCTCACCCGCATAATGTGGAATATTAAGGCAATTTAAAATCGATAATATGCATAAAATGCCTTGAAAACATGTAGGCCACTGCCCTTTTATTCTGCTGCGATATATCTACACTGGCACAGTTCCAGGGTCTTTTAAAATGCCACTGTGTACAGTCGTATTTTAAGGAATTCTGGAACTGTGCTCCTATATAGATTCCTCTGACTTGCGGAACACATTGTGACACCGGTATTTTCAATGGATTTCATAGAATGAAGGAATTACCTAAAGTGAAAATGTGTACGCGCCATCAAGTGTCGAGTAAATGAAATAAAGTTACAGTGCAGGTTTATTTGAGCCAAAGGGCATTTGATGGTGTGATTTGTAGGTTATCTGCCTGCCAGGAGGAGAAAAAGGTTCATAGCTATACAGTACATACATTATCTATACTGGGCAATAATTCTGGTTTGATGAAAAAATATTCGACTTTCTCTATTGCATTATCTTTCACAAACTTGTATCAGATATACTTCAATCTTGCTGAAAAGATTTAAGCTGCCTTAAAAGAGCAGAAATGTTTCCAGGGTCCCAACTGTGCTTCCCCGCTTTTTTATGTTCTTCAGGGTGTTGGACCCAAAGTGAAGAGTCTAAGACGCTTTTTTGGAGGTAATCACAGAAGACAATGTCAATTCTGCTGGTCCTTGATGACGATCGTTCGATACAATATAGGCGAGGTCTGTTCCAGCCATGAATGTAGGATGAAAAGTATATGCACATTTTTTTTTCAAGTCTGGATTGAAGGTTGGGAAAAATGTGAGCCCCCCCCCCCCTCTTCGTTGATATAACTAGTTGTCCTGGCAACACGACACTTTTAGTAGGAGACAGACATTTTTTTCAGTTATCTGAAGAAGTGTGAGTGTCATTTGTCTTTTCTATTGCGTTCGAATTGAGCGAAGGAGACGACAGAATTTGGTCAATTTCTTGAGTTACAAAGCGCGCATCCTGAATTGCGTCAGGTCTTCTTTATGGCGCCTGGGTCATTACTTACGTAGTCGTCCCTGAGTTTCGAAGGACATATTTTTCGGGAGTCGGACATATTTGACGCGAGCCTAAGAATAAATTTTGGCGGTGATTTCCACATCTGGAAAGTGCTGCCCTCAGCATCCTACAATCAACCATGGAATGTGACTAGTTATTTACATAACGTTGTTAACCTCAAGTTTGAAAATGCTCGGGTAGATGTCATCACTGTCCCTGATGTTATAATGTCTGGAGTCATTTTTTTATATAGAAACGGTCATGTTTGATGCTAGACGTGGTGACGTGCTGCTGAGCTTATTAATTGTCGTGGATGTCAGCAGTTTGCAAGCCACGGCAGCGTAACATGGCGTGTGGATTGCTACCAGTCATGTGCAGGTTTATGTGTCAGTCGCTATGAATTTGTGGGGTGTCATGTGGTAATGATAACAATACATCATAACGACTGCGTGCGCACGATACGGCTCACAGATTCATAACTTTTGTTTTGATGAACAAAACTTTTGCTCAAATTTTTTTAATAAATATGTGTGTTGATAATAAACATCTGGCAAAGTTGTTTAAGAATATAACATTCTCGGCAAGTGTTGTGTTCAAAAAGGAAAATTGAATAAAGCTACCAGGGGAAAAGCGTTTTCCCCTTCCATTTGGGGTGTGTCACATGTGCAGCTGGTGCAATATGTGGGCACCGTATGGTAGCGGCCATTGTGACATTGTCTGAATAAAGATTAGCTTATAGCATTAAGGTCATATGCATGTGGGACACGTGGTGTGGACCCCCCCCCCCCTCCCCCACTAGCAAAATGGATCTACCGTAACAATAATATTGCGTAAAATGTGCAGCGTGTGCCGTAATTATAAGGATATTTTCATACAAATAACATGCTCACGTGTTTCCCAATTACAGGGATACAATACGTTTTCATTTCAAATAATTGATAGCATCATATATGAAAATCATAGTCGGAATGGGGGCTAACGGGATTGCGCTGGCTAGCATTCCCAACGCAAATGACTGTCCAGGATCCATAAATCTTGCGGCCTGGCTAGGATTGTCCATTAGGTCACCATAAATAGTGCCCTAAAACGTGTCGGTATCGGAACAGAGGCCTTCACTTCCCTCATTTTAACTGGTATCTCAGAGATTTATGTTCGGTACAAGGCTGGAATATCGATCGTGGAGCTGGTGTGAAGCTCCGGATATATGGACGGTCTGGATGGCTGCTTGTGCAAATCTGCCAAGTCGCTTTCAAACAATAGATTTCCTATTCTCAAAGTCTTCCCTTCAGGCCCTAAAATACAGAAGTGTGTACCGCATACGAAATAATTCGCATATAAAGTAAAACCTGTCAAGTTGGACAATAAATAAGTTGGACACCTTCTTATGTTGGACATATTAAATGGAACAGTCAGTATCCAACATACACAGGTTTTACTCTAATTTGTTAAACATATTGATATGCAAAACGTATGTACAAGAAGCAAAGCGCATGCGTGTGAAACTTTTAAGTGCTCGAGTTGAAACTTTGATGATAGTAGAGCAGGTCTTTGGACTTTTTACTCATAGTTAGAGCAAGGTCCCGGATGCTTGTGTGGGTGTAATTACATCCATCAATCTGAAATGTAATGAAGTATTCACAAGTCCCACCTGCGAGATATGAAAAATTAATCCAGGGGCCTAAGAGGCAGTGCCAGTTTCCCCTCCTTGGCGAATCCTTTTCATTTCTCGCCAAGTTTTTCCTAGTTCTACTTCCTCCTCAAGACTTCCAACCGCGAAAACTTTTCCTCCATTTTGTCTTACTAAGTTGATGAAACCTTACGTAGGGCGTGCACGCTCCAAAGCTGTTCCCACTAAAAAAAATTTATTGTTCCATGTAATACCACCTCAATGTCGGGCTTGTTTGGCGAACTTGTCTCACGAGGCTGTGGAGGAGGCTTTTTCCTCATTCGCCTGCTCCAAATGGAATGAGTCTGCGCTGGTCTACCTCTAGGCGAATCAAGCTACAGAGGATTCCCTCTTCTCCCCATATCTTCTCTCCTTCTTCTTTCCATCCTCCTTGCTTCCGGGGGAAAAGGGGGGGGGGGGTAAAAAAAGACACATCGTGTGAGGGAAATTGCCACCCAAGGAGAAGAAAAGACCAGGTCTGAGGGAGACAAAATACGTAGGATTTGCCAGGAATTAGCTGGTGAAAGGAGAGCAAATGAAAAGGTTGGACTCCCTCCTCCACTCCTAGGATCACATATTTTCACCCCCTCTCTTTTCCTACCCCCCTTTATTTAACTTATATGATGGCATCTAACAACGTGGCAGGCCCTTCATGTAGGCCTAATCACTGGCCATGCCACCACTGAGCCTCACTTCGCTTTTATTCCTCATCTTCATCTCGTAGCCTTATAGAACTGGCCATAGAGGAGGAACGTGGACGAAATACTGATCTGGAGGTGTCAGAAGCGGGATCATTCATGGAGGGGAAAAAGGGGAGAGTGGGGGAAGGGGGAGAGAAAATGTATGGATTCTCCCCTCTGCTTCCCTCCATCCTCATTTAACCCACAACCCGCAACCCAGCCTCTTGAAGCATGCAGTGCATTTATGATGAGTCTCATCTAGGCAGGGAATAGTTGTGGGCCTGCCAATGTTCCTCTTTGCGGTCGAAGACTATTTTTTTCAGGAATAGGAGGAGGGGGCTTTTTTGGATGGACATCGCCGCCAAATAGTTGGAGGGAGGTGTGAAATGAGATTCCAGGGCCAAATGGCAACGGAGACACTTCTCCTTTCCCTCGGCACTTGGGATTATCGGTCTCCGGCCAGCCTGTCCTCTTAACTTTTTCTTTTGTCATCCTGACTCATTCCAATAGCTCCCTTGGAGATCAGGCGAGCCCTTGAATTGTTTGTATGGCTATCACCCCCCAGTGGTATGCCCAGAAATTTTTTAAAGGGCCTACGCTCTCTCCAGAAAATTTTAGAATCACGAATTCATGAGATTGCTACAGGCCTACGGGATATAACCCGATAGCGAGTGAGCAAATTTAGCAGCATAATAAAGCAGCATTGCACCTATCACGCAGTAACAACAACGACAACAAAAACATCACAATGTTTTCTCATGAAAGGGGCAGTCAGCGATAAAGAAGACACAAATAATTAATTTAAAGAAAGCTAAGCACATCATACACATTAAGAAGTGACATTCAATGCAATAACATTACTTATGCAGTAATATTGTTATGCATAGAAGTCTCTGGCAGCATTCTTAATTGGAGCTCCAGAATTCTTTGTATCATGTGAAGAGTGAGAGAACGCTGATATTGTAGCTGTTATGATCATTCCTATTTAGGTCAGGGACTAATTTAGACAATTTGGTCATATGATTAAAAGCAATTTCTTTCATAGCACATAACGAGTTTGGGTGGAAGAAAGAGAAGTTATCCCATACGTTTCCTTTTTGGAGAATTATCAAAAACACACTACAAGCTAATATTTTAGTGGGAATATTCCATAGATTTATTTACTGTGTGGGCGGGGCATCGCTTGAATATTCTATATTCTATTTTTTGCTGAATTATTAGCCATTAAGGGCCGGTTGCATCTGATCCTTATTTGGCCGTCAAATAGAGATGATACGAATATATTCGAAATCTGATATGATTACTGAATCCAGGGCTGGCACAACCGGCCCTAAAATTAAGGAAATCCTTAATATTTTGCCCCAACACCACTAAGCGGAGGGTGGAATAATTACCCTTTCCCAGCCGTACCATTTCATATGGAAAAAAACCAAGTAATTGAAGATATCTCAAAGATCATAGTTTTGTGTCACTTAATGGCTCTGAAAACAACACAGCCTGTTTTTTCTCAGTAGCCAAGTCCTTAAGATGCTTTCATGTTATGTTCAGATGTAGATTGATTGATAACTTTCATATACTCACATTATTAACCCTGAAAAATTTGCTGGGAGGAACATACTGTACAGACAATTACAGATTTTTTTGCCTTCCCTATAATAATACCCACACCATATCACTAATTTGTACAAGCAATATCATGCATTTGATATCAGGATTTGCCGTCTAAGGGCCGGTTTCACCGAGCTTGGTATATGATAAAACCAGGTTTCTTTAGGAAAATCCATACAAATAGATAGGGATTTTGAGAAAGAACCCTGGTTTTATCATATACTGAGCTCGGTGAAACCGGCCCTAAGCCTTGACTCAAGGGTGTATCAATTGCCAAATTTGACCCCCATACAGTTTAGTGTTGTCTGGGCATGCTTTAATGCCCAGATCAGCATTTTATACGGTTCAACTCTCGGTGGAGATGACGAGGTGAGTCAATAAAGACCTTCGTTTCTTACCAATATCATAGGAAAAACTGTGGTCCTCTTTTTTCCAGGTGAGAGTGCTAGGTTAATATTAGTCCTGTTATAAGTATTACTAGAATTATCCTTAAATTTATGTGTTCGTCTGCTGTCAAAGCTCAATGACTTATTTCACTAAAATATGGGGTGTTGTGATATTATTTTTTGTCCGACTTATAAACACGGCTGTAACCAATCTACGATATAAGGTTTTTATAAGGCATTTCTTTTTTGCATAATGTGGTAGTTTAATGGATGTGAATATTCATGATCTAAAAGACGGTTGAGGTGATTACTCATATGTGAATGGGATCGAGCACATGTTTTGGGTTCACCATCGGTCCTGAATATCTTTTTAAAGGTAATACCTTTGACATTGTGTGCACCTTGCTTGAATAAAGAATCCTAACTCTTCGCAAGTCATACCAATGACTCTGAGAGTCACATTGTTAGGATCATACTGTAAAACACATGTTCCTGACACAAAAACACTTCCCGTTGGTGATTTGAATCATATGAATCTGTCCTAAACTCCTAATGGCCAGGACTTAAGCCTCTATACCTGTTATTGGGTACGTTGGATCATGTGACTAGCAACAATGGTGCAATATAGCAATTAAGTACCCTACCAATAGTACGGTAGTGCTCTCAACTATATACTGTAGTAGCAAAGACGATAATGTGACTCTCATCAGCAATGAACTAACTTACACTTATACTACTGTTATAGCAGTCAGGAAAAAGAGAAGTCAGGGGTTTTTCTTAAGTATATAGTTTTGGCACAAATATGATCAATTATGAAGATCTGAAATGCAGAACAATCAAAGTCACACTATGCAGGCGAGAAATGAAATTAACATCGTAGAAGGCGAAGACGATAATTTGCCTATATAGTTGAAGCAATAGGTGGGCAAGTTATTAATTAATTACTTCAAATGGTTTGAAGTGACATGTTCCCCTTTGCAAGTATACCTCTAGACATTGCATAAAGTCAAAGTCATCCAACCGCAGTCAGGCAGGTCCTACTATACAGTATATAAGTAGTTGATTTGTCACAGTGGTTATCATTTTTGTGGGCAATAAGCCAATAAGCGAATTTCCTGTAATTTTGTGGAAATTTCGCAGAAGGCTTCTCATTTCGGGAACGTCAGAATATTATTAATACTTCAACAACCACATCATAACAATCCGAGAAGACACAAGATAATACACCAAATCAGGCGTAAATACACTACACATAAACTGACGAAAATGGGCCACTAATAAGCTTAGATAAGCTAGATTCATATTATAATAAAGAAACTGGGAAAACTGACACCAGATATTATGTTCCATGTAATTAATTGTACTATCGCTCACATGACCCTATACCGGTATGACACTCATCATGAAGCAACTTGCATTTCCTTAACTTATAGCGTAGAATTCTTTGAAATTTAACGGTCAATATACTGGCCACCGCCATCAATATAATGTTCAGTTTTTTCACTAGTATTTTGGTTTAAAAAGGAGTTCCTAAGAGGAGTCTTTCCAGGGCGACCGAAGCAGTAGTGGTGTAGCGGTATGGTGTCCGACTGCTAATCGGGAGGTCCTGGGTTCGAATCCCGGAGGCCGGCGACCCTGACCATGGTTTTCTGTGGTTTCCCATGGTCCTTGCAGGATAATTCCGGGGTCGTTACCGTAATATAGGCCACAGCCGCCTCCTTCCTTCCCTTTCCCTGCTTCATTCCGGTGATGAGAAAAATAGTAAAAATTGGAAGAGTTCCGGACAAAAAATTGGGAGAAATCCCCCCCTAGGAAAGCCCGTAGGCTGATATGGGGTATCAAATTATTATAGTCTTTCCAGGGCGAGACAATCACGGATCTCATTGTGTTATAAGGTAACTCCAGCCAAAAGGCACAGGTAGCTAATTAGTCCACTTGGTTATTCTTGGCCCATTATGAAAGCGTGGCAATAAATGGCCCTAATTGACATCCACTGGAACCACCCTTTTCCATGGCTATAATATGATTTCGACTATATTCGGATACAGTAATGGTAGTTTCCCTGCCAATTTCTATGCATTACAATAAATAATAATTCATACCCCGTTATCAGCCATCGGCTGTTTAGAGGGGAAGTTTGTTTTTACCTGAAACTCTTTGCTTTTCATTTTACTGCGCTCTTTGGGATAGGATAGGGACGGAAGGAAGCGGCTGTGGCCTATTAATTACGGAAGCAACTCCGGAATTTTCCTGGAAGGACCGTGGGAAACCACATAAAACCACGGTCAGAGTTGCCGGCACCGGGATTTGATCCCAGGACCTCCCGATTAGCAGTCGGACACCATTTCCCCTCCTCCAAACTGCTTCGGTTACTAATTTCTATGCATTTATTGGTTTGATTTTCGTAACTTGGAGGACCACAACTCACTGAAGGGGAGTTCAAATCCGCAATTTGATATGTGCATTTGAAAGAAACTTTAATGAGTTCCGAAATAGTCATACTCATGCTTAGATAAATCACACATTGTATATCTAAAATGGGGCACAAATGGTTAAATTTTATTTTTCTCATTATTTGACCCATGCGATATCTTGTGAATGGTATGCATATAATAAAGAGAACATATCCCGGGGCCGGCGACCCTGTCCATGGTTTTCTGTGGTTTTCCATGGTCCCCCCCAGGACAATTCCGGGGTAGTTTCCGTAAAAATAGGCCACAGCCGCTTCCTTCCTTCCCTATCCCTGGTCCCATCCAATGGTGGTAATCCACCCCGCTAAGAGAGCCAAAGGCTCTAGCACGGGGTATGATAAATAAAATAAATAAATAATAATGAATAATAAAGAGAACACTGTCTACTTGAGGCATACTCAAAATCTTATGCTATTTTTGAAGCTCTGTTGCCATCATATTAATGGGGCAATCCGCCACCTACGAAGTCCGTACCCGTTTTCCTTCCGTATAACTCGCTAGAAATTATATCACATCAAAAAAATCGAAAAGTGGTTTAGGAAGCTCTTTCCAAGGTCTAAACCTGATCGAACTCAATTGTTAATTTGCTACATCATGGGATCCAAATTTTGGGTGTTATACCTTACCCTTTTCCCTTTATCAACCGCTATACGATTTATTTTGAATGGAGCTTAAAATAAAGCTAACGATGTCTACAGCGCACAATATAGAGGTCCTAAATAGATATCATGCTAATTTCAGTAATTTGTAATGAAGTAACCGAAGAAGCGCCGGCACAATTGCACAAAGTCACTAAAAATAGTGTTTCTGCCATTCAGATTTTGCGCACGAAAACACAACAATATTTACCCTTTCAATTAAGAACAATTCAAAAAATGCGAGTGTCAACTCATGAAAAATGTCAAAATCATAATTTTTGACGGAATTGTAAATGTGGCAATATAAAAATTGGGCGTAATTTTTGTCCCTGCAAAGATACTGCTAGCAGCCTGCTACTAATAATCTGGATTCTTCCATATACAGTAAGCTTTATCATGGGTTACCAGTGTTGTTGGATAGCATCACCCAACAATAAGAGTAATCAGTGTTTATAAAAGAACACTGCTTACTCTTATTGTTGGGTGAGGGCATCTCCATGAAAACTTGAATAGTGGAAAGTTCCAATGGTGCATTCTCAGGTGTCCTTTGACTACAGAAGTATATGTTATTAGCAGGTGGGACGAAAATTCCACCTTTGTGTTTGACCACTTGTCAAAACCAAATCCCTTGTTCACTTTTGTAACAATGATTGCAGAGTAATGGCATAGTTGACATAGTTAACCCTTTCATTCCTGAATTTTTTGGGCCGTTTCTTCTCTTTTTGAAAAAAAATTTGTAGTAGGAGTGATATAATGAAAAACAATATGCTTCAATATTTATCATTTTTACTCGTGGTGGTCCTTTGAAATGTAAAAATGCCAAAAACATTCACCTACAGGGTGTTCCAGAAAAAAAATTTAAATGACATTAACTTTAAATGCAATTAAATTAATTTCAAATTTTAAAATCACTATAAAATTGTTACGATGGTTGCAAAATAATACTAAAACACTGTACTATGAGAAATTCCTAAGCGTCCAGACTTATGGGACACCCTGTAATTATGCCGCCGGGTGGGGGGTTGTTTACCGTTCAAGGGCGCGAGCAAAATATAACAATCCGACTTTGTGGGTGCTGAGTCACCATCCACTAGATGGCACAAGAAGTTTGACCCACAAAGTTTGCCTTCTGCATGCGAACGCTTTGCCGCCAGATTAATTGTTGCCATATGGCAACAGTGGGAATGAAAGGGTTAAAATGACAAAGACGTTCACAAGAGCAACAATAATATCGGGCACAGCAGTCAGAAAAATAATTGATACTTATAAATACTTAACACTGTGCTAAAAATTCTTAATAATATATTTAACACAAATATTTTCAAGTGTTCTATACCACTGCAAAATATAGAGAGTGACAAATGACATTCCAGTTTTACCCCATTATGAAATCCAGTTTTAAATGTCCAAGCCTGACTCTCTGAAATTGTCATACCGCGGTTGATGTTTAGCAATAAAATGCACTGGTTATAGCACTTTCTCTGCATGTAAGCACGCCAATGACTAGCCCTCGACATATCTGGCCCTTCTGTACCTTCATTAGCAACAAAATGTCTGGAACGCCGTAACAGATATTTCGCGCCAAAAGTTTGCCATCCGAATATTTTTCTCTCTATAGAACTTGGAATTAGGCCATAAGTACTAGTGGCTGCAGGCCAGCAGACGCAGCGCGGTTCCCATTGATTACATAGCGCGTTAATTATTGGGTCCGCTTAATTAAAGTATCTGGAAGGAAGGAAGGAAAGGTCGTTGGCGTGCAGGAGACGAGCCTAGCATGGAAATGAACCCGAATGGTCCAGAAGGAAGGAAGGAAGAAGAAAAAAAAATCACGACCCCCCTCCCCCTCTTTCCTCCTCCCTAGTCTTGGCACTTCCACCTCACCACCTTTTGATGAAGCCCAGTAGGTCGGTCCAAGGGAATGCAAATGCCGCTTCCAGCTCCCACTAGATCTCCTTTACAAGGCCCTTGGATGAAGCTCCTTTATTCTAGAGGCTCCGCTCTGTGGAACTGGCACTTTGCATTACACCAAGTGTTTTATGAACACCATCAAGTGCAGATACGAGATGTATTGGATCAGGAATTGGGGATGGTCGCGCCACCAGGGGGCTACAGGGGAATGACAAGATGGCAGTCACTTCGACGCCGTTTTGTAGCAATCCGCGGGTCCATATTCAAATGGATGTGTTTTAGTGTCTGTAGGAAAAGGGATATACCAGGGGGAGAAAATAGCCATTGACCTGACACTATTGCAGGGAGGTGTAGACTGATTTCCTGCCGAGTTGTAAATGTACAAAGTCGGTCCATTCATTGCATCCGGGTTTTGTTATAGTGACTAAACGTGTTGGAATGCAGGGGGCACGGTTTTTTGGGACTTGTTCGGGGTTTGAGTTTATCAGTGGGGGGACTCATAGGAAAGTTGTATTGGCACCACTGAAATGGATGACTGTAATCTCGTAATAAAGCCGCCAGTTACCTTCCATTCATCAGTAGAGGCCCAGTTTCAGAGATTCGTATAAAGAGGGCCATCTTATCTACATGACATGGTACGTTCAAGTGTATGGAGATCATATATAACACTAATGAGGTTCATTTGTTCTTGGGAGTTTCTTTTACGTGTTACTTCAACTGACAAGCTAAAGTGATTGTAATATTTTTAAATCCAATGTCGTTCACTGATTTGCCCTGATTTTGTAACACCCTGTGCCACGTGCTTATACGACCACCATAAACCGGCATATTCGGCCAATATACAAAGCTACAACCCAAAAATCCAACAAAAGTGGCAATGAGGGACTCCGGTGTTTACTGGTTTGAGAATATGAAAGTTTCAATCAATTACCACCATAGCCCCTGAGTCCAAATTGAGCAGTGCTTCTCGTGGGGGTAAAATGGGCCATTCTCCACCTACCCTCCACCAGTTGGTGTACGACAAACAGATTATCTTTCAGTACCATTGAAGCTGGGTTAGGGAGGTTTGAGTGTGGGCCCATAAACATGAGATGACCAATAAAATTTCACGGGTTCCCCCCCCCCCCCCTTCCCTCTCTTTCCAACGCCTTCCTACTCCCACCTCCTTCCACTTCTGCTGGAAGACTCGTCACGAATAGGTTTCACAGTAAAACTTGATAGTGTCGGAAAAGAATCAAGTGAATAATGTATTCAGCAATCTTTCTACTCCTGGTCTCTTTTCCCTACTCGTTTTTTTTTTCTTCTGGTGGGTGGGTGTGCCACTTGTTACTCTCTCAGGAGTCGTTCTCAGTGGTGATTGTCAAACTGTCTCATTCGATTGCGCATCCAAGAACAAGTTTGGTAAGTTGGTCCCTGCGGGTGTGTAATGAGCTTCATTCTTACTCGTCAAATAAATTGTGGGACAGATTTGTTCTTTAGGGGCCTGATTTTTTTTTGCTTGAATGGACTAGTAATTGGGTGGTGGTCTATGCCTAAATAGCCACTAATAGCGCAATTTAAGCATTCAGAAGTATTTATTGTGGCGCATTTTTTTCACCTTTGGTATACAAGGTATTAGTAAACCTGCCTAATAACACCTTTTTTACGACTTTGTTGTGATGCTAAGAGGATTAGCAGTGGCAAGGAAAAGTCGAGGACCACTTATTTACAGTATTACAAGCCTCTACTAAAAATACCTCCCCATTTTTTTTTTGCCCCCTCCCTATTTTCAGTTTCCGAGTGGACTTTAAGTTAGGTCTGAAAGTTTTCTAATCGAGTTCTTATGAGCGCGCGGAAATTTTTCGGGCATTTCGGGCGCCGTGATTGGAAGAGTTGTCCAATTACGTAGGTCCGAAAGGTCTCTTACGCAGCGGCAAATGAGAGCTCTAATGTGTGTTGGAGTAGTTGAGTGAGCTGCGGAAGTCTTACCCCAACCACACAGTGCCCAATTCCGTTAATCAGCCTCCACAGTGGTTTTATCGCCATCCCAGTTGGAAGAGTGCATTGTACCTTATACCTCCAAAATATGTGGGACAATATGAATTTATTTTTAAAACCGTATTGTGTGACACCATTTAACACAGATGTCCTATACATATAGGACACTAATTTTGAGTCATTATGTTCATTTGCTCATAGAACGCATTTTATAAAATAATTCATGCATATGTGGGTTTTAAAAAATGATTACGTTTAATATTTGAAACATTAAAAAAATTGTTTCCAGTGCGCATTTCAGTGATTTGTTGCAGTGGGATTATAAGACACCTAGTGGACAATTCTCATTAGCCTAAGGCAGAGGCAGGCGGCAGGAAGATTGGGAGGGAGTTTCCCTATCTCGCCTACAAAATCCTCCAGTTTCTTCTACCAGGACAAGCTCATTATGATCCCCGGCGGCCACTTTGAGAAAATTATAATTGCATAATGTCGGCATAGCAAACAGTTTATACTTTCATAATACAGAGTATTATATCCGAATTAGCAGCCCTGGCACTTAGGCGAAGCGCTTCTCCAGGCAGTGTCGTCGTATGTCACCAGCCCGTGTTCCTAACTTGTAAGCTAATGCCGACTGTACAATGCATATAAAAGGCACATGCGAATTATACGGGCTCTGGTATGGCTCGCATTATTGTTGGTACTAGTTGCCGGAAATCAGATTTGTTTAGTTGCGCATTCAAAAATTAGTTATTATTTTCAATTCAAAAAAAAACATTGTTATGCAACATTTTAAATATTTTCAAATTTGGTAAAGTTTCACTTCATGCGGTTAAATATAACCAATAAACTGTGATTTGTAACCATTAGTAGGGGTTGACTGCACAAAGCAAAATACATGTCACACCAAAATAATATTTTTCTTTCAGAGTGACATCGTGTGGCTTCCAAAATAATTAAAGCCTCTGATCGACCATGGAAGGCAGTAGTTCATGTAAGTAGCTAATCATTTTGTATTGGTGTGGATCACGCGACCACACGTCCGATTGGGAAAGTAGTCCAAATATTGCCCGCTGTGGAATAGAAAAACCTGAGTGTCCAAGTTGGAAGGTGGCTCCATCTTAGTGGCACCAAAATTTGATATTGATCCTTACAACGAAGACACCTTGCTCACACCCTCCCTTTCGACCTGTCCTCCCCATTACTTTTTTCAACTTTTTGTTATTTCAAATCGCATAATATTATGCAACAATGAGGCTGAATGGAAGAACCTGGCAAATTGCCTGAAAAGCAAGCCTTAACTATGATGACTAAAATAATCAAAATAGCAATATTAGTTTATATCATAGCATATACTAATAGCTGTAATACGGTAACAATATTGTTTCCAAACAAAGCATGCTTATGCATCATCATCTAACTAATTACAGTCAGCCCTCGGTTACCCGCAGTTTAAAAAGATTACAAAATCGTTAAATAAAAGCATCTAATTTCAAAAATTCAGCACACGTATCGTACTTTTGTAACAGTATACAGTTATTGCTTTTGTTGATGTCTGAATGTCATTCGTAAATTAAACTGAGTCATTGGTATGTACATTTTATTACAGTACTGTATAGTATTATATAACTTATAGTTATAACTGATATTTATAGCTAATTGTTTTTGTTGGTGTCTTAGCGTGCATATTTGTAGATTAAACTTATCTGAATATATGTTTCAAGAACTACCACTGATAACCGGGGCCGACTGTACATTTAATGACCCTTTACCTTTTTGCATGATTTTATGCAGCATCATTTACGTGCATACGAAGCACACCCTTCGATCATTAGGGCTATACAGTATATGCATCGAAAAACTCCTTGACATACACCAAAAAATATAACGCTTGATCAAACAACCCGCCGCTATTCCGGAAACTAAAAAAATCTCCGACAACGATTTGGCGGATCGTAGCAATTTCCTATATAACCAAGGCTCTATTCATACATTGTCATTCCTCAGCTGCTGCAAAACGGTCTCATTATAGGAGCTTAAACAGGATCTAAATTGATCAGTGCCATAAGGAAAAGAGCTGGAAGTGCTCTTTCACATTTCCTAGCTCCCATGTTCTATATCCGCCCACCCTTCCGTCCCCTCGCCTATTTTTTTTTTTTTTTAAGTTGTTTTAGCCAACGGAGAGTAGAAGAAGAGATTACTACAGTAAGCTTGATTAAAATTCTTACGCTAATCGTACCGCTGGGAATCCCTAACTAGCCGTAACTTGGAATTGTTTATTGTAAGATAAGCCGTATTTGAGGATAGTTGGGTTTAAAAGCATCATAAAGAAACGCTCCGGTCGAGAAGAATATTGGAGAGATTTCTCGACTCCGAGGCGGTGAATAAAGTTTGCATAAAAAGGAGCGGATGCGGAAGAAAAGGCAGCACAAAATGGGGAAACGACGCTCGTACCGGATTAAGCGCAACTTTTACCTGCTCCAAGCACAAGCGAGATCTTGTCGTGGCAAAATGAGCGGGAATTGCTCACTCTCCAAAATGTCCAGGGAAATCCTATTTCACACTCCAAAAGTTCTCGATATATATATTTTTTTTCACAAATTTTGCTTGCGAGCCTTAAAAATTTGTGTGCACTTACCGAAGTCTAGGACGGAAAGTTGTCACCTCCAGACACATGTCGAACCAGAACTTATGGACCACTGAAGCCACTTTGAACCTAACAAGACCTTTCTCTGAAAAAAACTGCGCTGGATTGGTGGATTCCATCCCTTTCCCCTTTCCCTGTTTATAACCCTTTTATTATTTATTGTTGCTGCTTCTGGTGGGTGAAGGGAAGACCTCTTCTTGTTGCGGCCATAATCTGGGGTGGGCTCCTCAAGACCTTGACTAAAAGAAGTGGCCCAAATTTGAGGAAGGGGTTAGGTTAGTTCTAAGACGGAGAGTGAAAGCCTGGAAGAAGAAACCCTCAACATGTTAACCAGGGTCGTAAAAGTGGCTGACAAAGAGGTATTTTAAAGCCAAAGGCAGAGTATTGCATGTGTTTCTTTATTTAATTATAATAGAATTTCACGTATTTTTCTGATGTTGATTGCATGGGTGCATTGCAGCATGGTCCTATCTGAAATGAAAAATATTTGTATTAGCCAGTACGGGTTAGTGATGTATCGGCAATTGTCCGGTATATGTGCGTAATTATGTGAAATCAACAGTTACAAGTTGTCCAGAAGGGAGCATGAGCATAACCGATGCAAGTGAGCAACTAGTGGAAGAAGGTCCGTCCATATAGCTGCCTCTTCCGCTTCAGGACGACTGCCGTTGAGTCTGTTCCCTCCTGTTACGTATACTGAAGGTATACCGGAAATAAATGCACTCAGGATACATTCAGTATACGTCCAGGGGGTGCTAACAACGCTCGACGAGATGCTCGGACCTTCAAAGTGGAGCGCAGTCGACTTAAAATTTCTTCTGCATGAAAATATTTGTGTCCACTCTTTCTATCCCCTTAAATTCTATGGGTTTTGCCTGATTTGGACTAGGGGTGAGTAGCACACTTCTAATCAGCGTCACTACTCTTAACTATGCAGTAACATCCTGTCTCCCTCTTCCATTTCAGCCAGAGATGAACCAGATCTGTGCCAAGGTCAACCAGAAGGAAATTCCCCTCTCTTGTATCTTCCCCAACTTTTTTAGGACAGGACCTTGAGCACCAAAATGGTGGGTGTCCATCCCCTTCTTCCAGGACAGTCCTTCCGAGAAAAGCCAATCGGGGGCCATCGAGGATGGCTTCCGAGAAGCGACACTCTTGCTAGTGTCTCGCCCTGCCATTTATGGCCTTATCTGTCCTTTATATTTGGGGGGGACCCCACCACCTTTGAGAATGGTCCAAAAAAGAGACGCGCTTTTTTCAGGCCTAATTTTGAGTACGATTGAACTTGTGTATCCGGATGGAAGAGAAGCAAAATAAAAATGTTATCAACTATCTATATGATTATTTTGAATTTGCGGAAGCGAAAGTGTCACGATCAAATTTTGTTTAATTTGAAAATTCATGCAGTAAAAATATGCCAAAAGTAAAAAAAACTAAGTGTTTCTGCCAACACCTTTCAGCCTTTTATGCTTGGGCAAGTGGATTTTTTTATCGCACTTCCACTGTAAAATGGGGCACAACTCATGCACTACCACGTCAGTGTAAACAAGTAACATGGCACTAGCCACATACATTCCGTAAAAAGAATTTGGTTCAAGTGCAGCAGGCAATGTTGCATAACTTCTCATTGGACTGATGCTGACTGCACGTTATTTGAATCATTAATTTAGACGTGTGACATGCCTCATCGAGTGTTTCGATATGTTTTTTTTTCTTCAAATTAATTGAAATGCATGTCACTATAAAATATTTTAGATCGTTTCCCATAATAATTACAGAGACACGGAACTTCCCTCATAATAGTGCAGACTAACGACATCATAGTATATGTCATACTTAACCGTTGGCGTACAGTAATTACCAATACTGCAACAATTTTTCAATACGACTCAGGAACAGTCCATGTCCGCACATCGTAGCCATCACAGCGTTGAAGCTGAAACAAGAAGCAAAGTATGAATGAACAACAGCACATGTCATAAAAGCAGCACATAAACATGCCCAGCCAACCGCACCATTTGACACCCAAAGTGGCCATTACTCTGTAAGTGCCATTTTGCTGCCTAGGCTTATCATCTGTTGTTCTGAATTGTACCTTGCGCCTTGGTCTGGTCACGTGGTGCTAAGCAGGCAAGGCCCCTGATCAAAGTCCGACTTCTGGACTCATTGGCTGGAGTAGTGTCGTGTAAAGCAGTACCTGAACAAAAGTGTGTCGCATTATATGAAAGATGGAGTACAGTGTGTGTGTACAGGAAGCAATGTCGCCAACAAGGTGAGTGTGACTTCAAATGTAGGTGTGGGACATGATTCGTGGAGTGAGTGTCGCAGGCAAGCTTGTAGGTGTGGAGTAGTACCCTAGGGTATGTCATGACACAGAGTTTTGTGAAGATAACCTCCCCGCAGGACACATTCCCTCGCAATAGAACAAACCGCAACGTGGGTAAACTTGGCTGACCGCCTCAATTTTCTTGCTCGGTCGATTCAGCCCGTGGGAGCATGTGATTGTCCTCTAGGTGGTCACCATTCATGACCTGGTATCATTAATCGTGAGGAAGACGAGCCATGTCAAGGGAGCTAGGGATGTCAACAAGGGAGATATATTTTCGTCTCGCCTCCCTTTTCTCTCCCGCTCTTTTGTAATATGATATTTTCCTGGAATGGGAGAGGGCACTGGAATGACCTTTGAAATCTCCTCAGCATATTTACGCCGCCACCTATAGGTGCCTGCAGACATAAAAATAATTGGACAACACCTAACGCGACTTTTGAGGAATGAAAAGTGCCCAATGTGGACCCACATTCTTAAAATATCGTCAACCTTAGTAACCATATTCAGAGCCGCCAGCTGAATGCATGCCTTGTTTAACATAATTATTACAGTAATGTTGGGCTGTTGCGGTATAGTTTCATTATTGTGTTTCGGATGTTCTTATGCCATCCAAGCAGTTGGATTGTTCTTCCATAAAAAGTGAATTTACCTGCATTTGCTTGACTCACGTTTTTGCTGATATGTGAGACCGGTTTACCACGCCCAGAAACACAAGACTGCAATATCACATCCTGTGTGGGTCTAACTAATGCATGACAAGATCCCGTAAGTTTAGAAGACGTTACACATCACTCTGAAAAGCCTTGTAACCTCACACTGAGTACATCAAAAATAATGCAAGCAACAAAACATACATGGGAAATATTTCGCATGCTAATTTCTCCCAACATGCATTAACGCCATTGTTCTTGCTAATAGGCATTATTAACCTTCAGTTGATCCGAACATATAAAGGTACCAAGAATGTGACATGTTGCGGACACACATATCACGTGACGTCACAAACCTGAACCGAGCAACGCGTGGCTACTTGAGAAGCCTGTGGGCTCAGCATTTTTACACCCAGTTCACGACCTAAACATGAACCGAGCGAGGAATTCTTGCGCCATGTGAATGGCCCTGAAGAATACAAGGACACATACTGACCTCAATGTACGCGGAGCATCGGTGGCTCTCATTAATTTTCACTATTTAAATGCATGTAGGATAACTCTGTATTGCGTAAATGGGTTCGGTCATTGGCGTTCGATGCCAATTGTTCTAATGGGACATTACAAATCGGAAATTGATTGGAATTCGGATCATGGATATATTATTCAATTCTGCATAATTCTTGTATAAGTAGCTGATATTTTGGATAAAAGGTACAACTATGCCAAAGTACCTACTTAATCATAAACAATTAAGTGCAAAAAAATTGCTAACTTTAAATTGGATCACACTGGCTACTGTTCAAATGAAATGTTCAACTAATACGTTCAAAGGAATAGAACTTCTTCTAATTTTATTCACAAAAAAGTGTAAATGGACTCGCAGACTGCCCAATAAATCATACCAATCATACTCATTGCCCCAAAATTATTATGTAGGCTACAACTGGATCTGACTTCCATCAATAAAGTGTCATCGTAATGTCACATCAATCTTAGTAACAAGTAGTATCACCGAGTAAGAGCAAACTGACGCCCGATTTTCATAATTATAGAGTTCATAATATTTAATCTGGTCGTAGGCCTAAATCGTCACCTGTTGACGAAGGGCACCTCAATTACATAATTTACATAATATTACATCACACAAGGAATTCTTTTTGATGGCTGATAACTTGTAGAGCCAGGATACATTTGTCCGAAACTTTTTTGCCACATAGCTTGATGGAATTTACTTACTACTGTTTTCAGAGTGGATCAGAAGTCGGTAGCTATTTTTTCTTTCCAA
This sequence comes from Catajapyx aquilonaris, assembly GCA_000934665.2. Lineage (NCBI taxonomy): Eukaryota > Metazoa > Arthropoda > Diplura > Dicellurata > Japygidae > Catajapyx > Catajapyx aquilonaris. The sequence continues at coordinate 97,388 of KZ538014.1, forward strand.
ATAACTTTCCAACGGGTACACATACGGAAGTCATACATGATTTAAAATGTGCGGGAATTCATAAGAATTTATATGGGTGACATTTTGCTACTGCCGCACTGCTAGCGAGCGCAGCTTTACACTTCTTTCGCGGTGGCGCTGTTAGCGGGTGCAGGTTGACACTTCTTGCAGTGGTGGCGCTGATAACGGGGACAGCTGTGAACATGTCGGACCACCTCTCTCGCTCTCTGTGATATCACAGACCAGCCCCCGAACACTCCGACCCCATTCGTATGTCACATACAGGTGTTCCGACATTTTGTTCACAGCTGCCCCCGTTATCAGCGCCACCACGGCAAGAAGTGTCAACCTGCGCCCGATAACAGCGCCACCGCGGAAGAAGTGTAAAGCTGCAATCGCTAGCAGTGCCGCAGTAGCAAAGTGTCACCCAGATAAATTCTTATGAATTCCCTCACATTTTGAATCATGTTTGACTTCCGTAGGTGTACCCGTTGGAAAGTTATTTGGAAATCTAAATTTTTATTTCGGTACGGTACCGACTTCTGATACACCCTGTAGTAACTGCACTGTTTAAAGCAAGTTCGGCTCCAATAATGTACGAAGATCATAGCACGTTAATTTTCAGTTTGTGACACTCAGAGTTGAGAATGGAATGTATTCCGTGATGGTTATACTTCCAAGGTGGTTGGGGTGGTATTACCCGCAAATCGTTCCCTATTTTAAATGGTTAAGTTATCAAAAAAAACGTTTGACAAGCTGATATATGCATATAAAACCAACTCTACGGGGATTTAAGCCACGTTTACATGTGAGCGATTTGATCAGCGATGTTGCAGCGATGACATAGCTGAGCGAGAGTAACAATCGTGGTAACAATATATTTTCGCCCCAAATCGCTCGCGTGTAAACGCGGCTCTATGCTGCTTGGAAATACGAGGAACCTGGAACAAACCTGGAACGACGCTTGGAACAACCATTAATATGTTTAGTATATACAGGGTGTCTCAACTTTTTTGTCCGAACAGTTATCGGAAAAGCCTATGTATCTTCTAGCTTTGTATAGTCAGATTATGCCACAACATTCCTGGCACATCCCTCAACTGATAAAGCCAGGGAAGCATCACTGGTTGCAAGTCACTGGCTAAAAAATAAGCAGCTAAGTGCAATATTTCCGATAATTGTTCGGACAAAAAAGTTTAGACACCCTGTATAATTATGGGTATTAATGGGTAATCAAATTCTACCATTCTAATTTACACAACAAAAGTTATTTCATGACAATATATAGAGCAATATTTGTCAAAGTTATTATATCTTTATCATAGGGAGTTACTTTCGGCCCAAATGCATATGAGTCTGTCGACAGCATTCCCAAACGCCTACAGACAAATTCTCCCATTGCAAGTTAACAAAAATAAAGCTCGTTTCATGACAAGCAATATTTGACAACGTTATTACAGCATGCTAATATAGGGAGTTACTTTCCGTCCACCCTGTATATGTAATTAATTCAGCAGTGTATAATAGTACTGAGGTCACAAGCCTTTTATATCAAACTCGCGCGCCATTGCGGGCCTCCAGGTGTCAGCATCAGGGATGGGCAAGATGTATTTTGTATATGTAGTGTATCGGCGACACGGAGATAATTTATTGCATTGATTACCCACATGAATGCTGATGAACACCCTATTTGTTATTTGTTACCCCAACCCCCAAATCAATCATCGCATTCGTATAGCTATACATGTAGTCTACTGTAGTATTATAGTATTTATAGTATAGCTACTGACGCGTGACGCCACAAGCTTATCATTGTCAGTTGCATTGTCCCACTAACGTCGACAAATATTCAGACTGCCCAATGCGTTACAGTCTGAACACGGCAAAATCCGTAAATGCGTTTTTTTTTCATCTATTGCCACAGACGAGTAGGTTGACAATGGTCTACAAGCAACGGTCTAAACTGCCTAACCGGTAATGACCGGTTAAAACAACCGACAAGTAGTTGAGACAGATATTATATATTTGAAATTAATAATCATAATCATCATCAAAATAATGTGGTTTATCCACATTACATACTACAGGGTCATACAGCCCTGTGGTTTGCAGTGTGCACACGTCACACATCTGGCGCACCTCTGGCTCATTTGAGCAAGGAGTGCGCCAGATTTATGGCGTAGTGCACCACACTGCACACCACAGGGCTGTACGACCCTGTAGTATGTAATGTGGATAAACCACATTTGATGATGATTATGATTATTAATTTAAAATATATAATATCTGTCTCAACTACTTGTCGGTTGTTTTAACCGGTCATTACCGGTTAGGCAGTTTAGACCGTTGCTTGTAGACCATTGTCAACCTACTCGTCTGTGGCATTCGATGAAATAGATCCATTTACGAATTCAGAAGATGTTCAGACTACAGGTATTTGGCAGTCTGAATGGGGATGCGATGCGAGTGGGACAATGTAACTATTAATAATAGTCTTATTGTAATGTCAGTATTTACTATAAAATACTATAGGGCCTACAACTTACGTATATACGAATGTGATCACTGATTTGGGGATTGGAGTAACTAACAAATAGGGGTGTTCCTCAGCATTCATGTGGGTGATCAATGCAATTATCTGCGTGTCGCGGACACAGGCAAAATCAACTATAGTGTAATATCGTCATATAGTAACACAATTATTAAAAGTATGAGCGCCAAAGTTTTACATCATCGCGCATAAGTCATAGATAAATTGACAAAGGGGAAGACGGCTAAAAAAAAGTATGGTCTATAGTAATTTTCGACACATCAAGAAAATATAATTATTGGCCCATCATATAGATACGAGGTGTGATCAAAAAGTTCCCGGACTGTCCATATACCGTGCAAACCAGTGGAGCTACGAACTTGTGACGTTAGGGGGCGCTAGGTGCACCTTTCATCTATTAGTCTGAAAAATCTCGTCTTCATAGGTGCACATGTTTCCGAGTTTCGGCAGTTTTCTTGACACCGTGTTGTTGTGCTTCTGCGATTTTTCGAAATGGCTGACGTTAGGGAGCAAAAGATTTGCATTAAATTTTGCTTCTAGCTCAACAAAACTTCGGATGCAACCTACCGAATGCTGAACAAGGCTTTTGATGAACAAGTTGTAAGACAAGCAATAACATATGAGTGGTTTAACAGCTTCAAAGGTGGCTCGCCAAGTGCGCGGCAAAATCAACTCAATGCTGATCATTTCCTTTGACATTTTAGGAATTGTGCATATGGAGTTTCTCCCTCCTGGTAAAACTGTCAACGGCAAGTCTTACTGCGATGGTTTGAGACGATTTAGGCTCAATTGGCCGGGGACATGGAAGAACAGAGACTGGTTGCTGGCTTGCTGCACCATGACAATGCCGCCTGCACACACCTCACGCGTAGTCAGGGACTTCCTGATAAAAAATAACATGACCACTGTTCCCCACCCTGACTGTTCGTTTGTCCTGGCACCACGTGATTTCAACCTCTTCCCTAAAATGAAATTTGGGTAGAAAAGGAGGCATTTTGACTCCACTAATGAGGTCTAAGCAAAATCGCAGCAGGTGTTGAACACACTACTGTTGACCAATTTTTTTTTTGGTGCTTCCAAAAATGGGAAATTCGCTGGAATTGTTGTATACGTGCCCAAGGTGACTACTTTGAAGGTGGCAGTGGAAATTAGAACTTAAAGTAAATATTAATGTTTTTATGAACACAGTCCGGGAACTTTTTGATCACACCTCGTATATACTATATAGGCATGGGTGGAATGCTTTCAATCCGCTCTGCTTAACTTAGACTGCGACAATGCAACGCCCAACAATAACTGCGATTTTAAATTCTTGCATATTTACTACCCTCAGAAGCATACAAATGGGGGACCTATTATTATTATTATTATTATTATTATTATTATTATTATTATTATTATTATTATTATTATTATTACCCTATATATTTATCAGCAAAATATAAAGCAAATACATTTGAAAATTTTACTCCTGCTACAAAGTACCTATGGCTCAGGTAATTCTGTCATGAACCTCTTCCTGAGTCCATCCGGGCAATTAGTTCACCTCTGCGTCTCTCTTAACTTGCAGTAATGTCGCCTTCTGGGGCATGCCACAGCCATTATACCTGAATGGCTGTCAACGCTTTGGAGTTATAAATGCTTGAAAGAAGAAAAGGGCCATCAGGCAAGGACAATGGACTCTGTATCACACGCCACGTTTGCCGCGAGTCACGTGCACCAAACATTTATTTACCGCAACAGGGTGGTGGAATGCATGGATAATATCACCACTCTATTTTATACTCCTCGGCCCTTGTTCCAAAATGTGGACCTTTTTTTTTGCGTCCAACGTCTGCATGCTGGAACCTTTTCAAATTTTAGGGAGACTTTGTATAAACATACTGCATAGAGTTATCAATCTAACAAGCGTAACTGATATTTTTCTGTGTATAGGGTCTTGCTGGTATAGTATGGTATGGTAACAATATAAGATTTTTGTTGAATGTCATGCTACACAAATATTTTCCTAATATCTTGTATGGATGGTATGTTGCGATGGAATTTTCCGTGTAGTGTTTAGCGATTTTTTGACAATTATTAAGTTGTAATTTTTAAAGAATATATTACTCGTACAGTGACAGAGAAAAATATCAGCTGAGCGGGGTATTCTTTTTTAATGCTGGAGGAAGGTCTCTGATAAAAAAAAGTTTAACTGCTGACCATGGGTAGTAGGCTAGTGGTTCCAAATGGTCCATTCACAATGGTATATGATCTCGAAAATTTACGTGTTTATTGACCTGCAGGAATACTTCCATTCAACATGTGCTCAACAGCAAATAGGCCTACTTTTGATAACACATGAAGGTAACGGGACGAAATGACATCTAAATATTAAGCAGCTTAGTTCCAAAAAGTTGCTTACCACCACGAATAAGTCAGCTGGAACACACTGCACATATGGGGTGATCAGTAACTCCAGCAATTCCTGCAGGCAAGGCCATACCTTGACTTAATTAAGATTTGATTATTTTATCATTCTATGTATTTAGGGAATTTCCTGCATTTCATGTTACACGTCTAGTCGACGAGTGACACATGCCCTGCAGAATATTTAATGTGCCTTAAAGTGCCTTAAAGTTAAAATGACCTCGGCAATACAATGGTGGCTTTGGCTTCCTTTTAATTGTTATTGTCACTGATTCTTGCGACGATTTTAACATGTGTTTATTTATGGCGCATATGGTTGTTAACAAAATTTGTTTAATATTTAATATTATGGAATAATTAAAGTAACTTTTTGGCTTTAGATGACATGGCATCGCCTTGCCTGAAGCAAGTGCAGGAGTTACGGACCACTTCTATTGTACAGGGTGTTTCCTCTATTGGGACAGACTTCTCGGGTGTGTAGGGGCTGCCAAGAGAAGCAATTTCAGATTGGACACCCATGGTCGGAAACCCATCCCAACGGAGCTACGGAGCCTCCAAGGACCATTATTGTAACAATATTTCAATTGTTGAAGGAAATTGTTTATAACAATTAACAATGAGCACAATGGAATAAAACAACAATAATGGATTGTTACAACAATGGGATGACAATGGGCCTAGGAGGCTCCTTTGGGATGGGTTTCCGACCATGGGTGTCCAATGTCAAATTGCTGCTCTTGGCAGCCCCTATACATACCCTGTCAGTCTGTCCCGAATTACAGGAAACACCCTGTATATTCGGATAATGTAAGCGTGAGTAAAAATAGAACATCAGTTGAACATGAATGCATAACAATGCCCAAGATGATGTAACACACTCTTCAGATGTGTCAATCATTTTTTATCTTCATATACAGTCATGGCATTACGTAATTCAAAAGTCAACTTAAATACAATGATACAATCTCCATTATTATCATTAGGATATTCTTAACGCTGCATTTGGACCGTGTTTTAATTTATGTTTTTCTGGGTAGACACGCAGGGCTGCAATGTGGCAAATAGTGTGGCATATAAATCTACGAAAAAATATATAGGCCTAATTTATTTTGGGTTTGTCGTTCTTTTGTTTTAAGCCTTCTACATTTTGTCCGTTCAGCTGCCCTATTCATATGGGCCATAAATAACTGAAGGACACCTGCAAGTATCACTTTCGCCTTCCTCCGCAATATATTTTGTAGGGCCTTAGAGGGGGGAAGATGCCAGTTTTTTAACTAACGAGAGCGTGGATAGTAAAATTCTGGGGTGGAATTTCGTCTCACTGATAGTTACTGCTAACTTATCAGTGCTATGGCCAACACTGGTCCTGCTAATTGATTGCTATAAAATGTTGTTAACAGAATATACTAAATTATTGGGGCATCACGCATTCATCTGCATAAGTTATCAATGCTTTGTCACACTAAGTCAATGGCATAATTTATTTATGAATATGATGAAGTTATTAAGCAAGAGTAAGGGAAAGTTAGATCTACATAATTATTACGTTGATAATGTCATTCACCAATGTTTCTTGCACAAAGAGCTGGCATCCAATTCATGAAATTTCCACTATCAGTTTTCAGTATTGTATATGAAATCCTTCTGCATACTTTTGAAATGCTACAAAATAAATTGTGGTTGACAATGACTTACTGGTATTACAGTTGAATCTGGATATAACAGACTTCAAGGGACCGAAGAAATCAGTATGTTAACCCTGGTCTGATATAGCCAAATCGCCACTTTTGCAACGAATACACATGTCAAGTTTTCTGCTTTCATATGCTTATAATTCACACTACTGAATGCTGATTAATGAAACTACACACAAACATGCCAAATTAACTTAGGCAGGACAAAATAATATCAGCCATTTTCTTCTGCCATCTCGTCCTTAATATACAGTATACCAGAAAAAGAATGATTTTGACCTTGTCGGCAAGTGTTAGATCAGATGACAGGTGGGGAAATGACCCCATATCCAGTATTCAGTGCTTGCCTTGCGTGGGAAAGGAAGCTGAGCAATCAAAAACAGCATATTTACCACCGAGGGGCCAATAAATGGTCTGTTATAGCCGAGATGAGGTGAAATTAGTCTGTTAAGTAAAAATACATAGGGGCCTTAGGAAGTATGCTGGGACAGGCCTTTCGAGTCTGTTATAACCGAAAGTCTGTTACAGCCGATGCTGTTATATCCGGATTCAACTGTATTAGGAGTCCAGTTTTTAAAAATGTGTGTACATGAGGCATAATGGCAATACTCACAAGGGAAGGTCACAGGGTGATAATGACCGATCTTGATGAAATTTAACATGATAATACAGGACAATATATGATACCCAAAAATGAAATATTTCATGCGGAGGCCCATATTGGCAAAAGTTATGACGTCTTAAAGTAAAAAAAAAAAACATTTTCATTGAGTTCATAATGGGATTACATTAGCGACCACATATAAGACCACATTGAAGTGTGTAATCAGTTTCTACACTTTGTCTCATCGAAAAAAAAGTCCTACATAACGGCTCTGTATCTCTTACGGTTTAGGCCTTGATACCTGTCCACAGACGGACGGACGGACGGACAGAGCTGTTCTGCAGGACTTTTTTCCGATGAGAAAAAGTGTAGAAACTGATTACACAATTCAATGTCATTATATGTGGTCGCTAATGTAATCCCATTATGAATGAAAATGTATTATTTTTGGAACTTTAAGACGTCATAACTTTTGCAAATATGGGCCTCCGCACGAAATATTTCATCTTTGGGTATCATATATTGTCCTGTATTAGCATGTTAAATTTCATCAAGATCGGTCATTATCACCCCGTGACCTTCCCTTGTCAGTAGAATCTCTGTATACACTTTGAAAGCTCTATTATGCATTTAAAAAATAACGATGTAGCCTAATAATAATAATAATAATAATAATAATAATAATAATAACTCACATGACAATTTTACTATGTACCGGTATACGTATGTGTAACAACAATTAATAATCGCGCAAGTTAGCTATAATTAGCTAGATACTGAATCGAGCTTCTTAGCAAAGGAGTGTGTGAGCAAAACAGCGACACATCTGCTTTGACATTCATTGTAGGTCAAGTGCAGCTCATGCGCCAGTTGCAGGGGGGGAGGGGGGGTGGAGTCTGGATGGAGGGGGCTGGGAGAAATGGGGGTGAATGGGAGGCATCAAAAGTGTCCCATTTGAGTGAGGGCCGGCAAAGCTGGCGGACAGCATGTGGATCAAATGGAAGGCCGATTTGAGCAGAGGCCATTTCCATGCCCATGCCCTCTCCAACCCCCCACCCTCCACCTGGTCCCCCACAAGGTGTGCACTATGACCACAAGCGGACCTCATTTCCAGCCATTCCGCCTCTGGAAAAGAGACCCCATCTGCGTGATGGTCTCGAGATTCTCGTTTCAAAACAGCTTCGGGAATAGCGTTACGGCAGCCCCTTCTATAGGTGGCCCCCTTCCCATAAGGAAACATTCTGCAGGAGGATTCAGCCGGGAAAACGGTCCAGACGTGCACCCTTATACATCCGCCGGCACGACAAATTCATGGCTCGTTTTGTCGTCTTCTAAAAATACCGCCACCTTATAGCCTTGTTGTTTAAAGTAACAAGGAGCCCATTTAGAGGATGTCAATAATTCCAGGCAGTATTTATTCAGGGGAGGGACGTTTACAGTATTCTAAAGAAAACCATCGGTTTTTAGTAGAATTGGGGGGTAAATAATGAACAGGCGCCAGTTCATCTCTAAACTTTTCAAACAGTTTTTTGTGGTCGAAACTTGGTTGTCATTTGCGAGCACTTTGTTGCGAAAGTTTTTTTTTTTTTTGGTAGAAATTCTGAGGGAAGATTATCGGGAGGGTCTGTGGTGTGTCCGTGCTCCAATAAATGAGGGTAATAAATTGCTCAGATTCCGCTCCGGTGGCCAATAGCCCTCAGCTAGCCCTGCAGCAATGAAAAGGAAGAGACCGATTGAGTTCCCTTCCCAGAAGTAGAGTCTACCCTAGGATATGGGAGTCAAGGCCTGGATGGGGACAGGCAGACAGACAGATGAAAGGATGTGACGCCAACCCCCCCAACTCGAAAAAAAACTGATACTATCGTAAAGCGGCTGGGTATAGACCATCATAAAAACACACAAAAAAGGTACACGTCCTGCCTTTAAAGACCGACTTTAACACCCCTACTCATTAGTAGACCCACGGAAGCCATGACATTTGATCTCCCTTAATTACCCCCACCCCCCTGGTTATACCCTAGTGTAAAAAGTTCAGCTGGAAGTTGTCAGTTTATTTATATATAAAATGGACGCCATTACTAGCGGTGTATGTTATCGCAGGGTCGCGACAATTTCCGCATGCCTAATTGGTGTATGCAAATTGCGAGAGGAACTTATAACAGCCGCCATAAGAAGCTGAATCTCCGGGAGAGAGAGGGGGTTGTGTTTATCTAAAGACGGTGTGCATATATCTGTCCCTAGGCGGTGGAAATGCTAATCTTCTTTGGTGCTACCTAAAGGCATTCCTCCAGAAACCGCAACCGGCAGTGGTAGAAGTCTGGGTGTAGCCATTACTGCCGCTCTTATTCGAGAGTGAAACAAGGCCCGAGACACGCCATTCTTCCATGAGGAAGTAGTCACGCGCGCTCAAGTGGGCCCTAACGCCAACTGGCTGACCCGTAAACACCACCGCCAAATAGAGAAGAATCAGCACATGTGACTTTCCAGGCTTGCTATCCCTGCAGTCAGAGAGCCCTTGGGGGACAGGGGCTGGGGACAAAGTGCGGGAGTGATGCGATATTCATAGGATGGGCTTGGATGCGATATGGCCATGTTTTTTTCTGGGAGGGGTTGAATGGAGAGGGGTTGAGTCAGCTGCATACGGCGTTTGTGTTATTTATATCAAGGTGGTTTAATATTTTATGGTTTTTACTAGAGTGAGGGGAGGGTTGGGAATTTTTCGGTTTGAGTTACGCGGTGGAAAAATTTCACACTTGACAATCTACCGTTACCTAACTGTGGTTTTGGATTGGTTCATTCAGTCCATTCTGCAACTTGGAATCTGCTCGTATGGAATGAGTCATGTCTATAATCAATCATTGTTGTCATGACCTTCAGGGACAAAGTTATTGTGTAGCAACTAAGTACGATATGATGCTTATAAGGGCATGGAATTGTCATGCCATATGTTGACACATATGAATGAAATTTGTACTTATCCACGTATGCGAGTTGGTTTGACAACCTCCTGAGGCTGATTGGCGGGCTGCAGCATGGGATACATAATATCAATAAAATAAAATATCACATAAAAATAATTAACCCCATGCTGAATATGAGGTGACCGTTTCTATATTGGCGACTTTTTCGCACTGAACTGGTAATTATTATTAAACAGTTATTTTCGAAAGGTTACTTTCAGCTATATGAAAATGTCAGTTTCTAATAATAAGTGGAAAAGAGGCGTGCTTTAAAAAATTGTGGATCTAACCTGGAAAAAATGACCTCATGTGCCATTGGGTCAAAGTGAATCAGCTACATTACTCAATTTCCTCCCATTGGCCGTGATGTCTCTGTCCATTGATGCTGTACAGAAAGCACAATACAATGCATGTGATATGGATGCTGGATATATGCACCGTCACGGGTTTTGCAGTGAACTTATTCGAGGTTTGCAACATAATCTCCACCATTTCCCCCGCAATAGTCCATTTACATGCGGAGTAATGTATGGACATTGATTATGACGACTGGTCAGAACAACACAAAGGTTACAAGTTACCTTTCAAGTGGATGGGTTTCTTTACGAAAATCCGTAATATTATTAGTAAGTATGGTGAACAGTTCTGCACTTTTTGGGCAAACTGATGAAGATGGAGTGTGGTCATAGTTTTGTTCGCGATCATACCGGACTGCCACTGTATAAAGACCAATATGACTACCACCTCACTACACCACCATGAATGTGAGAGTATTTAGCGTCGATAGAGCACACATGGCGAACCTAGTAGGTTATGCAATTCAGCATGCAACATTAGCGTACTAAAAGGGGGAGGACATGCAAGAGGCACTAGAGTCACCATATTGCCAACATTGCAGTCGGGAATATGGTTACTAAGGCTGTCGTCATGAGCGCGGCATGTTCCAAATGGCTCTCATAGCCCCCAAACCCTCCTGAAAACCCACCCTTCTCTGCCATTCATTGATTCTCTTCTCTCCCTCTCGCTAAACTGTCAATGCTACCAACCTAACGTTCATTTATGCTGGGAAATAGACTTCCACCCTTTGTAGGGGACTATACCTACAAAGGGTGCAGTACTATACAATGGCTGCAGTATGTCATGAAGACTGTGATAAGCCACTAGATTTCACTCTGCTAATACTCGAACAACAGGTCTGCATATGGAGCGGCTATTGTTTTATTATTATTATTATTATTATTATTATTATTATTATTATTATTATTATTATTATTATTATTATTATTATTATTATTATTATTATTAGTGCAGTTATGAAAGTAGAACAATAAAGAAATTGTTAAAGAAATTGTTGCGCCCACTGTTTTGCAACCGTCGATATCTGGCACCATGTGATATTGTTAGCTTTTCCGTTGTATGATTATGATATCTATATATACCTAAAGCCTAAAAAATGACAGTGTGAATGACACATGACCCTGTAAACGCATTGAAATGCACCAACCATTGCTTCATAATTACGACATAATTCGTGCAAACCATTCTGATGTTACTATTTTCCCCTGTAACAAGATTTCCGTTGGAATTATGTCGATAAACTATACTGTTGGAAAATGAAGGCGGCAATCATATTTCAAGAGTGTCAGGTGCCCTCTCTCGGTCTGATTAAAAAATAAGCGTGGCAGGAAATTCTGCTCTGAATACGCTCAAATATATAGGATCCCACCATGCACACGGTGTAACTTCTTAATTGTGAATGTACTCAAAACATTATTTAGATAATTATTATGAATGACACTCTATCAACTAATGCTGCTGTCATCATTAAAAAGGAACATGGAGAAGACCTACACATTGTGCAATTATGTTTCACAAATTCACTTACAACTTAATGTTTCATCGTATTAAATTGAATGGAATGTATATGTTCACAGTTGTAATAACTTGCAATATTAATATTAAATATTACACATTTAACAAATTATGCAGTTCTGGCCATGCTCTGACGCATTTTCGATATTTTAAATAACATTAGTCATTTATTATTCCTGATCGTATAGCTACATAACTCTGCTACAATAGCGGATAACTCAGCTGTTAGCAACCATAACAGTAAGCACACAGTTAAATGCGACCCCTTTTCAAATGCACACAAATGAAAATTCGCATTTCCAGCAGAATGAATGGGAACAGACCAAAAATGACCGTTCTGCCGATTACGAGTTTGAAGAGGAAATCAGTTTATGGTAAGGGATAATTGGACGGCCCCTAAATACTAACAAGATGTCCTCATGAATCGACTATGTAATTAGAGACTAAATGCTAAATAATGAGATAACGAGCGATTAATTCTTGAACGAGGTTAATAACCGATATTCATGCGCAGCATTATTGACCAGCGAGATCAACTTCGCTCTAAACATTGACCTTTATCTCGCGACCGGTAGATATAGAGCAGCCATGCAGCACAATTAATTTCATCTGTTCAGTTACTGCCTGATTATGCAAAGGGAGTTACCAGGACGGGGGAAAAAAATTTCATAGTAGAAGGAGCCCCCATATTAGCCTGGATCGAGATGTAACTAGACAGTAATGAAGCCCAAGTTTGTACGTGGGGTGACTCTAGCCCCTCGAAAAAAGTCTGGGAGAATATGAGCCCAAAACTGATCGAATATGTAAGGAGTTTGCATGAGAAGGAGGCGATTCGAGTCTGGAGAAATGGAGGCATCCATAAGAGAAGGCGGATTTTAGTACCACGGGCAAGATGGGAGCAGCAGGGAAATGACCCTATTGTTTGGCGGGGAGGGAGAGCAAGGAGGAGGAGGGGGGGGTGCCACCAAGAATCTTGCTCTGGGAGAAGGGTAGGCAAAAAACAGCATTTTTTTAGGCCTAGCCTATCCTGCGAGACTGCTGGTTGGGTGTGTGAGACAAGCCCTTATAATGCGAGTGCATCCTCTGGCTTGTTGGACGATAAAGAATGGCCTGGCTCCGAGTTTGCTTCTACTTCTTCAGCTTGTTTTTCCACTTCACATTCCTATATGGCTAGCTTGCAAACAATGGCATGAACTCTGATCCAATGTAGGCGGTTTGAGCTTGTACATAGGAATAAGGGGGTGTGGGTTGTGCTAATGAACGAAGCATTGTTTGGCCCTCGCCGGGACTCGAACCCGGACCTCGAGCGGCTATCGCCCGTGTCCTACCGTTTAGACCACGAGGGCTGTGTTCATAGCAATTTTTACACAGGGTGGTGGTCATGTATAAGGAACAGCATGATAGGAACCACTCAACCATATACATTGAATAATATAGAACGAAATAAATTCATACCATTATTTGACACCTAATTGGAAAAGGCTCTTTGCTACTGAGGACACCTTTTGAATTTTTAACATCCGGATCCAGCTGCATTTTGGAACCAAAAGTTGGTTATCAGATTTGAGGCGCATCACGTGCACGCGTTTTGATCCGCAATGATTAATCTTGTTAGTAGAGGCGACATCTGAAAGGCTTGGAGGAAATGTGGCTATTACACAGCTGGGACCCTATCCCCCAAGTCTAACCCAAGCGCTTCCAATATGAGACGTGCCTGTCATGCGGGAAGTGGTATAGAGCAATCAGGCTCTGCAGGAATTTATTTCTTGTTGGGGGCGAAAGAAGATGGCGGGGACCATGGGTGGAACTTTTCGAACAGGGCAATTGGGAATCTTCCATGTTCTTGTAGTAGAATGATGAGCAGACCGATGGTCCCTCCCTTTTTGCTCAAGAAAATATGACACATAAGGCAATCTTTTGTTCGCCACCTTTCAAAAGAAAAATGGCTCCCCAGCTAATTTTTCAGTCTTATCTCGTAAAACTGGGTAGGTCTAGAGCCAATGAAGGTCAGAGGGGGCCGTTGCATACAGACGAGTCCCTTCAGAAGCGCCATCTTTGCTCCGAAAAAAAGAGAGAAAAAACAAACTGGTAGAGTGTAGCTTCCTCTGGGGAAATGTCTCCCAATGACACGAAGAAAAGGAAGAAATAGCGCAGGCCGCTCCATAAAAAGAAATGGAATGTATGCCGAATCCCCACCTGGGAACGCATCAAACACCCAACAACAGTTTGCCTCAAGTGAGTTTCCAGAAGCGTTTGCGCGCGGAAATTCGCGCTCGTTTGCGCGGGAACGGTTTCGGCGCGCGCGTTTCTCTTTGTGTTCAAATGGCGCCAGAGACATATCTGACGACCTCAATAGTTTCTCCTCCACTTACATGTCCAACAGCAGGTGAATAGCGGGATAGGAAGAAAAACTGGCTTTTTATGGGCCACCCTGTGTTTATCTTTATTTCTTCCTACTGTGCCAGCTCCCCCCTCTGGTTATTGCAGTTATTGCCAATTATCGATGGCGTAACGTGACCGCTTCTTCATTTCGGAACAATAACAGGTTGGGAATAGGTATTGATGAACTGTGTGCAAAAGACAGCTTTATCTGCTCAAATTCCTGATACCAGCCAGACGGCCATGGCTGTCAGCACTGCTTGATAGCTAACACAGTTGTATCATGTGGGGGCAGTGGGAAGATAGTATTTGCCGCCATTGTCTGCCTATAAATTGTCCATTAATGAGGTCTCGGTCACGACAGGGAGTAATTTAGTTCTGGAACCTCGGGGTGGTTTTCTTCAAGGTTTTTGGTCGTGTCGGAACGTCACCATGCGAACTTCTCCGGACTATAGACAACGGTTGGGTTTTTTGATAATATCAAGGACTGTCAGCTTGAGAATTACTGATCTGACGTGATCTACATCTTGACGAATAGAAGTACACAGCTGCTGTAGCCGGACAGGAGTTATTATTGCACGTTATTGTTCCCTTTCTCGTGACTCGAAATAAAATATAGCACCAATTAGGAGAGAAGAGATATATGATCTGCACTGAGAAGGCGGCGGCCAAGATAAAGGAGACGCTTTTCATTTGTGAACACGAGAAACGAGTGGGGCGAGAGAGGGCAAGTGGAAGGAAAAGGGGGTGGAGGGGCAGGGGGCGGGAGGAACTGTTACTTGCCCATCTAGTGAGTAATGAAATGTCATATATCTAGGATGCCGTGGCTTTATCGCTGGGTGCCTATTTTCATCTGAAATCGTTTGGGGCCAATATTCAGGCGAAAAACTCTGCGCTAATCATTCTGCTGCTTTGAGTGTCTTTTTTTTACAAGAGTTAATTACTTGCAGAATATTTGCTGGTAGCTATCCGAAAATTATTATCGGTTATGTGGGGGCCACCCGAAAGGTACTAACTTATATCGCTCAAAAACATTAGAGACGATTTTGCATTTGATTCAAGTGCAGGCTGCACTTGAGTCAAATGCAAAATCGTCTCAATGTTTTTGAGCGATATAGTACATAGAGTTACAATTTACTATTTGGATGCTCATGAAAATGTAACCTATATTATAATTGCATGGTAGGCTACAGTACTGCACATTACTTGGCAGCGAAAACTTGTACTGTATGCAACTTTGCCAGTTAATAATAATAATAATAATAATAATAATAATAATGATAATAATAATAATAATGATGATGATGATGATGATGATAATGATAATAATAATGATAATAATAATAAATTAATGATAATAATGATAATAATAATAAATTAATGATAATAATGATAATAATAAATTAATGGTTATGATGATGATAGCAGCAAGAGTGGAAGACATGTAGGTCTGTTCTATCCATAATGAAGATTATAACATGTAATTAGGTTCTTTTTTTGTTAATGACAAACTCAGATACAGGTACAAAAGCTGCACTGGAATGTGTCAAGCTATACATTAAAGATGAAGTAACGGTTGAAAAAAAAAGGTTTTATAGGCGCACCATAATACCCTTACTTTAAAAACAACACTTCATGTAACTTATTATCACTTGGTGGAAAATTGTACCACATAGACACATTTATAAAGGCGTATTAGATAATAAATTATATAATGTTTCTTGTACATACTGTACAATGAAATAATGCCTTTTACAGGGGTCACTTGCACACATTACAATTTGCATAGGAAACACTTATAACAATTACGTACCATTATTAATTAATAAATTAATATAAGTTAGTTATTTGATACCCACCTATCGACGTCATTTTACGATTATTATAATTAATGTAATGATGTCGCAATTACATTAATTATTATCAGTAACTGTCCCAATATACAGTATATAAAGAAATGAATAATTCGTATATTGGTAACTTAGAATATTTGAAAAAAAACTTTTGATGACGCCTCCTAAAGCTGAAATAGCGGCGGAATGCGAGTACCGCCTGTTTATGACGTAAAGGGTGGGAGTCCCCTTTTGATCATAGTTTGAGATCCACCTTGATTATCTTATAGATCACCATCATGTATGCAGAAGTTCAAATTATAAAGTATGCGAGCGCAATTATGTCGCAAATTTAGTACGCAGTGCGTATTTTGTTCCCAGAACAAGGCAAATTTCATTCCAGAAGGACAACTTTCGTTATCACTGTAGTACCATAACTAATACTTTGGGTTAAAATGATTTTATATGCTTGAATCAATCTAATTTGCGCTGCAGAAGAAATTACCAGCCTCGTATTAGCAAATTCTATATGTGATAGCAATAATTATGGACTTCCAAACTGTACATTACATCTCATATACAAAATAAGTACTATTGCGAGCAAAATGATGGATACCGAGTGATGCAGGTTTGGTCTTTATTATTGCAGGAGGTGAGACAACTAAAGCTACTAGGTTTACTGATGATAAGGCGTGACATTGGGTACTGTACCGTTACGCCACATCTCCATCTTTTTGTTTGCCACAGTGTACAAGTGGAATAATGGTCACTCTCATAAGAATACACTCATATCTGATGCAATCATACTACTGATCTTCATTTCTGTCTGCAATAGGATAGGAATCTGATGCATGCATTTATTTGGAACCTCTCACTGAGCGGTATTACCTGCAGGGTCAACTCCAAACGCGTGATGTGTTAAACTCTTGGAATTAGGTATGTTTACTTAGGAAGGGTGGGCGACGGTTAGAATGGTCGAAATGGCGGCAGAGCTTGAACGAGCAACCAACTACAAGTTGAGTATAGGGGAGCCCGATGGGTCACAAATTATTGTCAGGTTAGGCCCCTCCTCCGGCTTCACTCTCTCTCTCTCTCTTCTTGCTCCCCGATCCCTCTGAGGCCCTTTGTGCAAGGTAGGCAGTTCTTTGTGACGCCTATTGGGGGCGCTGCAACTGCCTGCGTTGCCAGTTTGAAAACCACTGTGTGACATGCTAAAATTTCGGGCAGTTTCCCTCGAAAATTAATGTCCTAGTAGGTTTCTGAGTCAATGGAGGGAAAAAGGGACGTCCGGAAGTTTGGACGTTGACAAACTCAAGGGCTGGTAGAGGGACGTGAGGGAGCAATATAGAGGATGTCTTTCTCAGAGGTTTTCAGTTCACGTATGAAGCGCGTTGCTGTTGGTGATACCTCCAGTTGGAAAATTGTTTACAGGTAGGTGATAGTGCCCCCCCCCCCTCAACATAATGGGATGTTTATACAAATTCTTTGTTTTCGCGCTGTGCTCGATAAGGCAACAGTGATATGGAAATTCACTGTGAGTCAGCTTTTCCCTATTGGTTGAATTTCAAATGCAGTGAGGGTGAGAGAAGTTGAAGGGGCTTGATTACATACAATCAAGAATGAGAGCGTGCGCTTCAAAAAAAAATGTTTTCCCATGGGTTCCATGTATCCTTCGCTGGTGTGATATTCACGATATGATCCAATCAAGTCAGTTGAATCCAATTTACCTAGAAGCTTGATTGCTGTAGTATATGCTAACGTACGCCACACGCATGAGGACAAATTCGGCAATGACGACAGGACAAGGGGTTATTTCAAAACTGAATTTTTAACAATGTAATGCCTAGTTTTGGACCCCTGTATATGGCTTTCATGACTATTTCGCTTTTAAAGTGAAGTCTGCCACAGCCAGCATCCCGCCATTTACACATGCAAGGTTGTAGCTTTATTCCAACGGGAACCATCTGCCTTGTTTCGCTTATTAAGCCGACGTAATGGCGCTAATCAAGGCAAAATTGAGTCAGGTGTGTAGTGGGATGTTGGACAGCATTTTCTGGCTGGATATAGGCATAGAACAAACGTCCTGAAAATGTCGGCAAATAAATACGTTTTTATTGTCGCGAATCCGGCCAAGAATAAAATGAAAGTGGACCCAAAAAAAACTGGCTATATACGGAGGAAGGTGGCTTTAACAGGTGAAAAACCCAGCCAAATAGCTTAATT
This sequence comes from Catajapyx aquilonaris, assembly GCA_000934665.2. Classification (NCBI taxonomy): domain Eukaryota; kingdom Metazoa; phylum Arthropoda; class Diplura; order Dicellurata; family Japygidae; genus Catajapyx; species Catajapyx aquilonaris. Next base: position 115,912 of record KZ538014.1, read on the forward strand.
GGAATGGAAACAGGGGTAGTCTAGTTGGTCATTTGGAACCGTGGGCGTGGATATGGGTGCAATGGGAGAAGGTATAGTGGAGGCTCTCAGCAGGCTCTAATGCTGCGAAAGCCCTCCGCCATCCCTTATCATCATCTATTGCTTCATTAGGCCTAGTATATGCTCCAGAACACTCAACTCGTGCCGCCAGTTCTCATTTCGCATGTGTGACTACCCCCGGCCATTTGACCACAGCTATATCCCTTGCCATTAAGCCATTACCGATGCTTACCGTTTAGCACACATTGTTATAGCCATCAGCAGGCTTAGAATTGCATGACTTGTTGCAGACAAAATATAGTTTCCGTATATGCATGCAAAGTCCGGTCCCAACCTATAGAAATCACACATTACAAATGGGTTAGGGTTGGTGGAAGCCAGGAAAATAAATAAATGCGGGAAATGTGTGTGGAACGACAGGCAGAGCGAATGCGGTTTATCTGATGGCCATCGTTGCCACTAAGTCACGGCAGGCCATGTGACATGCTCTGTTTTCCTTCTGGCCGGCACCCATATTCGGGCTAATTTACGAAACGCCGGACACCCCCAACTGGGTGACACATTTCATTGAAGTCGACATGCACTTGGTGACAACCAAGCTGGCTCAATACAGATAACCACATATGTGCTTTATTCGGTCAGAATGGTTGGACCCGCTTACTAATAGACAAGGGTGCGAATATGCATTTAGCCCGCAAGTGTCATTAGTTCATTAGTACAAGCATGCATGAGTTGCGAGGCGTATCACGCAACTGGCCAAACTCTACAGGTAAGGTTACAAAAAAAAAGAAGAGGGCAGCACGCATGGGCAAGCAAAAGGGTCCTGCCCCCCCTACTACCCCCCACCACCCCCTCGATTGATTGCTTCCTGAAGCAAGCAGAAAAGAATTTCGGTGCAAGGTGGGCGGTTCATATCGCTAATTTATTGTCACTTACCTGTGCTGGAGCTGGAGGTGGGGGCTAAAAAAGCACGGCCTTAATCCCCCGCTTGGACATTGGCGCCGGTTGGGAATGGAGGTAGGACGGCCGGTGGAGGCGCTTAAATCCTAGATTTTCCAAGGGGGGGTGGGGGTGAGGGGTAGGGGTGGGGGAAAGGCCGGAGTGCGCCGGGTCAGACCGGCGGGGGCGGAGATGACCCGAGGTCGGCTGGTGACCCTGCTGGTTGTCCTCGGAGGGACTTGGGCTGCACTGCGACACTCCCGGCCGCCGGCTGTGCGCTGGTCGCGCACCGGCCTGAAACAATGGCGCCTGCTGCCTGCCTCCCCAATGTCTTGAGCGCAGGGTCCGTCGCGGTGCACCCCCCCAGCCATGCCACCTCCCCACCCTGCGCCATCCCCGCCCCATCCCCCCCACTTGAGACTAATCCGCCCAGGGAATTTCCACTGTACCTCGTACACCGTACACCTTGTCTCTGCGCTGGATGGGCTCCGACTAAACAGCCACCAGCAGCCACCCTCCCTCATCATTTTGCTCAAGCAGTGCCACTTTAAAAATGATTGTTACTCGGCAAATCCCGCCCCGTACTTAACCATTTTATGACCAAAATATGGATGTCGTACTGGCGACCATTCGTCCCGGAGCCATTTCCCTGGACGAGAATGCAGCCATATTTTCCGCGGCCCCCACCGCTCCACCGACCCAACCTCTGGCTATTAAACGTGGGGGCCGTCCTTGGCGCCGATTTAATAGGACGGAAAAGAGCGCGTGAACGAAACAACGGGTACAGTATTCAAGGGCAATGTTGGGAAGTGCGAATCTAATGTGGTTGTGGATGACCTGACCTGTATGAGGGGTCGGGGGTTATGCTGATGGGTACTTTATGCAAGATGCGGGTTGGAAAATTGAGGGATTCAAAGTTCGCGGTGACGTCATGGGCCGGACATCTTCTGTGCTGAGGGAGTCAGTCTCTGAGGAGGTAAACTTGATGCGGGTGTACTCGGCGAAACCACCTTGTTTTCATCTACCTAATGTCGTAGGTGTGCTGGCACGTCGCCTGGATGGCACTGTTTTGCTATAATGTCATAGCCAAGCACAACCCAGGACGAGTCGTCGCCTTTATTTTTAGAGCTTGTAGGGCTTGTTATGTGGCATACATTGTTGTTGCAATTGCGGTCAGGCATGGTGACACCTGTACATAGCAGAATCTGTCAGTTCAGCAAAATTTTCGCAAACACACTCCAATCTGAGGATCGAACTCAGGACCTCAGAGTAGGTGCAATGAATGGTAAATATACACATATACACTCTCGTTCAGTTTCCACTTAGATAAGTGGAAAAAACGATCATTTTTTCCACTTATTTCAAGTCGCGCACATATATTTCCACATTGTCCACTTATTTATTTATTTTACCCCGTGATGCAACTGTAAGTCGTTATAGGGGGGTGGCCTACCACCATCGAATTTCTAGTATTTCATACTTTTTTCTTCGTTCTCCGTGCAGGGAAGCAAGGAAATGGGGTAAGGATATGGATTTTTGGGGCACATTATCCACTTATCTAATATTACTGTAATTAAGCAGAATGCATTTACTATTTCATTTATAATAATGTCATATGGTTCCTATAGAACAAGAAATGGGAATGTTACTCCAGCATCTGGCACATTATTAGCAATACAAACCGCCGGAACTAAGCACCTGAAATTTGATTAGAACGGTAAAAATTCATAACCGTGAGTGATGTGTCCAATTTTGGGACCTGAGGCGTTAATCGGTTAATTTGTCGTGGGCTGGGAGCAAATAGTGGCAATCTGTTGCAGACGAAGCAGTCGACGACTTGGGGTTCGCAGTTAAACGTCACCAGCTACCTGGCAGTCATTGTGCAAGTTTATCCAAGAGTATATAGGGGGGGCCAAAAGACAAACAAGGCAAGTAGGTAGGCAAATTTTGAGAGGGGGGTTGGGTGGGCTTCCGTTTCCAATAATAGAGGCCCCGAGGCCAACACATGCGTGTAAGGACGCGAGAGCCGACTTTTCGTACGGGGAGAAGAAAATCTGACGGAATTTGAGCCCAGGCCGGCTCGTAATTTCCATCTGCTTACCTTGTACTCTTAGTAATTTTGCGTCGGCTGCAGCTTTTCTTACTTTCCAAGAGAATTTCCATCTCCAAAGGACCTGCTCGTAATTGTGATGGAAGCCCCACTGAGGCGAAGTTGAGTCCCAGCTGGCGCAGAAATTATGATGAAAGGAGCCACACTAAGTGAAGAGATATGTAGGAAAGTTTGCCGCTGTGGTTCACCGGGCACGTAGCACCAAAGCCCAACCAGAAAACCCCCCGACTATACCAACCTCCCTCCTTCTTCCTCTTTCCTTTCTTGATGAGCCTTAGGTATAAGAGAAACCCTGGGAGTAACAGATCAAGGATATAGCGCTCTCCAGAGTCACTTAATCAGAGCCGCCCTCTAAATATCCTTCTTAGAAGGGATAGCCCAAGTCTTAGAGATCTTGATAACATGAGTCATCAGGTTTGCCATACATGAGGTCCCCCATCTATACACACTGGGCCAGACTCAGATTAGATCTGGAGGGGGTATTTACATATCCGATGTACTCAATATGCAGGGTTTTGCGTGGGAAAAACGGGACACTATGGTATCAATAAAGGATTGCAAATTGAGATGAGTCTACCGTTTTGGGAGCAAGGTCTTGCATATTGTATTGCATGTTTTTTTCCGATTGTTTCTATCTGATGACGCAATTTGATCTGTGTTTGACAGGAGCAGGATGCTGTATCCAGTGGAATCGGTAGCAACACCTGGAAGCGTACACACCTGGGAGAGAGTAAGTTGCCAAATTTTTGTTGAATATTTCCAAGTAGAAACAAGGGGTCGCCATAAAAATAGTTGGCATAGGGCAGGGAGACATAAAGCCGTGTCTCTGAATGTTGCACAGGTCTCATCACATCGGGTTCTCAGCTGTGTGCAGAGGTGCGTTTATTCGGAAAGTGGGAGGCGTAATGGTAGGAGATGAAGAAGAAAAAAAAGCAGTCCCTTGGAGTTTAGCAGACATTCTCTCCTTGGGGAGGTGTGATGGATGGCACGTTATTCGGGAGGTTCTGCATTAGCCCAGGCATTTTAGGGACTCCCAAGGAGAAACATGAGCCCGGGATTAACAGGCCATACGTGTTCGGAAAAGGCTCCTTCACCTGCAATTTTTCATGATAAGCCGGAGTCTCAGGTGGATTCGCGGGGAGGTCCGTTGCACGTAGTTCGCTCCGCCGCGATGGACAGGAATGGTTCGAAACTCCTTCGAGGATCTGGAAATCGCCTCACTTTATATTGATGCACGAATGGGGGGCATTATTCCTCCTGGACACGAAGTCTGGCCGAAGGGGAGGGGGAGAAAGGGGAGGGAGAGGACACCCCAAAAAAGAATAAGGCAGGGAGTTAGGATTTAATGGGAGGGTGGACTCCACTGCTTCCAATATCGGCTTAGGATGATGCGGCACCATATTTATTTACTGGGTTATATGCAGTGAGGTCAGATATAGCAGAGGGACGCTACTGTGGAATAATTGACCGCTTGCATTTTCAACAAATCATATTTGGGGGAGGGGGGGTGCGCTTTTTTTTTGAGAATGGCAAAAGTAATGTGGTCATAACACTGCACTGATGCGAAATTCGGCAGTGTAAAGAATTTCTGTCTGCCACTGGTTCTATAAGTTACATCATTATATTTTATGGTTGATGAACATTGGCTGTGGCATCCCGGGCGAGACTTGCATCGAAAAAAAGGTACATTCTCTCTGTTAGTGCTTCAGATAATTTTGAAGTCAGGTACAGTGACAATTTTATGACAGGTATGTCGGACGTGTCGACCTCCCAGCAGTTGAACAGTTATATCAGTATGGTCACGAAATAAACTATCCACTTCTATTATAGTCTCGCTTCACTTTCGCCTCCCTTCTGCTCCTATTATATCCCTGTTTCACACCAGAAAATATCTTGCAGGGAATACCTCTTGGAACATCTTTTGGCTCCCTTGCTTCTCTATTCTTAACCAAATTTGGTACACAGGTGTAGATGAGAATAATATTGTCGAATTTACAGTAACCTATATTTTGTTTCTGGTCTTGTTAGTAACAGTATCATGTACGGTTGACTGAGTCACTTTCAGTTGAATTAAACTTGTATACACACAGAAGAAGAGCTCCATATATATTCTGCATGCATCTTGCACAATACACATGACAGCATAGCATTAAAAAGCAGCCGTGAGAAGAGAGACTGAAATAACGTCATGTAGTTTACATTATGTCCTACGTGTCTGCATGTATATAGCGTATTTTCAATTTACAATTTCCATTTTGTCTGTTTTATCCTCATGCAATGTCACCTTCGTGTGACCCAACTATACAAGAGTTGGAATCCGTTGCTCTACACTGAAAAAAGTTGCTGTACAGTACCCCTTCATGCAATTAACCAGTGCAGCTAAATCCCTATTATAATTCGTGATAACTATCTGACCCAGTTTTGCAAATTCATACGGTACTTGCATCCTCACGCAATCCGTGAAGCGTAACAGTACGGTATGCTACTCCAATTTCTAGGCACTTGGGATGCTACCTGTCTCCATTATTATCAGTCATACCTACGTGATTTTAAGCTGAAGGTCAGTCTAAAAATGTACTGCGCACGCCATACCAGCAGTTGCTTGCCTACTACCCGTGTCCAAAGGTGAACAAAAGGAATTCTTAACGGCCTGAACAAAATGATTGCCTTCATAAAGGCACTTGTTAAATTTTTAATTTCTCGCGACCTCCGGCTTCAATAAAATAACCGGCGAAGATTACGGCGTGTGCTGAATGACTTATTTACCATTATTAAAAGAATGGAAGGTATAGTAGTTAGAGTTAGACCCTTACAAAGCCTTACAACAATGTATCATATATTATTATGATCACATTTTTGGCGTCTACTATCTATATTATACCAATTATGATATACGCCATTGCTTCCGAGGATATTGCGCCACTTATCCCAAATATTATCCTGCACATCACAACGAACACCCGTCCAAAAAGTTCACGTATTCTATTCAAATCTTTTATATGGGATGTGATATGTGAGATAAAGAAATGAGCGTGCTCGCATGCATGTGAGGGCTGTAGACCTATATGCCTTATGAAACTTACCACTGATCAAAATAAAATAGGCATATACCATATATTTTACGGCGTCATAAAGAGCCTGATATATAGTTTTTATTATATTGAAATATAAGATGCATGCCTCTTTTTTCCATCGCACTTCATTTCAAAAAATTTCGAAAAATTTCATCAGCCAACTCACAGTTGATTCTCATGCTATAGTTATACTATGCCATACAGTGAATACTATTTAGGGAATTATTTGCATTGCTGTTATTTCTTTATATTATTGCATTGTATTATAATGAGTTTTAATGCGGACGAGTAATTTTAAGGATCAGATGGCTGGACATATAAGCTTATACATCATCTTATAGGTATATGCCTAATGTGATGGCTTTGTTAATTTGTGGTTAATTTTTATGATCAGTTTATTTAAGTAGAAGGCTGTTTACTTTTGGAGAAGAACGTTCAAGATATATGTCGAGATTGTTGACTCCGTCGAGTGCGGTCCCGGTATGTTGGTCATGTGACCGATAGTTTTTAATGAATACCATATTAATGAATTGTAGGGATATTAGCAACCAAAATTTTCAATCTTGAGCTAAGATTAGAATTTATCCCAGTCATTCCACGCATTAAGTTGCACAATATTGTGGAGGTTTTTTCACGTAACTTATATGAAAAACTAAACTGGTTTGTCATTTATATTTTGACCATTAAAATGATCATTCCGCGTAATGCTTTAACTGAAAGTATAGGCCACTTTGTCTGAGCAAATGTTTGTGTTGATATTTTCCCGGTATGCTGCATGTTATCGAGTGCACGGCCTCTGGCATAGCGACGCGGCAAAGTAATATTATCCTAGGCAACTGTTGCTCAGAGCTGAGGTGAATATTTCATGCAAAGCTGGGAATTAAGAATGAGCACACATACTTCGACGCGAGAGCAGCAAGGTTACTAACTGACCTAGGGCCGGTTTCACCAAGCCCGATTTTGATAAAACCCCTGTTCTTTCGGAAAATCCCTATTCTATATTTGCAGGGATTTTCCAAAAGAACCGGGGTTTTATCAAAACCAGCCTTGGTGAAACCAGCCCTTAGCCGACACAACAGAGGCAAGCAAAAAAATATCAGCAGTGAATTTGTCCAGCCGCTAATTCCCATAAATCTCTATAGTTATAAACTGGTGCAATATAATAACGTCGCCACATTCCCTCGCTGTAGGATATTTAAAGCACATTTTTTTCTCTCCACATAATTGTTTATAGCATCGAAGAAACTAATGCTTGTGTTTAATCAGCGGAAATAATCATGCACGATGCTGGTATATAATGTATATTTCATTAAATACAACTGCATGTAAAAAATTGGATTTCATTCCATATCTTTCAAGAAATATTCATCTTATTAATGCGAGCAGCACGCCTTAGGAAGGCATATACTGTAGTTTCTCAATCCCACTGGCATGACATCTCAAATAAAACCGAATAGCAATTACTTACGCAGTGGGAGTCTGAAGGAGGAGGATAGAATATATTGGATATAATAAACCAACCGACCTCGCACGATCGCCTGTTCAATGACACATATTTCCCCCTTAGCCTTATTTGCAGTGGGAATATATTCAGAGTCAGTAATTAACTCGGTCTTGAAGAATAAGTGTGGGGGCCAACAAAACATGGGCACGAATCACGTTTCATTTTTCCCACGTGTTAAGGTCATACTCTGGAAGGTCCGCGTTGTCCTTAAATCACGGCTGAAGCCCACGCTTTGAGCTTAGCGTTGGGCCATTTCTTAAGTCCCACCCAACACCGTGTATTCTGTTCAATAAGTTGTGGGGGTGTAAGAGCAGGACTTATTAAGGAATTCTTAGGCCGATTCCCCTATGCGAGGCACGTACTTGAGTAAGGAATAAGACACGGTCGAAGATGCCACGGAGATGTAGTTTGAAAATGAAATAAGAGACGGCCATGGATAAATCAATGGATTAAGGGATTGCGATTCGAGACTTACACTGTTCTTTGGGGAAGGGATTCTCTGAAATCTATAACCTATCAGGTTCTGCACCTAATCCGTAAATTATGTTTCAATTATATTCTTAAATTTATTTCTTATTGGATTTTTGGGGAGGAGTAAGTGGCGTGGTTTTTTATTTATTTTTTGGATTTTCTGTTCCAGAGGTTTCCAATCTTCTCGTGATTTCCCTTACATTCCTTACATTTTTGTCACGTATCCATTTCATCCTTGCCATCCCAAAGTTCCCCCAACCTTTTTTTTTTCTTTTGTTAGGATTAGGGTTTTCTGTCTAGCAACGTTTCTATAGGGGCTAGAATGCAACTAATATTCCTAGTTGAAATATTGTGCTGGCACATGCAACAAGATTTCAGTTTAGATTGATATTAACCGACATTAATTTTTGTCAATTAATGATGTAGCAAATTAGACCAGGCATTGTGCACTACATGGCAATTGTTGGGACTCGTGCAATATGTTGGTAGTCTCTGTTAGGACTTAGGAGGTCATACCAAGACTGGAAAATCCAGTCTTATTTTGAAGATTAATTCATTTTCCAATATGATGTCATCTAAAGTACATCCTCAGTACCGGTACGCAACATAACCTCCCAAAAAATGAACATCAATATGCTTTTAACTCGTACATGTTTCCACAACTGTCACACTTCATTTGAGGTAAAAATATTTACAGTCAAGAGTTTGATTAGTATGCACAGTACAAGCATAACGACCTTTTGTATCCGTGGCATGTGTGTACCTGCACGATATCTGCTTGAAAAATCAGCATAACGTGAAATCCATCAAAACAACGACTAAGTCACGTGATATCATCTATGCAGTTTTCATACCATGAACCTCCCTCCTATTTTACAACCGTCCCAGGTTCTATATTTAGCCTATCACGCAGCACCTATGCATTCCCTACATTTCCGGTAATAAAAGGAAATAATACAGACGCCTTAAAAAATCAGGACAAGGTTAAAATATCTGGAGCGAATCGCAGACTTCCTCTAAAAAACAAAGGGCTAGTCATGGCATCCTACAAAGGTTTAGACCCGGTTTGATGTCGGTTAGAAGATTTCCCGCCCGAAATCCTACCGCGCGCCATCTGCACCTAATTCACAGCTCTGCGTACAGAGGGCAGCTGCGATAGGAGGCGCCAATTACGCCTTTTTTGGTCCTTTCCTCCACCCCCCTAGCTCTCCTCCTCCCCACTTTTCCTAGCCGAGGTTGGATCCATTTAAGGGAGGCACCGTTGCCAAACTGCCTCTTTCACCTAATACAATCGAATCCGTTTCTTTTTCCGTAGAAGGTGGGAAAAAGGCGGGTCAAAGAGCACGTAGGGGTTAAGTGAATGAATTGAAGCCTGGTTCAGGGAATGGAAAAAAAAGAAGGGGAGAGGAGGAGGAAAAAAAGAAACAGGGAAGAAATAGGGAGAAGATTGCTTAGGGAGTTTGGACGGCTGGTAGTTGGAAGAAGAAGGAAAAAGGAATGCTCCAATCAGACCCCGGGGGAAAGAGAGTTGAATTCCTTGGAAGCTCGGCCTACTTGGCCTTCACCGCAGGAGGTCAAGCGCCTTTTTACATTCGGAATGAAGCGGGGGTACAAAATGGAAGAATTGGGGGCTCCACACTATTGCATGCGGCTAGGATTTTGACTTGTAATGGGCCAGGCACGAAATGGGGGAGCTTTCGTGGCCATATTTTGAAATGGATATCAGCACATTGAATTCGTACTATTGTTAGACCTCATTTTGGATTTGTACAGTGCAGTGGGTGCAATAGAGGAGATATGATAGGAGGTGAGCTCTATAATTAATAACAAGGACAATGTTAATGTGCTTTTTCGGTATATTACAATAGATCTGTAATGGCGGTTCATGCTTTTGAAGGAGCAATATTCAACTATATTTTGTAGAATTTGTTACAGAAGGTATTGTTGATGCCTAGATACCTTGCATCTGGATCGGTAGGCATAATTATACCGAGAAATTTCTTGATATTTATGCAACAAGGATGTTAAAATTTATTCTTGTAATATTTAGGAATGAATTATTCAAAATAAATAACTTCCACTATAAGTAATCAGTTTATTCAGTTTTATGAGAACACTCATTAGGAAGGAAAAATGTTGGTTGAGTATGTACATGTTTTACCACAGTAAAAATGGTAATTAATGATTCCTGTGTTATAATTTTATGCCCATGTCACAACCTTGGGAAGTAAAAATCAAAAGTATACCAAGTGTTACTCCTTACATTGTGAGCCGTGATATTTAGTCGTAGTACACACCTTTTCATCTAGGATATGTTGATATGAATTAAAGAGAAATTATTTTCTTCATTCAGAGTTTAAACGACTCTGCCAGTGATCAGTTGAACGTAGTCTGGATTACACCTCAAAAATCCTGGTCTCGTACCATTTTCTACGACATTGTACATTTCCCCCCAGAAATGTTGCAACCGTGCTATCAGCCACAATCAGCAAAATTATGCGGCTGTTGGACTTGAAAATGTGACAAGCCATGAAAATTATGCGTAATATGATTAGGGCACCGAAACTGCTGCCAAATGTTACATAAGGAGATAGTCGACGTACATCATATTCCGGCGCGCGAATGCTAGCAGGAGACACCGGATAACTTTATTGAGGAAGCGAATGCAAATAGCAATGGAGCGTTGTCAGCGATAAGTTAGCACTTACGCAAGCGGTCCCAGGAAATCATTTGGGCTCGCGGCATGGTGTTGACAAGAGGTTGATTCATAGGAGATATCTCTCTTGAATACCCCCCTACCTCCCTTGAAACCCCCAAGAAAGAACACAGCAGGGTTAATCATCTTGACTCTTCCACCGCAAGGAGAAAGTTCAGGAAACGCTCGCCCAATCTGGAAAGAATGGCCGTTTTGTGTAGACAACGGAAAGCCGCGGCAAGAACGGAAGTCTTTAATTAAAACTCCATAACTGCTAAGAGGTAGTAGCTGGAAGGAAATATTGAAGGCGTCCTGTATATAGTGTAGCTAGAGGTTTTCAGGGGAGGGGGAGAGGGCGAATCTCAGCTGGATGCAAATGAAATTAACAGCAAAAGACTGCTTTGGAAGCAATTTGCATGCAAGCCCGGGCCTATACTTTGATTTGATATGAAGGCAATGTTAATCCGGAAGTGAAGTGGCGAAGTTTTATGGGTGCATCTTGTTTCCAGCGCCACCCACGGCCCTCCTGGAAATGCTTGCGAGTGATGCGGGCGCGAGATATGGCCCGATTTGATGAATGAAATGTGCCACGTGTCTCATTCAATTATCCCAAGGTCCGTTTACTCAGACAAATTTGGGCCGCTCCTCTAGCCTGCGAGCAATCTGCAAAATACACACTTTACACTACAATCTGCCGCTCCGATGCTGGCCCTTAATCTCGGATGAAGACGGGCCAAAGTGCGAATCATGGCTTGTCTTATATCCAACCTTCCATCCGATTATATCACTTTTTATTATCATTATTTTTCTACTGGTGCACAGGCTGGTTCCCCCAAAATTTTTAGAGAACCATGGCGCCAGTTGGGCATTAAAAACATTGTAATCGGCGAATGGGTTGGACTCGAATAAAAAGTCTAGCTATTAGCAACCGACCAGTCATAACCGTGGTGTGTGCTGATTTCCCCAACCCAATAGACATAGTATGGTGCATCTGCTGCTTTGTTGTGCGCTAGGGTTGGGAACACAATGTGTGCCAACGTCTGGCCTACAAATTAGCGACGGAAAAAAAGTACCAAGTGCTAGTAGCGAATAGCGTCGATGCAATATGCGGTTGTATTTTTGCAACACTCCCTCAGAATGTTGCACTTGTTGCTGTCGGTGTACAAATTATTCGCAAAATATACACTCCATATCTGCGTGGACGTGTACCAAAAAGGAATGTGTGCGCATGGTGCGGTGCATATGCGTATAGCTGGCATGTCGATATAAGCGGCTAAATAGAGTCGTTAGCATCATCTGTTGACCGGGAGCAAGCAGTTATCTGGACAGCTACAGAGTATTAGCACGCTATGGCTAAACCTAAATTAGCTTGCACATTGACCACTGCTGGGATTAGACCTTTTGTTGGATTCGGCTAGAAAATGGTCAGGATTTTAACTACTGTCAAGTACACCCTGCGGACCACTCCACGCATATATGAACGTTGGGACCGGGCCTGGGTTTGCCTCTATGGGCTGATTTAAAAAATTATTTATATCTCCCGTTAGCCAAATGAGCAGTCCTTATCTGTAGGCCCCCCTAATTGTACCATGGGTCTAAACTAGGACAAAATCTCAAACCAGGCTTATCCACCCAATTCCGACGCGATTTACAGCAAGCCTAAGCTTCATCCAAAATTGGTGCTAGAGAGGGACCCAAAAACGCAGGTTCTAGACTATGTTGGGTGCAGAAAAACTTGACTTTTTTTACCCAGGTTCTCGTCGGATCCTGTGTGCATGCAAACACTTTCCCCGCTTCCGTTGCTACTGCACTTTTATTATGCCCCAGGGTGTTGCTTCAAGCTACACCCTATTATCCTTCCCTCTCCAACATGGCCACGGGACGCCGTTTCTTCTTTTTTTTCTTCTTTAACCCTCTCCCCCACAGTATCCTTACCAGCTCCAGTTTACCTCGGAGGCCAAGATGGCCGCCGGCCCAATGATGACTCAGAGTCTAAAGTGGGATATCAGGACATACCGGAGATGCCATAAAACTCGGGAGGGACTAATCTTTTTTTTTCTTCATTTTTTTTGGAGCCTTACGACTTATCCGGGTAGGAGTAAGAGCGAGGATTAGTGCCATGGAAGCAGGGGAATTACCCAAAAATTATCCATTTCTCCCTCAACTCTGCTCCAGAGCTGGCATTTATTATTATTATTTTCCTGTACCGGGAGAGATAGCAAAAAGTGAGTGAGGGGGGGTAGGAAGAAAGAATTTTCATTATGTAGTCCCCCGTGCTTCATGACAAGTCTTCTGCCGGAGAATTTCTCATTCAAAACACCATCACCCCTGGCCATAACTTTATTACGGAGGAAAAAGTGCCCTTGTATGACGCAGTTAACGTGGCCGATGCCAAGGAAGGCAGCTCAATTCCACCAACGGCCTGGATTGATATAAACTGGACCACGTGCCTGATTTACACCCCATTTTGAATTTTAGGGTTTCCTACGGGGGGGAGTTGGGAACACCTTATCCACGCGGTATAACGGTGTTTGCGGTGCGATAGCGATAATGGAGCAGTTTTCCAATTAATTCGGAGGTGCTGGCCAAACAGAATCAATCTGTTGAAATTCATAAACTTCAAACAAGTCGTTTGTAGTCGTAGAAGCGAGCTCGTTAAACATAAGACAGTCCCCCCTTCCCCTACAAAAAAAATTAAAAAAAAACAACCTTGAATGGGTGTGGGTAATGGGCATTTTGCGGGAATTAGCCAAAGGCCCCTGTTGTAAACGGATGTAGCATAAATGGTGTCGTGCTATGGGCTTGCACACTCTTTGCCAATGGTGTTTCAGCCTCCCCTAGTTTTCCCCCGCAGACTCAATAACCAATCGTAAATGAGGCTGCAGGACCATAAGTTAAATCCAGCGTGACGATAAGTATGCAATGCATCTTCATTTCAGCGGGAGTGTTGCACACTTCCATTACCTCGAAGTGTGAAAAGACATTCTTGTACTTATGTTTTTTTTGGGAGGGGGAGGGGGGGGGAGTGTACGTTCCTTTCTACCTCACCGCCTGTATTTATAGTGAAAGACCAAATGAATTATGTAAACCGCGTTTAGTGGAGAGGGTAGGGTCGTTATATATTGTGAGATATTTTATTTTTGGTCTTGACGAAAACCGCATCGTGTGTGTTGTCAATAGAACAGACCGCACGAGTTACGGAACCGCCTATTTAAAGACCGGACTGAAAAATACACACAAAAAAAAGATGCTGCACTTATAAATTCGGGTTGGATCCGCGTGGGGTTCGGAAATCGCATAGAGGCGAGTGTACGCGAGATTTCCGCTCAGCTTTTCTTGCTAGGAGCGATGGTTCGATTAGGCCACAGTTTTTATCTACGATCCGGCTATATGAGGGTATGGGTTTAGGTCCTCGAAGCGAGGTAGGGAAAGTTTTCCTTTTTCAACAAGGGAGCTTATAATAAGTGAGGAAAGAATAAATTAAAAACAGGTGAATCTTTAACGATGTTTTTGGAAGTTTATGGTGCATATCAAGGGGCTGGGAAAAGGGATGAAAACTCCCCAATCCTAGAGATAGCTTTCAAAATGGAATTCCGGTAATTGCACCACGGGAGAGATCCTGGCGCGGAATTTTCCTTGATAAAATTTCTGGAAGTTTGGGGAGCGTAAAGCAAGATTTTAGGCCGTCGCGTCTATACCGCGCCTTAAGGCCTCCGCTTCTTGTACCCAAAGAAATTAGTTGAAGCGAACGAGTCATTGCTATTTTATTATTATTGTTTTATCGGAGAAAAGGAGGGGGGGAGCTTCTTTATAGTTGAAGCAACTTTTCTTGTTTAAGAGGTTACATCTGGTATGGTATATACGTCGAGGCGAAGTAGCTAAATACCCACGTTCTTCAACTACAGTTAAAAGTTTGGTCATTAAAATTTTAAAGGTTCGTGCATAGGCCCATCTCATTTCTTCTCCTAATTATCATGGGAATATAAACGTCTACAAGTTGCACATGCACTGATGTAGATTTTGCTGGTTATAAAAATACACAAATGTTGCGCTTATTTCCTCTCATAAAATGGGCCAGTTAACTGATTAAACACCGGATTCGTTGGCTAATCAATCTGATGGGGTTATGAAGTGCAAAAAAAAACATGAGAAACTCTGGCGTACAAAATAGCATAAAGCAATATATGTCCATGATGACAATCGCATGTGTACGGCACCGCAAGTACTCGTTTGATTTCACGCTTCAGGGCGTAAATGGCGCACTTCCGGCAATTAAACCACACTGCGGGCTTTATTAGCCACTGTTCTGGCCGCAAAAACTTGGCGCCTCCTTCGGCTCTTATTTAATAAATAATTAACTGAGTATCAGCTAAGGTGTTAGCCATTCTGTGCCAAGGCGTGTAAATGTTGCGCTACTGGTGTGATGCAGTGGGTAGATAATTATGATCCTTTTGGCTTGTACTACGGTTATCAACGAGACATTTGGGTCCGGACCTGGGAGACCTGAGGCTGTAGGTCAGTGAGGGTAGGGCAAAGCCAAATGCTAGGGGTTGGGGGTGTATCAAGAGACAAGGAGATGGCTTCGTATCCTTTCCAGCACGCATTTTGAAGATGAAGTGTGCCATTTCTACTGCATAAATGGAGTCAAGTTATAGCGAAGGATCTTGCTGTAATTTATTCTCCCAGTATTGTTTCATACGTGTTTGTAAAAAAAAAGGGTGGTTTGCACTGTGTGTGCCTTTCTTTTTTGAAATTAGCCAATGTTTTAAAAATATGCTCATGAAATTTGATGTCGATTTGAGTAAGATTTTGTGCACGGAAAGATGGGAACGATGTGTCAGGATTGATTTTGCTGCCGGGGAACTGCGATTACTATTAGCTTAAGGCTGTAAGATATTCACAATGATATTAGATTAAAAGATGAAACTGAGTTTATCATGATTGTGTTAGCTGAATATTATTAGCTGGTCTTGAAGGTCGTGAAATTGTTCTAATTTTAAATTACCATCGAAGGTCCATAGTATATATAGATGACGCCCAATTTTATGAGCGGTGTATTAGTAACTAAAATTAAACTGATTTAATGAATAGATAGTTGCACATTAATTTTCCCACATTATAATACCCCCTTTGAAGCGTTGCCACATTGGGCAACCAGAGTCGATTTTAATAAATGTGAATATCAATGAACAATATGCAACTGGAAAAATTGGACATCAAGTTATCTTTCCATAAAAATAAAACTTAAAATTTTGGATTATTTGTAGCTCCTTTTGGGGCCATTTTAAAAGCAAATTTGTGACGTTTGAAAGGCAGGTATACTTAACGACAGCACCAGCAACGAATATTTTGAAACTGAGCTTTCCTTTTTTGACTAAAATATATTATTAGGAACAATACACTAAAAATTATCGTGGTACAATGCCAAATCAATCCTACCACTGATCCTCTTATTGGAAAGATTTAATGATTATTCAGTCATTTGTATAAGAGAAATGCCACCCAAAAGTCTCGGAACATTGTGATCTAGTAATAATCATAATATATTGCTGCTTTATCTATAAAACTGTAAATTATTTCGGATTTGAAAATGGAAGGGCTACTGCAAAGTATTTTCCTGTAGTCTGACTTGCAATACATTTTATATAACCTACAAGTAATTAATTCCACATAGTACACTGTTCTTGCACACGTTTTGTTGTCGAAATATTTAACATGAAATTGTGTTTCTTGCAAGTGTCCGTTTATTCTCAAACCCCGGTATCACACGGGTGATACCTCACAGGATCACTGGTGGTCTTCAGGTTATAACATTTCCCTCTACACAATGTTGTGCTATTTAGACATTTTTTTGCAATAGGTCACATAGCAATGCATTACCGCTAAAACAATTGGTACCGGTACCGGTACTAATACATCGTGTCTGAGAATGTTCTTAACACATATATGCTTTATGGGCCCTGCATGTATATACTAATCGTATTTGTTTATCTTGAAAAATCTTCCAATGAGCTTGCATAATAATGTCCTTGTCGTATGTTTCAAGAACAGAATAGGCCTACTTGCATATTGTGAAGAATTTATTACACGTATAACATACCCTTTAACATCGGCAGGATTAAAATGTGAATAAAACCATTGTATATTTAGTAACTTTTTTGTTAAGTACATAAATAAATATAAAATACAGTATGTTGTACTTCCGAACAATCATGTTAATCGAAGTGTAGCGCTCATGATTATTTACTAAAATGGTGGAATACATATTTTAAATCGCATAACACGTATAATGTGTCATGTGTTCTAAAATAAAACATGTTTCAAAATCGAAATTAACAATGGCATTTTAAAAATTATGAAATTTTAAAATTTTTCAAATTTCAGAAGGTATATTCATAAAAATCGACTAAGTTAATATTTTCAACGGGTTGATTCTATAATAGCACTGCTATATAGCTAGGGTACTCGGCCTTGCTTGGTGAAATTAGATAGGGTCGAATCGATATTTTAGACACAGAAACAGAGGAAAGGTAATTTATGTCCTCTTTTCACTGGGAACCCACACTGTAATGCTCTGGTCAAAATTATCTTTTCCTTCCCACCTATTCCCCACGTTCCCGTCCTCGCCTCCACAATGTTAGAGGTAAAACAGTACTGTTGCTAGGTAATAAACGAAACTAAATATAGAAGAATGGGCATGAAACGGGTGTTAATTAGAGTATAATGAAACTGATGACCTTGGGCCCAAATACGATTCTTGTAAGCTTACATTGCGGTCCAAAAGGAAATGAACTCAGCACAAAGAAATAGTGATTGCTTTATCTGTACAGTATACTGTATAATATGCAATAAGTGTTGCGTTTAGTAGTTTAAAGTGATCCTGCGGACTTTTCACCCTGCAGTGTGTCGAAATTACTATCAACAACTACCCCTAGCTTATAGTGTTTTTTTGCTTTACTGGAAAGGAGGTCAGTGAGCATATTTGATTCTGCAAGCAGATATGGAAAAGCTGCGTACTTCCTCTCGGATTTAGGTTTCTTTGAGAATTTTCAAAATGAGAGACTTATTATTGTTGATTTATGGCGACACGGGGGCGGGGTGGTAAGCGCCACAGCCTTCCACCTCTAAGGTCCCGAGTTCGATCCCCGGGTCGGACGGAGGATACTTACGTGGATAGAGTTTCGATGGGTTCTCTCCGTGTTCGCGTGGGTTTTCTCGGGGTTCTCCCGTTAACTTTTATGCTGCGTTCAGAGATATCCAATCGAACTGACCATCCAGATGTATAATTTTGAAGAATGCGAGGCAACTAAGACCATGAGATATGATGGGATTAAATGTTACACTGTATATTATAAGGGAGGTCTTTTGGAGAGTAAGAAGAGTGTGGTCATGTTTTAATGATGGATTGTTGGGTATAGATAGTTTTGGATATGAGGATGAAGGGCAGAGTTGAGAGAGTGCAACTTGGCTTTGAAGAGAAGTTAAGTGAGTTGTGATGGGGGAGTGAAAGTAGAAATAAGAATACTATATAGAGAGAGCTGAAAGATGTCAATTTTACTTATTTGAGGGGAACTGGTGGCGGGAACGGGCAATTCTGAGAAGACATGTAGCGTGACCTCCAACCCATAAAATATGTGAGACCCAACAACCGTATATAGAACATCCCATCTCAGGATCCCCAGAAAATTCACACGATCACAAAGATGACCTCACATATGATTTCCACATACAAAATTTCTCACTCTTCCCGGTGATCGAACGCATAACAACAAAAATGGAGGGGTTGTAGTGTTTAGTCACCCAGTTGATTACAAAGTGTGATAATAATATGGTGCCAAAAATAAAATCCAAATATTTTGTAATTAACTGTAACACCCTGTGGCATGAATACAAATGAAAGGAACATGTCGCTCTTATGCAGAATTTCGTGTCGTAATTATGGAAAAATTAAAGCATTTCTTCTAAGACACTAACACAGGCATATTTATAATGCAGTATGAAGATAGAGCTTCGCATAATATTGTAGAGAATATTACGTAATGCTGCGTACTACCACAACACATTTTCAAAAGTAGTTGCATTATCCAGTGGAGTTGCATCCAGTCCTTATATATAACTGTGTGCATATAGTATTTATGAACATAACTTTTTTTGGCGATATTATAATGTGTTTTAATAACCAGTCTTTCCAATCATATGGAATCACATCCGACTGTAATGTATGAAACGGTAACCAAGAGCTTACACCGCTGTAAAAACATAACTGTCTGTGTGTGTGGGTGGGAAAAACCTTTCTGTGCGTAATGCAGGCAGATGTTTCTGTAAGCTTGAAAAATCATCAGGTAGGCCTAACATTTGTAATATTTAATTGATCATTTGAATACCATGTTAAGTAGCGGACAAGTATTTCTTGATTTATTGCGGCATTGTTGACAGAGTGATTTCCTGTTTTCCTGTAATTGAACTATCAGCTCAATAAATTACTGGATATGCATACTATATATAAAAACTTTCCCACACTTAGAGTAGATAAATATGTAGTCAAGTAATAAGCTTCCTCATTTAATTTATTTGCCTGCTGACACCTGTATATTATCCACCTTGATGTAACTCGGTTTTTTATTATTCAGATGTTTCCTTTTGCTTATACTCGTAGAACCTCCACATTTTGATATTTCTCAAGTTTGCTATGTAAGATATCACTATAATCATTGGGACTGAACTGTCGTATACAGGAGCTACACTTCTCTGGATAATAATAATAATAATAATAATAATAATAATAATAATAATAATACCTTACAGGATTGATTTTGTTGTGTACCATATATTGTGTGATATTGTGTACGTATATGAAAATGTCGACTCAGTTTTTGCATCTCTTAATGAGTTGTGATAATCTTGGATTGAATGTCGCAAACGTGCTATTTTTAGCTTTTAAAATGGCCACATAAAGTATTATAGAGCAACCTTCCAGTTTCTTTCCCCCATTTTATCATGGCAGTGGTAGGTGATGTCAAAATTTTATTATCATGCACTGTTCATTGACACGAACATTAATGCAACTGTATGTGCGTGTACATGATTCCCCATTGTATTATTGCATTATGTTTAAAGGCAGATCGCACAACCGCCTCATCTGAATGCCACCCACTTCCGACAACCCAACGGTAACTGAGGGCGATAAGAAGCTCGGCAAGACGCGGAGTTGTACTATCTCATGCATATTATAATTTCCGAGGTAGTAGGTACTGCTGTGTGTTATACATAATGCAACTACGCATCTTGCCGAGATTCACATCGCCCTTAGTCATCGCGTTGCGTTGGGTTAGCCGAAGTGGGTGGCATTCAGTTATGGTGGTTGCTGATATTTTCTTTTAAAGAGAAAACGAAGAACCCATATATTATTAGAAGGGGTTCTACTGTACATTGTGCAACCCTATTGTACACTGTACAAATATATTTTATTAAATACATAATCTACACTGTAAACCGCACAAAACATTAAAAGAGCATCACTGGCTCTTCTAATGCTCTTGTGATGCTTTTTAGAAACAAAAAGCATCACAAGAGCATAAGCAGAGCATTATAGAAGGCCATTAAAAATTGATGTTCCATAAGAGACTCACCAAGTGATGCTCTTTTATTAATGTTTTGCGGTTTACATAAGTGTAGTGAAACATATCCGAGGCGAAATAAAGTCAATTATTTCCCAAAAAACAATTAAAACTGGGAAGGTTTCCAGTGCTTTCTTCTGCCAATTGAATGTTTAAAAAACCAAGGTCTTTTTAAAAATACCTAAAAGACAATGAACTCGCCAGAGGAGTCGGAGATTTGTGTTGTCAATAATAGGCGTTCACTCCAATATCTTTTCTAAAGCCGTAGCACCTTGACAAAGAATACTAGCAAGTATGATAAGGAAAAATCGTAAAACGGGCATATATTGCTAACCCAAGGTTTGTGGAGCAAATGGTGCTAGATAATGACTGCTAAAAATTGAAATCTAGAATTGCTATTTTGGTTTGGAATATTGGCAACCTGAATTTGTTTTCTTCACTAAGTTTTGAATAACCACGTAGATGTTACATACCTGCAATAATATTTACTTTGATTGTTATGGCATTGGTAGATGACCTGTGTTTTTGAGTACCACATTATTCGATAAAATTGACATATAACGAACTTGATTATCCATTGTAATACCTCATTTGACACATGGTCCAAAAAAGTATTGCGTATAAATCGAGATCATAAAATGTTAGTTTTAGTGAACAGTTTGTGACTCAAAATAAAGTCATCTACCAAAGCCTCTAAAATTGAAGTAAAAATTACGGCAGGTATCTAGCACCATGTGTGATGATTTAAGTGAAAAAATGACAAATTTTCAACACTTTAACCCCAATATCGCAATTGGTTTGCAAGTCTACCGTTCACTTTTTTGGTATAGGCCTACACACCATTTGCACCTAAAATCTTAGTTCTTTTACGTCAAATACTACGATACAGTACCGTCCGTCAAAACTGGCTCCCCCAAGTGACTAAAACAAGGCAACAATGTTAGACCCACGCCGAAACATGGACCCGGCCATACTTGACCTGCATTGCACTCGTGCATTCCATGTGTGAACGTGCATATGTGAAGTTAGCGAATCTGTCGGGTGGGGGCTGTGGGTGGGGGGGCATGGCAATGCCCAAAACAGTCAAAATGGAAGCAAGCTTACCCAGGCACGGTTTCCTATTCGTTTCCTCCTCCATCTCCATGGAAACGCGAATTAGGGAAGGCGGGAGGCCCGCCCCATACTTGGTCCCGACCCGGCCCTCTGTCTCCACCATGGAGGATCAATACCATGGTGCTCTTTTGCACCAACAACATGGCGCTCCATCTACCCTATCAGGATTTTTTCATACTTTTTTGAACCGTCCTCGTGCGTCTTTTACAATGCGTATAGTACATGGAGATGGTAGTAAAACAGTAGGGTATGTATAATGTGCTGTTAGTTCCGGTTCACATTTTTATTGGTAGGGGGGACACAAATCTTGATTTCGTCTGGTGATACACTAGGAGGGTAAAAATAAAGGTGGGCATGAAAATACCGAAACACATGCGATGCATGTTAATTTTAGGCATTCCATGTTGGTTTAGAAAACCAATAGTAGGGTGAAGGGATTTGGAGCTTTTATGTATAGGCTGAAAATGTAACTGGAAGCAATTATGTGCCTGTAGTGCTGTATAAATATTTTTGCCGTAACGTGGCAATTAGGACTAATTATTGGCACTGGTAATTGATGCAAACACGTGGTTCGCGATCAAATTGATATACTGTAGTAATTTTATAAGAAAATTAAGCTCTGGTGCTTTTGCAGGTGTGAATAGAACATTACATTTTCATGGCTTAGACTCGTCATTGTTATGTAAGTCAGATCCAGACCCTGCTTTATGTAACCGAACCTAATCACCCACTCTCATTTCCTCCAACCAGTGAGCGCAACTTGACACTGGGATTCTTCTTCCCCTTGCGATCAATATGGCTTCGTTACTTATTTTCAAAACTACGCACTTCATTACTTCATACATGCAAATTCTTATCGTTTTGCGCAACGAATATTTTCCTACCATTTTCACGAAAATAATTCAGTGAAAATCTCACTTAATTAGGTGTATTAGCTAGTCAACAATAAACGATAATCTATTCAATGACTCACTGATAAAATGTACTGTAATTGAATGTTTCTAAGGAACTGATCGTCGCAGATAGAGGAAAATTGTTATACTATCAACTATAATTCCAAAATATTGCTGCCATTTTTTGATAACAATATGCGACTAACAAATAGTTAAATCAGTGGATTCCTTCACCGAATGAACAATGAGGTTGACGTGTAGATATTTAAAATGTTCAGCGCCAATACTGTGCAAGACGTGTGCCGGACTTTGAAACGGAAATCGTGGGTCGGGTCTCCTCTAGAACAGTACACTAGATTAGGTAGGCTAAATGAGAATTCCGGAATGGGTGGTGGTGTATAAGAAAACTTTCTCCCTTTAGGGTGAACGGAGGAGATGGTGAGGAAGGAACGCTGGGAGGAGATAGGAAGATGCAAGTTTTATATTAAATTTTTAAGTATTTATTGAATGATACTTTATTAATGTGTGTGATTATAAAAACCTTAGCATTCAGCATAAATTCAAAATGTGATTAAGTCTCATTGAATCAAGTGTATATTATTTAGGTACAAGCGTAACATTATCCAGATGCGTGCAATTGTGTACTCGTATGAATATATTTAAAACAACATTTTGTGCCTATCCTAAATTTCACAAATAGTTATGTAGATAGTTTAAATTTTATGCACCTGTTAAATATTTGATCTTATAGTGTGTGTATATATACAGCCTGCTGCGGGACAAGTTGAAAAAGATCATTGCTATGCACATTGCACATAATATAATTATAGTAATTAGTTGATTAGAATGGCAGAGATTTGTAGAATTTTGATAGCAATATTTTATTACACTGCAGCATAAATCATCACTACATTGTAAAGCCTTTAATTTGCACAAACTGGATGAACTCTAGGATATCATTTATGGCCATCATTTTGAAGTCATGGCAATGTGGTCCAACTTGAGAAAAATCAGAAACAACGACCTTGTTCAAGTTTTTTATATTCTTCAACTGCACAATGCGATAGAAGCTCAAGGTCACCATCAATTATGGTCACCGGCGTCGGTCATTATCCTGCCCACATCCTGTAAGTTATAACTGATTCCCTTTATTCGACTACCCTTTTTTTTCTCTCACGAATATAAATTACAAGAATGAAAATTCTGCCTTCATAACAACAAGTGCCTTAGAAGGCAACCATTGCACAGCAAGTTGAGAAACGAAAAATTTGCCGGTACCTATCCAGAATAAAGTATCGGCGGGTGGTCTTATCGTCACAAATCTTATTCCAACCCCCCTACCTCCCCCCTTATGGCTATGATAATTGTAAAGGATGGAAATTATGCGTGGTGAGGTGTTTGGGACTTTAATGCCGACTCATGTAGGCAAGTAGAAAATGAGGAGTGTCTTTTCATGTTCTTTGAGATGGCATTTCAGCCTCGATGGCTCGTAACTTTTTCAGTTTCTTTTTTTTTCTTTTCTTCTTCTTCTTCTTCTATGCTACTTCTTCTCCACCTCCTCTTTTGCAGCCGTGTCCACTGGGCGTGGGGAAGGAAACTTGAACTTCATTTGCTCATGTCGTGCCACCTGATGTATGTTTTGCTTCGTGGACGTGATTTCCAAACAGCCCCTAGCCGAGAGAGAAGCCTTCACACCGCCATTTTTGGGCCTGGACCAAAACACCCCAGTTGCGAAATCGCAAAGTCCAAATATAATCAGAAGGGTTCAGATTTGAGCAGATTGTAAGCTGGCCTGTATATGTATATGTGGGAGGGAATGGGAAAGGTTATATAGTTAGGGGGGGGGGAGCAGCTGCAAGTGACCAGAACCACCGCACGTATACTTGGTGGACGGCATTTTACGAGCCCGGTGTTCATGACAAGAGCAACGGTTGTGAACTTGTCCAGGCCGTCCAGGGCTTACACTCCAGTTCTAGGGGTCGACAATGGATGGAAATCCTGCTGATGCAAATCGCTTGCATAGGGACTTTTCTTGTATAAAAAAATAGGATTGATCAGGTAGACCAAAAGAATTTTCAGGTTCTGTAATTTGTTGTTCGGGGTAGCCATTGCGGGGCCCCTCCTCCCTTAAGGCCAGATAGGGGCGTAAACCTAATCCTGAGTAATTCTCCACTGCCAGTTTGAACCTCGGTGATGTCCTATATCCAGAGGTAACAGAACACGAACGACTTCGAGGGTTCTTTATCTTCCAGATAAAAATTGAGTATAAAAAATACGACAATATTTATAGTTCAATAATATGCTCACTTAACGGTTAGCGTACATTTTTTACCATACTATCCCCCCCCCCTCCAAAAAAAATCCACAGAGCTACTTGGTGGCGTAAACGACAGTCATATACACGGATAAAATATTCTGATGGATTTCATCAGCATCCAAAATTTTGGCGGATATATACATGGGCGACATTTTGAGACCCGGTGCTAGCAACATATTACACTGTGGCGGAAGGGAACAGAATTTCATTACTACACATCTGCCCACAAGGAGTGTGTGTCTTGTGGTAATAAGATGCTCGAATGTTTTCTTTATTTTTATTAGCAATACCTAACTCCACTGTGTCAATTCCGTTTTCTGGTGTGGCGTTGGCGTTGGCAAAAAGGGTGGGATGAAGGAGAGAAAAAAAAGGGGGGAGAAGAGAATGTGCTGGCATCATAGGGCCAAAAAGCTGCCATTTACTCCAAATGACCTGCAACTTAATTTTGTATACGGGTAAAGTTGCCAGATCAGGAGCTGACTGCTGATACAAAGTAGACGCTTGTAGTGACGAGATATTTCCCTAATGCAGATTGTTATCCGTCAAACTTTCGGGGGAAAGGAGATGCTTCCAGTTTTTGTTCCACGGTTCGAGGAGCCTCGCTCGAATATTGTAATCTCCTTTGATAGTCCCAATAGGTCATTTCTTGTGTCGTTGTTCGAGCGAAGGAGACATTCTTCTCTTGTGGGTGATGCAGCCTAATACGTCGCCATATTTGGGCCAATTTTTTCCTTCCTTTTTGTCAAGCCTTCCCGTCTAAATCCACAGCAACATTTGTTCGGCGTGTCCCAAGCGATGAAATTTGGGCCCTAAATGGATTAGTACAGATCTTGACGTCCATAAAAGCATGCTTAAACGTCACTCTGACATCCTCTATAGTAACCTTTGCACGTAGCATTTGTCAACTAATCATCACTCAATCAGCTATATAGCGGCTAATTTATGAACAGTTATGGTCTCCCCGCAAGTGCTTTCGTGCTTTAGTTTCCTTACAAATTGTGGGACGTATAGTCCATTGATTGTCACTTGCAAAGCACTTGCCCAACTGATCACGCCGCCTCATTAGCACTCTAGTCGCAAAGTGGATGATGCAATTTTCATTCCCGTGTCTTCATTTACGCCTCCACAGCTTCTTTTCCTTTATGGGACGGTAACTCACTTGATATTCGGGCAAATTAGATCAAAAGTGATACTTATTCGCCGGTTTCAAAAGGGAGGGGAAATTGAATAGGAGGAGAAAAAGGTTGGAATGAATAACCTGCTTGTTATGACGTATTTGTAGGATGCATATGAAACGTCTCAAGGCTTAAAAATTATAACGTAAATAGGCCTATCAATTATTTTATGATGGCCGTTGACGACTACTTTATTTTACAGTGATTTGATTAATATATTTCGAGGCTAGCTAGGAATGATGCAAGTGTTCTCATTTTTATTAATTTTATGGAGCTCTAAAATTTTGAAAAAAATTGAATGCCTTTTGCCATTCTCTCAGATGAGCTGATTTTTCAATTACGTTATAACTGCTATCAGGCTTCCTTCAGAAATGGATACACGATTTTTTCCAATATACGACATGGATTAGTGTCACAAATCGGGAAAATGTATGCAAGCATTTCTATTTAATCAGCAAAATGAGTACGCGTGTGAAAGGAAAAACTTTACTTATGGGTCACGATCTTCTACAATTTTATGTATTATAAATTTATATCAGTTACAAGCAAAAATATAACTAGTGTATTATGGCATGCGATTTTGCTACGCTTATCAAATTTTAAAAAAATGGACAGTATATTTGCAATAAAATTAGTAGCATGTCTCTAATTTATTACAGAAATGAATTGGCCTAGTATACAGTTGCATAGTTACGTTTATGTTAACTAATAAGGGGTTTAACTGTGCTTAAGCCGAATTTCATAAATGTTGCAATAGTTCATTTGGTTAACAACAAGGACGTAAATTTGGCCACATTCAGGAGCTTAAGCCTTCATTATGTAGCACAGAACTCGACAGTAATTATGTACAGGTTATGAATACTGTTCTCCAAAATATAAATGCTAGTCCTCCATTTTCCACAATGAATAAAAATCAGTTTTGAATTGGTGTGCGTCATCAACATTAGTTAAAGTTGGCTTTGTTATTGTTAAATATTCTAAGCTTGGCATCATGTTATCCAGTTCAATCCAAATGATTCCAAGCTATAAGTTGTTAAAATTATTTTACAAGATAGTGATGAAGAGGAGGCAATGCAAGTTAAATAAGCTGCAAAATGTAGCATAAATACACAATATTCCAACAATACTCTCTAACTTAAATTTTCCTGCAGAATGGTGCACAGCCCTAGTTACCAGTCTGAGGGGGGGGGGGGGGGNCCAGTTGGAAGCAGTAACAGTCAATGCCACATTCATTTTCCGGAATTGTACCTTCAATTTAAACTGGTCTAGAGTAAACAATCCATAACTTTTTCTCTTGAACTGGGGATTCAGGCAATTCTGTACCACCCTATGTCAAATCGAGTTTGACATTGTGTGCACATTGTGTGCATTGTAGGATACACTTCCGAGTGAACACTTCCAATAAGAGAGTGGGGTATAAAACCTGATGAATTATTCGCTCCATTCGCTCATGCTTATTCCTGGCGTATATATGCGGGAATGGAGTGCGCTTGCGTGACTGGAGTAAATAAGACCCCACCACAATGTTGAAGGTCTTGGGCAGTGTATACCATAATGTATAATGAACAATTTGCAAAAATGTTTCTCCAGCATTCAAGTGCTGAGAATCTCATTTGTCCACTTATGGCGGTTGTACCATCTCCAATTAAGGAGAAAATCTCAGATTATGTTTTCCCTAATTTTCTTTCACATAACCGGTAAGTAAAGGCCATTCGTTGTAAATTGTCACGTTTCTGGCAGATAGAACATGAGCCAATAGAAGGCCCGGACACATTATGCAACATTAGTAAGTAGCCTAATCATGTAAATTAATTGCACAGTATATTTATGTAATGCCCTTCAATGCCCCTTCAAAACTGTATGACGTATTATTTTAAAGAGGCGAGAAGTATCCCATGCATGGAGAAACTAAGTGACAAGACTTACCTAACATTCGACTGAACTCAAGATTTTTCAACTTCTCATAAAATGTCAGTCACATCTCTTCGCATATCGAGAAAGAACTTATTAATAACAAAATGAAAGGCTAGTTCTGACATAAGCACTGCACTGTGTGACGTGATAGTCAGTACCTTATAGCTGATACCTTAGTATGGCATGTTGTTGGCGACCTGTTCATCCAGCAAACCGACTTCACACTGCATGCAGTGTGTCTTAAATTTTTCATAATCATTTTCTGACTCACGAGTCGCAGTAAATTTGGACTGACTGTGAGCGCCGGAAATTCTTGTTAAGTGTTCATATAGTAACTGGGGATCATTTGCAAAATATTTCCAACAAAACGACACAATTTATAACTTCACATTATAACGCGATAACCACACAATATATGAACTTCATGCCTGTATAGTTAGGATAAAGACCTATGCTTTCAATCATCAAAATTTTTAAAATTATGTAGTTTTACGATATTTGATTTATGATGCTTCTGTATCATACACTGTCCAAATTAAAACTGCGAGAATAATCGGTTTAAAAAAACTCTGCTCGAACGACTTTTGGAATCAATTGAGTGGAAATCATTTGAGCACTCTTCACCCATAACTATTTGGGCTCAAAAATTAAGTTAAGAGCACTTACCAAGTGGCATGTCAATAATATTTCAAACTAAGACGTTTCAAAATAAATCAAAATGCACATATCTGCCATACTTTCGAAACACATCACATCTGTGCATAGCCGAGTTTCTACAGTCAAGACCACTCGTACTTTGACACTGATTGAAACAAAAGCGTAAAAAAAACTGACGAACCTGCTACCACACTTGAAAGTTGGTATCCTGCCCAAAAGAAGCATTTGGCAAGCGCCAAGAAATTCACCTGCGATAGCTAAAGCGATAATAGTTGAGCACTCACGCAAAGTTGGACGCCCGGAAAAGGGTCACACACCATCAACACACTCACTTTGGTCACCAGCAAAAGACTGTTGCACAAGTCACCCAAGAGTCCGGTAGGGCCAACCAAGCCGATCCCGTTTTGCGTGCTCTCTTCCTTTATCTCGAACGAAGAAGGTGTCCGGACATCCTGCGAAAGGGTTGTAAAGGCTTACCTGAGATGGTACAGTTAGTCGTTTTGTTCCGTGTGGAAGAAAAAGAAGTAACGGGGGTTGTTCAAGTGTTAGGTCATCCTCCGTGTGGCTGACTGGTTAAAAAAGAGCTGGTGGCCGTGGACGAGCTGGGGGAACCATTTTGGTGCAACCCTTTCCGCTGAATGGGGGTCGTGCCATGACAGTTGTCTGGATGACCCTAAAATTTCGGCTTTTACAGCACAAAATAAATTCTTCCTTCCTGGGGCAAAAAGGGGTTTCGCTCCCTGTCCTTTACCCTACCCCCCCTTTCATATCCCTGAGGGCCCTACCCTTTTTTCCATGCCCGCACTAAAACTAGAAAGGGCCCCCTTTTCCAGGAAAAAATCGGATCCATTGCGACTGATAAGTCCAAGCCGGACTCTGGCTAATGAAAATGACCACGGTTGTGTGATCCAAAGTATGGCATTAACAATTAGGAATGATTGTTTTCCCGGGGGGTACACACGTTGTAAATATGGCGAGGGGGGAGCTGAAGACAGGTGTTCCCATAGAGTAACCAAATGGGAAGCTACCGGTTTACGAGGAGTTATAAAAAGGTAATGACACCACTTGTACAAGTTGAGGTATCCTTTTCATTACGTTGGTGATGCAATCTTGCCTAGCGGGGGCTCATTTGGTTTGCCACCTCCCTCCCCAGTACTCCCCAGCCCTTCATGGCACCCTACCCCCTCTCAGGTCACCACGTTACAAGTTTCCAACCATCACTGTCAGACACTTATCTCCAGTTAGGGTCCTTATCTCAGGCTCGGGACATGGGCCATCTCTCGCCCAAGACGTGTAACGTCGCTCGCATCCATTTTGTTGTCCTCTGTGCGCTACTCTGTTCCGCAGTTATTGCCTCGACAACTCGCCAAATTTTTTGCATAGTTGCTAATTTATATTCAACCCTCATTTGCGTGCCATTTTCGTCATACTTTGACCATTGGGAGCCGAGCCGTATCATGAGTGTCAAATCGGGCGTGAGGAATTGGCGCACAGGTGTTTCACATTTGCAAACTTGGGCGTACATTGTACCTCACAGCGATACGTGCTTAAACTTGAACGTTGTGGATGAGTGTGGTTATTATGCGCCAATTCATCACGTTCTGTCTGCCGCCTCCCGGCTCCATATTTTAATAGAGGGGAATGGAACAGAGAAAGAATGGAAGGGAGGGTGTGTGGGAGGAAAATTCCATCAGCAGCTGGAGTTTCATAAAACTTGGTCTTCCATTCGTTGAAGAAACCTGGAATGGGCCTAGGGTGGCAAAGCGCACTTTGGAACCCGTTGGAAGCAGTTGAGGCTTGCGCCGGCTTGGCCATTTGGCCCTCGTTCTCCAGATAAAATATGGGCTTCATTTTGCCTTGCATGCAATTCCTATCCATGCAGACCTATGGCTGCTCTGTGTATTCGCTTACCGAGCCGATCTTGCCGATATGCCCCACCTACCCCATTGTCGATAACTCTGCCCCACCCTGTACATTGTATTTGCAGGGAAGAGCAATTCATGCTGCCTACATGTGTCATGTACCTGCATGAAAAGGCAGTAGATAACGTGTGTGGAATTTATTTTATCAACGATCTATCACCAAATCCGTAGTTCATTTTCGCCATAAGAAATAAATGGGAGTGTATATAAATAATATAGGAGTGGTCTGCTCCAGACTGGTGCAAAGAAGAGCATTGATTCTCAGCTGCAGACACACTATAACTGAGCTTCTATATAGGGTCGGTTGATATACACTGCTGGAACTCCTAGGAATATAACTTGCTCAACTCGGCTTCGATTATTCCATGCCGGGGCAAACTTTGTCCATTACATATAAACAGAGTCGGTCTGGGCTCATTGAGGAAGTTGGGGACGCTTATTATGTAGGGTGGAGTTAACTGGGGAAATTTTGCCCGGCGAAACTGATGGGAAACGGTGACCGCCACTTTAGGGAAGTAACTGTTATTTCCCTTTAGGAAAATTCAAAACGACAGACGCAGATGAGACGCGATGCTATAACGCCCGCATTATGAAAATTACTGATTTACTTCCTCTTTTGTCTTGCCAGGTCGTGAATAAGGCGTCCCCGGTCCCAGCAGGCTGGAGCACAATATATTCGGTAAGTACTTGAGATTTTTTTTTCTTTGACAGAAGTTGGGCAATGCGTGTATATATATAGAGGCGTACATGTTGAAAATGCAATTAGGTAATGGGTGTGCAAATCCCCCTGACGATGGTCAAAAATCTCAGTAATTGCCGGTTGGCATGAACCTTGGCAATGACGGTGTTAACACATCAATGTAAAGGGTAAATGCGAGAGATATGTCCATATTTATTGACGTCATTCGGCCCTAATGTGGAATAATGCCTGTGACGTAAATGAATCAATATCAGCCGGCGTTATACATGAAAATTACACTGTCATAAAATCAGGAAATCAATTTGGAGCCGGAATAAATGATTTCCTCTCAATATAGCACTGATTGTGGCTCCAATGGTCTAAATCACGAATGCGCGATTGGGTCGAAATTTATTGTGCATTACTTTCCACGCGGGCAAAAAAAGAGGGTCGTTGGCGCAGATAATCTGCAAGATAATGTGATTACAAAGTAGCCGAGCAGGAAGCCTAAAAATGCAATCTGTGATGGTGATTGCCGACATTTAGGGTGACGAGGGGCGTGATTGTCACTGACTGGATGATCTCGCTTCGCAGCTGATTTCCAGATTACACCGACTTACACGTCCAAAAAGTCCGACAGGGGGAGGGGGGGGGGGACAAAAAAATTAAACTGCCCTTTCACGACTAGAAAATGCCGTTCACGCCAAGTGTCGTGTAAACAAGTCGTGTCGTGGACGTCACAAAGCTACCCCCGAATTAAATACCGTTTGTCCCCACATTATCAAACGCGTTTTGTTAAGCAATTTATTTGCCTGGATGTTGTTTCAAACCGAATCTTCATATAAGGGTTGTGGCGTCTTAAGATCGGGGGTTTTGCCAACAGATGCGTGGGTGGCTTGTGGCTGACCTGGAGGGAGGCTAGGAGTTGTATGCAGCAGTGTTAGCCTAAGCAGAGGCTACACCAATAAATATGTTAGCAACTACTGTTTCCTCATGATGGCATTTTATAGCTGGGTCACTCATCTGACCCAACTTTTCCTCCTTTGCCTACCACCTGTTTTCGCACACGGCCTTGTGTTATCTCGATTGTGATGACTTGCCGGTTTCCCCCCAAAAAAGTCATCTCGTTTCGGTTTTTATGACTGGCCCTGTCTTCCCCCCTTGACTCCCTCCCCTTCCGCCCTATAGCATAGCCCCGGATTGCCTCAAGTTGAGCTTAAGTTGCCAATGCGAATTTTACACCCTCTTGACATTTGATTAGTCAGATCCGCGGTAACAAGTGAATAGCGCCCCCTTCCCCCATCACGTAGGCATTTTGGCCCTTGCAGCAGGACCGACACGACTCGTCTGTATGGAGTGTAAATGTCTTGCAGGCAGTAAAATGGACACTTCTTTATAATCCTCTTTATGACGGGGGCCCGATTTGCCCTGGGCAATGAAAGCGGCGAGACGGCTTCTATATTGTTGAGGCGTATAGAGCACCGCTTATATGCTGTATACTGAGGGGGGCAGGGGGGAGGTGGGGAGTCTTAATTGTTACCATAAAGCCCCGGCCAAATGTGTCTAGGCTTGTGAATAGATCATCAGCAACTTGTTTGGTTCTACGCTGGGGAATAGATAATTTTAATGCGCTAGCTGGCGATAGTAAAACTCGGCCGAATGGGTTGTAAACAGATGAAGCGTCGCGTACTCCTACTGCGTTACGAATACTTAAATCGACAGAACCCGGCCACGCACAGCCTTTCCTTTGGCATAAAAACACCTCAAAGTGCCAAATGAAGCACGGCCATGGATGGATGGACCCAAAGAAGAGATTGAGCAAATGGGATAAGAAAAGAAAGGTCTTGCAGAAAAATGATTGTAATAAGTATTGTTGCGCGATATTATCAGAAGGTACGTCAGCAGTATTTGAGCTCACATTGGATGCTGCTGTGACCTGGGTTGTGTACAGGGTGTGGTTGTATTTTTATCTTGTAAGGTGATATGTCATGGCAACGTGTCAGCGCTTTTGGCTAATTAAGAGGCGCAATAATGTTTAATTAGTATAATTACACGCTTCTATCGGCTGTATATAGAGCCTAGTTTGGAAGCGCAAAAGGAGAGAGAGCCTTCTGTCTTTCGTCATAAACAATGGCTGTACCGGTTGGTGACTTGACATTTTAGACTTGTTCTGGGTCAACGTGTAGGCTAGAGGCCAATGATGCATTAGTTAAACACCCTTTATAATGCTGAGTTGAATGCAAAACATCCTAACAAGATTTAATTGAAACGTAACCAGAGGTGTTCATTAGAATACGCAGGCAAAAAAATAAGAGTATAGCCTAAGTTATACACAGTATTTTTGTTCAATATTATTTTAATGTTGTTTAATTTTGACCACAAACTATGCTTGAACTCAGCCAAGGCCACCCAAATAACTGACACATCCAGAGTGCTATTTGACAAGAGCATTAATTATTCTAACAGTGACAATATCAGTTCATTTTTACACACTGCTGCGCAACATGAGCACCTGATATAACCATAGCCACATTTTATTATTTTAACCACCACCTTTATATTGCCGTTACAAATTACGACAACATTATCCCCAAATAAACGTTACTAGTGTATGGTAGTCAATATTAATCTAGTAGCGCACAATAGAACATGGCATCCCAATAAGGCACAGGAAGATATACCGTTTGTGATAAATCCAGTGAATAATAGAGATCAGTGGCCTAGAACAAGCTTACATGGTTACGATATCATGGTAATAGTTTCTTATCTAATCAGTAAGTTACCTTGGTAACGGCCAAATTACCAATGCAAGCTTGGATCGTTTGATTAGACAAGACAGAATAAAAGTTAAATTAAAACAAATTAATGTCCTATGCCTGATGCGATTTATTAATAATGATTCTACAGTACATTACAGTAATGACAAGCAATGGATGTTTACAGTCTGATGGGCACTAACATTTAAGACCGTGCGGTTCTTCTCTACTCAGTCAGCTCGAGTTCTATAAAGGTCATGGGGCAAACTTGAATCCAGGCCATGCAAAATGGCCTAGATTCTAAATATTGTTGTGCTACTGCCAATTGCCGAAAATTACACCCTGATCGTGATCAATGTGATTTACGCCCCGATTTCATATAATCAGCAAGTGTTTAAAAAAAATCCATTGCACTGTATTAATGTTCTTATTTAGTTGGAAAGATGTGCTAATTAGCGCTTCATACTCTTCAATAAAATGGTTGACTAGGGCTAACTACTAATAAATTGACACCGTATTGCTGCTGTGTATAATATTATAGTAATTGGAAATGTGAAAATAATCAAAATGGAAGTAATGCTACCGGTGAAGAGCCAAGAATTTTCATCCCTGCTTATTCTTGTAGTAACGTCCGCTAATGATTCACTTTCTATTGAATCACCATTATATTCTGAAAGCATTAGGCCTACTGTATCATAATCTACACTGTAGAAAAATTCTCAGATTTATTACGCGAATACCTAATTTTACACCAGCACATTGTAAATGGAAAAAAATATTATTCCTTCCTGAACTTTCAGTAGGTATACCTTTCTTACCAGTAAACGACGGACCTTTATTGAATAAGAGTAATGAAGTGTTCGTGCAGTTTTCACTAAATAGTGTATAAACCTGTACAATGCGATATAGCTCTATATCAGCGCCTGAATTTAAATTACTGTGATATTTGTCTCATAAAATAATTCAACTTACCTGCTCTCTAAAAAAATAGAGTTAAAAAAACTCATATTGAGTTTTTTTTAACTCTTTTAAACCTTGAAAGTGGTCATTACCAAAAATGAGTTATAATAACTCTTTCGCTGGAGTTAAAACAACTCTTTTAGTTCATTTCATCCTCCGAAATAGTTATTAATTCACTCTTTCGGAGGATGAAATGAACTAAAAGAGTTGTTTTAACTCCAGCAAAGAGTTATTATGACTCATTTTTGGTAATGACCACTTTCAAGGTTTAAAAGAGTTAATTTAACTCTTATTTTTTTAGAGAGTGTACATGCTGGCAGAAGGAAGTCAAAATGCATTTTTTCTCTTTGTTGTGTATGATCTATGATTCATTTTATGAGGAGAATTCGATTATGTTTATGCATAAGTCCTGCGGCAACAATGCTAAATAAAAACATAATGTTACAATCACTTCCGATATAACCAACTTTCAACTAGACAATCTTACACTTACAAGTATAGACACCTCTTGACCTACAACATAGTCAGCGCATATTTCTCAGCTTCCATAAGCTGCTTAAGAACATCTTAAGTCATTGGCAAATCCCTAGTGATAACGTATTTGTAAATGTTCTTGTTATTAGCTCATATATTTTTGATGCACAAACCCATGGAAATTTTTATACAATATGTATTGCCTAACAAACAGGCTTTTTAAATGATCACATAAGGTTTTCTAGTATAACTATACTCTCCAGATGTATTGTCCCATTTTGATGCTATAGTGAAATAGTAGGATGATTAACGCTACAGCCGTTGTCCAGTGCATTCAGTACGAGGCAAATTAAAACATTACATTTCAGAGCATGCAGACTATTCCACATGCCAATTTGACTACAATTCCAGGCAGTTGAAAACTTTTGCATAAACAATGAACCCGCTGAGTGGAAATGCGATATTACATATTCCCTATCAGCAACATCATAATTCGCATACCTGCAGTTGTGATGTTCCATTGTACTAGTTATTGCCAAATAAATGTGGGACACAGATTGTTCGACGAGGCGGAAGAGCGAGAGGTGCTGCGCTCTGGTGTCGGCGGAGACGAGTCGCTGCTAGGCTGGGACTAACCTAATCGATCTCAGCGACCCACTTGAAACTTTAAGTCAGTTTATTTTTATTTTTATGACCATGTCCATCCAAAAAAAAGAGGGTTTCTTAATTCATCCACACCCCCTTTTATTTCACCCTTATTCCTTCCGTCCTGACCTGCCCTCTATCCCTATACCGCCAACCCCCCCTACCGTAAAGATTTTTATTTGCTTTTAACCGTACCCTCACCCCCCCTTCTACTCTTACCCATGGAATTCGAATACCCCTAGTCCAATGATCTATCCTGTTGTCTCGCATTTCCGCAATTGGTTAGAGGCTTGATTTTTATTGTGCATTAATGATGGCGGGGAGATTGTGCGAGAAAGTCTGCAGCTTGTAAAAACCCGTCGGCTCTTACTTTACCTTTTTATGGCCGGTAGTAAGAAACGCAAGCTGCACTTCATGGCAGAGTGAAGGATGTTGATTCGCGCACGCAACTCAATTACAGCCACTCCATTACAATATCGTAAAGTGTAGAGGCCAAGTGCGTTTTCTAGCCCCGTTCACATTGTATTGCGATTAATTATTTTTTTGTGCATTTTTTTGGCGAAATTGAGTGGATGGAATAAGTCATGGTATTAGGCAAAATTCGTATTATGGCGCAGGGAAAGGCGAGGGTTTTTTTTTTTCTGGGTCGAATAATCCTAATATAATTTGGAAGAAAAGCCCAACTCTTTTTCTGGGAGGTCAGGCTTGCATCTGCTACCTTCCCATTGCGATCGGAGTAGTACTTGCGGCCTATTTAAGATTCTGAAACTTGGAGGAAGCGGAGACTTTTCTTAAAGAAGAGGCTTTTTTTTGAGGGGGGAAACAAAAAAAGCTCTTAGTGCTAAAAGCTGTAGTCGTATAACCTTGGAAGCTAATTATCTAGTAGAGTAACTTTCAGATTTTAAGACGGCACAGTATTACTCTATGTTGCAGTTTTAATGACGCGAGTCTGATGCAAATGCAAGACCCAAAATGTCAACCGGTAGGGTAAGCTTCATTCAGCTTGATTTCATTAGGTTAATCCATGACCTGGGGTATCAAGAGTCTACAGTGTCACAATAAGCCATATTTGGATTAGTCTGCATAATATATGGACATGCATTTTGACAGTTTTGTTTTATTTACACCTCTAAGTATCATTTTAATCTCTCTCAGTTAGTTCTACAAAGTCATAATGAGCCAGCAAGCCAGGATTTTCTGCATGCACATTCTGTTATCTCGAAACTGTTCTTTTCTGTACTTTGTAAAAAAAATTCTGTATGACCACAATAGTCTTCCAATATTTTAAAACTTACCAGCACTTTTCAAGGGACTAACCTAACATGTTGATTTCCAAAATATGTAATGACAGGTCAACCATTATTGTCCTCTTAATTTTTGGGCCTTGCCATGTAATCAGTGTTAAAGGAAGTTAATCGCCCACTATTATTCTGATGGAATTAATTGGGCGTGGGCGCAGGCGTCGATTGAGGTGCAAAAGGTTCTTTCTCAGGTTCGTTTTTTTTTCTAGGGGGTTGGGGGAAACGCCCCTCGAGTCCAGCAAGAGCCTTTTGTTCGACAAGCCCATTGAGTTAGATACGTGACCCCCTAGGACTAAAAACCTCCAACGCCCTTATCTTGGTAAGCGCAAAATGCTGACTTGGATAACCCAAAGGAAAAGGGACCAAGAAAAAAAAAGAAGTATTGAAGGCGACGGATTAAAATGGGACTTTGCTCTATACCCCTCTTTTACTCCCCTCCTCCATGTCTGAAAAAATAAAATAAAAGTCTCCCCCATCTCCCCCTTCTTGGCAGTAAAGAATGAATATCAGATTTGGCCAGGCAGCTGTGGGTAAAGATATCATAAAGCATGCAACGGAGACACGCTGCCATGGCCAGGGGAGATGGAAATGACTTTTCCTCATCGACGTGCCAGGAAAGCATAATGACGGTCATGCCCCCTCCCCTCTAACCACACAGCCCTCAAATACAGAATTCTTAGAAGGTGATAGCAGCGTAGGCTTAGAGGGATCTACCTGATCACATTTACTTTTAAACACGGACCAAAAAATGGGGGGGAAAGAGGGAAATTTGTATTCAGAAGCGTCTTGCCTAACTCTTAGCAGTCTCATGTCCAGTCTGAACCAGAAGTTTCCATCTTGAGATTTTTTATGTTGCTTTTTTCTTGGTTGGCGGGTGTGGGTGGTGCTAAAGCAAGATCTACGAGTTATTCCTACTTTGCTCTCATGACCTTAATATTGTATGACACCCACAGATGTGGGGGGTGTGGTATGTTCGTAATTACCAGGTGCTGACATTTTTTGAGCGTCAACAAAAATATTGTTGCAGAGCCTCTCTCTTCAGCAGTGGGAGTAATTGATGTGTTTAGTGTGCTTCTGAGTTATGCAGCTTTGAAACTAGTTCAAAGAAACATGAAAGCCTGAAATGAAAAAGGATCAGCCATATTGGAATTATTTCGAGATAAGATGGTTTTATATTATGAAGATGGCATTATTCCTTACAAAAAAATTTACAAATATATTTATTTTGAATTTTAATGGCTTTGCAGAACACTTACGTAGCCACCAGAAAGTACCAATTGAGAAGATTAATAAGACTAATAACTATCATAATTTTGACCAAAATGCTACGAAAAATGGTGTTTCAGGTTTTCACATGCATTACAATATTTCTGAATGCTCTTATTGCATTGTAATTTATTTTCTTCGCCGAATAACTTTATTAAACAATATAATATGACAATTATTGTTCAAATGAATGGTCATCCTGACTTGCCATTATTTTTATTTGTATAGGTTAATACTGCACTGATGTACAGGCATTATGCTGGGAAAAATAAAAAGTGCATCCAGACTTGGAATGGTATACAGCATATAGACGAAATACCGCTTATTATTTATAAAGAAACTTACTTACTAACTTTTAAAAAATGCCGCTTATTATTTGACTTGAGCTGTAACATCATACTTACATGCGCTTTACCCGGAATTTATTTGTTGTGCTCTAATAACTTGCGCTATACTTGCGGGTAAACATGTCTGGCTGTCATTGCATACAGTGAGCTGGAGAATTCCGAGAAAACGCTCGCGAATAAGGAGAGATCACACAAACTCTTTCCTCATGAGCAAATCCTCTGTCCGATCCGAAGATCCTATACGATCCCAGAGGTGGCTAGACTGTGGCGCCAACCACTACACTATGGTGTTTCCATTAAAACAAGAGAATAACAGGTGCGTCATTCAAACTTGACACTCGCAGAGTAACACTGCATAATAATATTAGCCTACTATACAGTATATGTGTCATGTCCATAGTCGCAAAATGCATTGAAGTTTAACATTAATTTGGCTGTAATTTATAACAGTATTAGATACATCCTAATTAGCTAACTAATTTTAGTTTAGATTATGTATAGTGTAATGAGAGTTGTGTATGCAAGAATCCCGAGAGATACGTGATGCTTTTTGTACAGTGATGTACAGGCTAACATACATAATACATTTAGGACTAATTCCTATGTTAAGTAGTTAACGGAACACGTTACCCTTCGTGCTGTTCTGCTTGTATGTGTATAGCACATGAATTATTATTATTATTATACCCTGCAAAAATGTGAGTTTGTCTTTATTTTTATTTGTTGTATAGTTAATTCAAAGGGGCTTGAAATGCACACAGTTCTCATACATACCCAGAACTACTTTTGGTTTTTACATTTTTTTCCATGATATAATTTATAAACGTTGTCCTGTGAAAGAATTATAGCAATATGTTGCGACATTATCATTACTTGAAGAGCGTTAGGGCCTAACCCACATCAAAAATGCAATCTGTTCATGCAAATAACCATTTGCATTATTTATAGCACACCAACAAAATATTTCATGACCCACATTATTAACACATTTTAATAAATCACTTACCTCAAACTCTGATTTTACCACAGATCACACCTCGCGGCTTTATTTTAATTATCTTCAAACAGTAAAAGACCATTATAATCTGATTACTCATACCACGATATCATTGTGCTAGATATCTTCCACACACATGCCACCTGAAAAACTGTCCCAGCATGTCACACCACATTCCAACAGCGCAGCGTCGCGAAATCCTCCTGTTGTAATCCATCTAGAAATGTGTGTAACGCACGTGACGTCAACTACAAAGGCCTAATAATTGCAATGACACGCGTAACGTGCAGGTCATGTACTCCATGCGGAAAACATGACGGGAATGAAACCAACACAAAGATGGATGGAGCAAATGAACTTTTGAACGCACGTTTGCGTCTCATATGCACACAGTAAACATAGCAGATGCATCAGCGTGATGCCACAACAACAAGTCGGCCACCGTTATGAAATAATAAACTGCGCGATATGTCACAATGTACCAAAAGGGGGGGAGGTCGTATCTTGGATGTTTCGAGATTGAAATGCGAATGTAAAAGGGCAGCAAGTGTGCATGGCGTGTATATTGTTGGTGTAAGAAAAAAAAAAGTGTTACCTACAGTGGTGTCTTTTTCTCCCGCCTTCTTTTTGCACCCCCATTTCCTCCAGTTTCTATAGCCCCGGTGGCCCCCACAATGCTTGGGGGGGCCTCCGTCAACACCAACCCGTATCCTCGCACTCTTG
This sequence comes from Catajapyx aquilonaris, assembly GCA_000934665.2. Classification (NCBI taxonomy): domain Eukaryota; kingdom Metazoa; phylum Arthropoda; class Diplura; order Dicellurata; family Japygidae; genus Catajapyx; species Catajapyx aquilonaris. The sequence goes on from KZ538014.1 coordinate 156,500, forward strand.
CTCAACAAATGGTGGATGTTCTTGACGTTTGAAGCCCAGATAAAACCCGGGAAATTACAGATGGGTCGTTTGCAAAGCTTCGGCGATCCCATAACGGCTTGATGACTTTCTTACTGCTGCTTCACTTGTCAATAGCATCCCGCTTGCGAGGCTTGGGAGGCGGCACAATATTCTATCGGCTTTTAGCGTCCCCCCCACACACCCCACCCTTTTCACAAAAAGGGCACTATTTTCCCCCCCTCCTCTCCCCACCTTTTTTTTATACTTTTTCCACCCCTCTTCCTGGTCCATGGGACCGTTCCGAGGGGTTTTATAGGAGAAGGCAAGTCTCTCCTAGTGAGTGACCATAGAAGGACGAATGACCTCTTGTATGCTGAACAGCACATATAGTGTGCAATAAAAAAATTAAGAAGTGTTCACACCCACGGATTTTAATTGGCCGTTTTCCAGGCTGCGGATGACTTTTTAATTAATTTAAAGTTTCATTGATTCCAAGGCTTGGAAATCAGGGGGATAAAGTTTGATTTTCCGGGGGCCCATGGGCCAGAAAGCGGAAAACTCGCCAATGCGGCGGAACAATCCACTCTCATTTTCATGAGATGGGTGGGCTCGTATCTTGGGATTTTACAGCTTTAACTTCAAATTCAGGGGAAAAAAATAGGTTGCATACGATTAACTTACCTGAGGCGGTTACAAAGTTTAAAAAATTATATATAGTGTGTTTTTATGGCCTGCAAGCTGGAAATGGTGTCAAACAATTTGGTGCATTAACGTTACGGTGGACATTTAAAACCCACAATTGTCTGGTGTCATGACCGTAAACGAATTTATTTTGAATTTACAAACTGCCTGAAACTGAAGACTCCTGGTAAAAAAAAATATAAACTATCTAAGGCATGTTAGTTTCATTAAGCCAAGTGACGAAACGACCGACCAACCTACCTGCTCTCTTGTTGGCGTCATAAAAGGCCGTTTAAAATAAAGACTTGGTTCATTAACAGGGCGATAAAGCCCTTTTTTCGCAGTCAATAGACTTGATGGCATACATAAAAGTCGCAAGTGTGGACTAGTTTCATGCGTAATAACGGGTTTAGTTGCGGTTGGCAATGAAATGCTCGTGAAAATTATGTTGGCAAAGATTTATTTATATTTAATAGTATGCGCGGGGATTGTGAAAACGAGCGACTTGACCAAACCACGACAATAGCATTGAAAACGGGCCCATTGTCGCTAATACGTCATGTTTACACACATGCTACGGGGTGTAACATTCTCATGTTGTGCATGTCACTGCCCATAATTTATAGTGGCTGTGATAGTGAAAAATAAATGTTTATATAGCCCCCTCTATATTTTTATAGTATGGTATAGAATTTGAACGCGTTTAATTACTCTACCCGCCCATTTTGTAGACTAATTACAATGGGTCAAGTGTCGTGGGTTTACTCAGGCGACTGTCACGCTCGGGTGACCTCAGTTTTAATTAGCCCTGAAAAAAAAGAAGCAACAAAGTCGTATACACATTGGAGCGCACTTCCTTCCAAGTGATTGGCCGAGTTTCCGCTCCGTTACACTTATAATGACGCATGGGTGTAATATGCAGGTGGTGCACAAAAGACGACGACGATTCCTTTCAATACTCGGTATGCCCGTCACTGCAATCCCCGTCCTATCTGGCCCATTCTTTATTGTGCGAATCCACAATGACCAAGGGGCACATCATGCGTCACGATCTTGAAGGTTGAAACCCTTGCAACTGTTATCGACATATACCACACGCTGCACCCTTGTCGCCGAAGATTCGAAAACATGCACACTTGTATTGAGAAGGTGCTTTATTGGCGACACAGTACGTACCCCTGGTCCAGCCTTGTAGTCTTCCCCCAACTATTGGGCCTAGTGGGTGGATAGGGGCGGTACATTTATCCGTGGATATAATGTATTTTTCACGGGAGGAAAGGGGGGTTGGGGGTGTAGAGTTAGAGTAGGGGCGGGGCTGGGTGTGTGTGTGGTGCAGGGAGTGGGGGCAGAAGGGGGGTAGGGGGTAGGGGGGGGGAGAGGTCTCTCGCTCCTCAGATGGATAGTTTCATTTTGGTGTAAGGTAAAAAGGTTGGCGTGCGGCGCTCCTTGACTTAGTCGAGGAGGAGGCAGGGCCGGCTGGAGGCGGGCGGGCGGGCGGGAGAGGCTTTGCGACCTCGCGGGCTGGCAAGCGGGGCAGCGGCAGGAGCGGCAGGCAGGCAGACGGGTGAGCAGGCGGGTAAAGCTGCGTACGCATCAGTCCGTGGACCCACGACGCGAGCACGGGGGCCGGCCAACAAGGCTGAAGGCTGCTGCCGGTGGTGACGGTAGTGGTGGTGGTGGCGGTGGTGCCGGTGCTGCCCCCCTTCCCCTTCCCCCCAGCCCCTCTGGCAAAAACCTCTGCTGCACACGCTTCGTTTTCCGCGCCGCCACTGGTTCCTGCAAGATGTTCCTAGATGGCATTACCGTCTATACCGCCGCCAAGTATTGAACCAAGAAAAGCCGCTATTACTGTCATTCATCTTGCGCGGCGGCTGGCTCCCATTGGCTGCTGCTGACACCTGTCCGCTGATTGGGCAGAGTTATTTACAAGTCTACGAGTTCCGTTGTGTAGCCATTATTGTAAGGTTACATTTAGTTTGAGGCATAAAGGATTCAGTTTAGAGCGGCCATAAAGAATTATGGTGCAAAAATGAGTTCTAAATTTATCGATAGTATGCTGCCCAAGTACCAAACGGACACGGGGACCGGAGTGGTTAATTACAGTCCGCAGCACGCCAGAATGTATCCGTATGTCTCGATGGCCTCGCACCAGCAGTCGCCGTTCGCGGCTACCAGCACCATGGTCCCGTTCGGCTCGCCCTTGAACGACTCGGACAAGTCCTGCCGCTACACCACGGGCAACGTGGCCGAGTCCATGGTGAACTATCCCCTGGGTCCCCAGAACGGAGCCTCGGTACCCAGCAGCATGGCAGCGGCGGCCGCGGCGCAGTTCTACCATCAAGCCGCTGCCGCCGACCCCACCAACCCGCTCAACTCCTGCTCGCAGACGGCGGCTCAGCCCATACCGGACATCCCCAGATACCCCTGGATGTCCATCACCGGTAAGTCCATCCACTTCTTCATCCACTTCCGTCACTCGTGTTGCACGACCCTCCGGCATGTCCCGTCCCGCTCCGTCCGACCGATGGACCCCCCTTGTAGCCAAGATACACCCCTGGGCTAGGCCTCGCCCATGTCCCTTTCAAGTAGGCTATAAAAGAGTCAAATGGCAGCCGTTAACCAAAGCTACCAATTAAATATATATAAAAGGAGCATAAACACTCTTTATGGGGATTTTCATGTTGTTGACTTCATATGCCGGCTTAAACACCTCCCGGAGAAGGCGGCCGCCACCTCTCTGGACGGACACTCGCGAGGGTGCTTAAAGGTGTTAAAGGGTGCTTACAGCTTCTTTTAATGCGCCTATACGTACCAGTTTACTCCTTCCTACCAAGCTCTATAGCAAAGTCTCCTCCCGACTCTCTAACTCCGCTTGCCTTCTCCGGATTGTCCTTTCACACGCACCCAACCAAACACCCGCCATTTCTGGAAAACCACAAAAAAATTTGTACAAGTCACTTCTGCTAGGCCTAGTGCTTACAAATTATTGCTCAAAGACAATGCGGGGACTCCATTAGTCCTAAGGGCCGTAAAGGGAACAAATGAGAGATGCTGACGATATTCAAAGTGCTACAATCCAATATCACAGCACGCTATTTTGCAAGTTTATGGTACCCACTTTTTGGGAAAGGGGAGGGGTTGGGGAGGGTTCCATTACCTAGGGCTAGCAACTCCTATTTTTTTACTCTTGAAAATAAATTCTGATTTTGCATGCATTCTGGGCCTCCAAAAACCTGTGAGAGTGTGCAGATTAATGAGCCAGGAAGTGCAACCTTTTCCCCCCGTGTTCTAACGTGATTTTTAGTTGAAAACGTCACTTCTCATGAAAGCGAGCGATAAATAGGCGAGCAATTAGCATGGAAATCTAGAGCGATATTTTACCAAAGCCTTGTACCTGGGCCGTTCGCCCTCTATAAAAAAACTAAACCCTAGATCGGGCTTTTGTATAATTCGGAAGGCCATTGTGCGGAAATTGCCGGCCTCGAAAAGCTATTCGTCACCGCCGAACACACAATAATTAAATCCAAATTAACTCCTGTTTGGATAATAAAACCCTCTCCCGGAAAGCCATCAAAAAACGTAGAAACGGGACCGGGCTTCGGAGGGGTCCTAGAACCCCATTGTAATTTTCTGGAGCTGACTTTTCCATCCGACATTGCCTCTGGCTTTGCCTACCAATGTAATAAAAAAGGAAAAGAGGGGGGCCTATAAGATCCATCAATTTGGGCGGTAGAAAACCTGTGGCGAATGGCAAATTAGGCCTAGGCCGCCTTGCAAGCTATAACAGCACTATTTAGTACTATGCCGCACATTTTCCGTATAGGCCTAGACCAACGTGACTGGGGCTTATTTTTTTTACGATTTGGAAGTGGATTAATACAATTTGTATTTGTGTTTTGTGCAATGTCAGGGTCCGGTCCATTTGGGTGTTATGATGCGCATAAAACCCGTTAGCGTTTCTTTCAATTTAAACTGCCGACATAGTTACACGTGTGGTTAATGTCCATTTGCAAAATATTACAGCGTCGTAAATTTGCGAATCGTTACAGACTCTTCTTCCGGTAATAATGCGGTTGTCATGCTGGCGATATTATTTAGCAATGCCGCTCTAGGCCTAGTTTGAAACAAAGCGTGACTATGGTCTGGTGATTAGTCCAATTCATGATTGAATATGATGTGTAGGCTTTTCATTATTGGTTTATAACTTACCTGAGTGAATGCAACATATTCGGGGTAATAGTGATAATTGAAATTGCTCTATAAATTGCATGCATTAGTACATGCTGGTTTATTTCGACGAGAATGTAAGTGTACGTTTTGTACACATCCTATCTGTAATATAAATAACTGCATTGTTATTTATGAATATTTTTAGAATTGCTGCAATGACGCATAAAGACTACAATAGAGATTTTGTCGTTGAAAAAATTTGGGTACAGAATTACAGTAGATAAATAAACGAAATAACCTATCAAAGATGGTAGCAGACATTTCAATATGAATATGGCTCAGTATTTAAATATTGGCTATCTTTAATAATTTATTAATTATGTTATACTAACAACAATCGCATTTTTTGGGAACTTCATTCTCAAATTATTTATTTACATAATACAATCGAGAATATAAAGTTCATTGTACATTGTCTTCATGGTCTTCATTTGATAGCTGTTATGCCATTAAGTGTTACATTATAATGCAGGATTATGTTATCAGTGCAGTGGTTTGATTGCTCTTTCATTTTTCTACATCCGTCTTGATAAATAAATATCATAATTATATATTAAAATGGTACTTCACTACACAGTGAAGTGTCTACAGCATCTAAACACTGAAACCTCTACATACATAAAAATATCACTAGATGAATGTAATCTCGGGCAGGCAAATAAAGCCAATTGCACTTTGAATTAAATTGTTTTAATGGTAAATCATTTGATATTTTAGGTAATAAAATTATTCCTCATTCTAAATTATTTTGTTCACGTGCACCAACTTTATTTCCTTATTCATCATGCATTTAGAGCTTTTAGGTGTTTATAGCAGCAATGTAATATTGTAGTTAAAATGTATGTCATTTATAACTAACATTCGATGTTAACAGTTATACAGATCATGTTATAAGCATTTGACAGATGTATGTAGTAGTTTCTCATTTTGCAAAATATGTGCAATGTTGCTATGGAAAATATATTAATCTATATATTCCTCATCACTGCGAAAGAAAAATATAATCATGTCATTATATAATCATGTGATCACAGATGCTTACTGAGAGCCTGCAATAAAATAATACCTGCACTATAAAATATAATATGCATTCAATGGAACAGAGTCAACGAGAAGGCAAAAACTATACAGAATAATCTTCTTCAAATCTGCAATTATTGTTAAACATGTGTTTTTCCCCTACTGTAAACACGCAGTATAGACTGTGACTTAACGGTATGTTTAATTTAAATGCCGATCACTGATAACATTGTTGCAGCATTTACTTTTGTAGGACTCAATATTACACCTTAATAATTTTAAATAAATTATAACGAATTCAGCAATTTTGTCAGGACACATCAATCCTCTAGTACCACTAACACGTAAAATTCGACAGTTAATTGCAATTTATTACATTTAAAAGCAAAATGGACGCACCTTCCCACTTTTATAACTTGATTCGTAATTGATCACAGGCATATAGGACACTGAAACGAATTCGGCACAATTAACTTCATGAGAATAAATATTATAGTGTACGATTATTCCCAAGAAACTGGTATACGAAATATATTGTTGTAAATGCCGTAGATGATACTCACTATTTAATGACCTAACCTGCCGAAATTATTACTTCCTATGGCGGCACGACAATAAATTTATTATTTATTTTCATATATTCGTATTCTGTAATTGAACCTCTGTTGGCAAAGAAATCTGAACAAATGGTACCGTATCAGCTATGTCTCAAGTAACTTATGTCTGTTGAATCCTATTTTATGCTGAATAAGAATGGGCTGTAGCTAAATTTTTGTTAGTGGCATAATCCTTCAAAATTAAACAAAGATTAACTTTATTTTTCCTTATAGTTACTTGTATAAATTGTGAATTGCGTGGGCCTTTCCTACTCACAGTGCATGCTTGCCAAATGTAATCAACGGTATTAAGGCCACTATACAGTTCTCTTTTTCAATTACATGTGTTTTAATGTACTCTGTAGAACACTTGAGTTATGCCATTTTTAGCGAAACAATGAATAGTATTGTGAATAGTCTTATCCTTGTATGGTTTGCCGGAAGGTGACTCTACAGTTTTCTGACGTTTTCGGTGCATTGCAAGGAAGAAAAGATTGCCAGCTATTGAGTCTTATCGTCACTCTGTGCGCAATTGGTTTTACGATAAATGCATACTGCATGTGGTCATTACTAAGCTGTTTAATTATGTGAAAAATGGAATAGTTATGTTAAATCTCCTTTCACTTGCAGAAAATGTCGACAGGTGCATGAGCGAGACGTGGTATACACAATATTACACTGATGCAATTCAGCCAGTAAAATATATATGGGCAGGTGAATGGAGAATACTGGGGTATATGCAGCATAAGTCATGAAAAGTCATTATGAAGTCATTAATCTGGGGCGGAATTTTCGTCCCACTGCTAGTTACTGCTAACTTAGCAGTAACCATTCCCAACACTGGTACAGTACTGGCCAATAATCGAGGCAACGACTAGCGACATTTTCCCGAAGCGGCAGAAGAAGGAATCTTGCTCGCCCGGCTTCTAGCATGCTTATCTTCGATTCCTTCTTCTGCCGCTTCGGGAAAATGTCGCTAGTCGTTGCCTCGATTATTGGCCAGTACTGTACTGCTAAGTTAGCAGTAACTAGCAGTGGGACGAAAATTCCGCACCCCTTGTCATTATAGCAATAATAGCAAACCATATCAGTATGGATGTATCGCACAATGAACATTGTTGATGATTCTGTTTTTAACACAATGCAGCATATACTTGCGGTTTCAGATTTAACATATTATGCACAGTGCAGGTATATTTCTAGTAATGTGTTAACAATGCCTTATTATTATTAGGAAACTTGCGGACCTTGTCTTTTGCTGTTCACTTGAATTAAAAATGATAACAAACAATAAAGGCAGTTTTTGATTGTGTTGTTGGCATAAGGACAAGACCTACAAAAGTACGCATTTTTCCAGTGTTAATTTACCCGTATAGTGTACCAACTTGGTCACAATATTCATCCGATAATTTTGTTGCACCGTCAATTTATTCATTCAAAGTCGTCACTATAACTAGTACGGTAGCGATTTCATTTCTAGACGAAACAGGACAGTACGATATCTTCATTAATATATTTTACTTATTATGAGCCACTGTTGCTTCTTTTTGTATTGCAGCTATACTTTCTAGACAGAATAACTATCATTATTTCTGTTATTAATGAACTCATCAGTCATTGAATTTTCGTCCACATTATTTCAAATGTTGCATTTAAACTGATTCCTTTTTAAAATTTGAATATTGCGGGTTAATATCGTGCTGCCATCTGGTGGATGCCGGCTGAAATGTCCTCAGACACATTACCCAAGCTAAAAGCCAGTGACTGGAGTTTTATTGTTACTTTTACACCTCGTAGAAAAGGAATGCTACTGCCCCAAATATTCAGGCCATTTGCCGCCTGCTCCTATACAGAAATATTGCTTCACCTGATAATAACAAACTTTAAAATATACAGCTTTGTTTTAAATGCAATACTATCGCAATGGTGAAAGTCTGAAGAGCCGCCTGTTGCAATAACTTGCACGCAGTTTCAACATATGCAGTGATATTTAGTCGCTCGTATATTTTTTATGGTTATGGCGTTGATATAAAATTGAACTTTATTACCGGCATAAGAGGAAACTGTGCTGTTGTAGCCAAAAAGGGGTTTTGTTGGATTGTTAAGGAAATTTGTACTTATTTGTGGATTAATTAACAACCCCAGGACTCTTAATTTGTGGAAAATTAATTCACAAATTTGATTACTTTTACATGCACATTTGCAATATTTCACTATCGTTTACAGACTAGTATCTTGTATATTGTAAATATATATTCTGCGGCTAGTTAGTAAGCTGCACGAAAAATCGTCAAAGAACAGTTGGTAGCTGACAGTGTCCTGATGGCCTAACCTAACCAGTAAGGAAATCCCATTAAATTCTGACAGTTACTTGCAAATCGGTTTGGAAACAGGCAATGAAACCTCCCGCAAAAACGAATAGCGTGACACTATTGAGACAGCTGTAACATCCGATGCCACATGTGCAAAAGTTGCTGGTGTATTGAGACTTCTGCACTGTGGATACACGGCTTATGTCAGTATATATCGGAACAAATCTTGCTGAAGCTCATTTAAATGTGGAAGAGTTTTATGTATAATGGAAGCTCCGTTAAATGGGCTTTCCCAAAGTGTATAATTATATGCATGATTCCAAATTGAACGTGAGTCTATATGGGTGAGCTCAAGCATGAGAGACGCGATATTTTACCTACATATTTGTGGAAAATATTTAATCAGTCATGTTTTACATTGCAGTATAGTGTTGGTAAACGTCCAAAGAGCAAACATAAGCCAGTCATACATTTCATAACTGCACATGCATTGCTAGAATGGTAATAATCGGAAAAATGACATAACAGTGAGTCAATTCATGCACCATTGAGCATAAAAACCTACCAAGTGTAGTAAGTTACTGTATATAAATAATTACAACATGCTACGAAGTTTCTGAGATGTACTTTACATTGACATTTTGTAACCTCACTCAAAATTTATGTAATATAGGCATTGTTTTAAGAAATCGTTGACAGAGTAACTAATCTCAAGGTCCGGTTACACCAGCGCAAGGTTCAGGTTCAGGTATGGCCTATACACTTGTTATTAACTATTGGCGACAATGAACTAATAATAATTAATAACAAGGGTAGGCCGGTACCTGAAACTGAATATTGCTGTGGTGCCACTGCCACTAAACAATAGATCCTGTGATATGTTTTAACAATGTTTTTCCCCCCCAAAAAGTGCTTTTATTTGTCAATTAATATTTCAAATCACTTATTAGCAAAGTGGCTAATGTCTCACTTCAACCACCTCTAGTCATGTGACCACTGTTATTAAAGAAGCATATGCCAGTACCTGGCCATGCACTTCAGCGAATTACCATGTTTTCATATACACCAGTACTCTTGCAAGACCGTCTCCAAGGCAACACGCATTCTGGGCAATGTTTCTTCACTCCACCTGAAGTACTTTGCTCTCAAGTACTCTGACCGTGCCAAGTCGTAACGCTGCACCGGGTGACTATGTAGTATCACCTCTATCATTCCCAAGAGCACTGAAGGATGTGTAATTTCAAGCAACAGTGCCGTCGACGTCGGTAAAATTAGGATAAAAAATTGTAACAAAAAAAAATTTAACATGATAGAAACCCTGATTAATTTTTCATGGCACAAAGATGAACATTTCCGTCGGAGTTGATGTTTTTTTTCTACACCTCTGTGGTATTGCCTATTTGACCGGTACTCCCCAAGGCACTTCAGTCGTATCCATCTTGTCATCTGACGTTTAGGACGCATCCTGATGGCCAGCAAGACAAAAACCTGTAAGAACAATTGCAACAGTATTTGTAAAACTAAGTGTACTAGAAGTTTTAAAATATAAGGAAATTTAACCCAAATTGTGTGGCAGGGTGGGGCTATCCTGGCTTTGCTGACATCAGTCCCAGCCGCTACTGCCAGAAAATGAGTCCATTTCCGAGACACCGAGTCATTCGGCTCAAACGGTGCCATCTTTCGGCCACAAAATGGCAGTAAGGATTAAATCGCATTAGGTTTTGATTGCAAGGCGCATAGTTGTGCAAGAGGGTGAAAAGTGCAGCTCGATTTCTTCTACCCTAAGTGAGAGTCGACTGGCTAAGCATGCCAGCTGGGCAGGCTGCCATCTTACCCTACAGCTATTTGCTCACTCTATGGATCACTTTTGCCGCATTCCAGGCGCCAATCTCGGTGTAATTTTCTGCCATAAACAAAGCATAAGCACGAGAGGCCGCATTTTGGAAGCACCGTCGTCAATTCTTCTCGGCTGATTTTTTGGCCTAAGGATGAGTCGTGGGGCTGCATTCTGACCGTTTAATGTGAAGGAAGCTGTTTTCATTTCAGGCTTTTGAGGAAGCCAACAAGTATTTTTATGGGCCGGTGAAGAAGAGAAGAAAAAAAAATGGGCGTAGGGACCTACTGTAGATTTGTGCATTTTCCCTTTGCGGGAGCAGCTTTTTATGTTAAGATATGCGAAGGATTTGGTTGCAGAATTACGAGCTGTTGTCAAAGTCTTGGGAAATATTTCTGGAAGCGAATACACAGTTGCGTTTACACACATTCAAAATATTATGGAATATCATTGTTGCTTTGCTGTTTCATAATGATGACGAATTTAATGGAGGTGCGTTTGACATTAATCTGTTGCTAGATAAAGGCGAAATATTGCCACTCAGAAATGAGGGGGGGAAAAGTAAGGGCACGAATTGAAATGACATTGTCGAATAATGGGGTTTGATCTGCTGACAAAATTCACAGGACATGATTTTTGTATGTGGTGAAAGTAGCCTTTTAAACAAGTAGATCTAACGTCATGGCATCTGTGATATGAATCAGCAATGGAGCAGCAATTTCTATCAATCGCCAGCAGAAATTGCTTAATAGCAATGGGTTAACCACTCGATTGTAAAGTGTACACTGGAGTACCAAATTCAAGGAGTACCAAAGAGTATAGTACCTAAGGAGTACCTGGGAGTATACCACTGTAGGTGTACAGCGGAGTACCGACCCCTTGCTTAATAGGATCATGCGATCATCAAGGGTGACACTGAAGGAAAATGGGTGAAACAATATTATGCTGGAATTGTTATAGACTTTGTGTTGGTTGGTGTTGTTACAATATGCTTAAAATGACATCATTCAGGGTGGTCTCAAGTGACTCGTATTACTGTCGAAAGTACTGTCAGAAAGTATTACCATGTAACTTATTTGCAATGCTCATTGATAGAAAGTGTCGTTTTCATTTCTCTCTCTCCCCTCCTAACAATAAGAGGTAAATAATGATGATGCTAATATTTTATTCCAAAGTTATTGCACAACACACCAAAATTACTACTGCGCATAATGTTGGCAGCGGTCCTCGCATTCGAATGCGAATTTTATTAAATGAGTTCTACCTTGCTATATAAGCATGGACTGAGCAGACAACGAATAGGTCTCTTCAGAATAATATTTGTAAAAAAAGAAAAAAAAACCTAATCCTCAAATTGCATGTAGGTGTTCACAAAACGTGCCATTTCTCTTGACACGTATATTTTTTGGCAGAAAAATGCCAAAAGTGCTCATTGGGAAGCGGAAGGCCGGAAAATCCGAGGGCGCGAATCTCCTTAGTGTTGCATCCTGCCGTGAAACGGTTAGTGTAAAGGAGGGGGGCAGAAGAAAGTGTAAGGAGGCATAGTAACAGCTTTGAAGATAGAAAAGAATAGAGCAAAAAGGGATGGGTAAGGAAAAAGTGTTCTGGGGGGGGGGGGNGAAGAATGGCCGCCATCTCAGCCCGCATTAGACTCTTGGCATCCTCCTCCTCCTCCTAACCCCCCATAGCAAAAGATCTCCCCCCATCGTTGCACCACTGGAAATAAGGATAATCTGGCTGATCATGATGTGGGCAGCAAGTGTCAGATCCAAGTTGAAATATGGCAGCAATAGTCGGTTCGGCGGGCAAAAGAGCGTCGCCATGCCTATATCGATTGCACGGCAGATGGCGTTCGGATCAATCGAGGTTTCTTCCCTCAGACTTTTTTTTTCCTTTTTTTAAGGGTGGGGGTGTGTGCTTCCCTCCTTTTTTCCGGGCATTGGACCGGTTCCAGTCAAGGAAAAGGGGGGGGGGAGAGACTTTTCGGGAAAATGGAGGAACCCCAGGAACCAGAATGGGATCACGAAGACTAACAACACTTCCCAGAACTTTGGGCTAGAATTTCCGACGCGTTGTTCGGTATCGGGCTGCCCCAAATCGTTTCAAAGATTTTTTTATTGCTGAAGTTTTATCATCATGCATTCAAAAGGATTGCAAGTAGAACGTAAGTGCACGTCCAGCTTAACAATGAAATATAACTATGGCTTTGTAAGGATTTTCTGCCAGGACTGGATGCTGCGTTGCCAATGTTTGTTTCAAACATGTTTCGTTCGATATCTGAAAAAGTAAGGTCTGTTTTTAAATATTTTATTTAAATATGCTCGAGTATTGTTGGCAAAATTAACCGTTTTATAATGTTAATACACTGAGCCAAACACTTGGCGCGTGGCATAATGTCATTTATCATGTTGGAAGAGGATGTTACACTTAAATTTTACAAAGCAAAACCTAGCCCCTAAAATGTCGCTTAACGGCATAGACCACATTTCTGTCGCCATGAATGTGACATTAACGGCGATTTTACTGCCTCCTCAAGCCAATAAGACCAAGTAAGAATAATGCTGATTTTATGATGTGAACCAATTTATTAATTATTGCACGGAGTGTATGTAGGGTAATAACCCATGTAACACACACACATGTACTGTACTGTACATGTACTGATATCTATATAATACAGTGTAATTATGGTCGCCACTGTATTTTCATGACCTCCAATCACGTAATATATTATGTACAAAGCAAGGGATTGAGCAATATTACATTTTCCTGATTTAATCACTTAAAATACTATGCTTTAGATCTTGGAAATCTTGAAAAATTAGAACAAACAAGTAAATATTGTTCTGGGCTTGTACAACGGCCATCTTGGTAACCAGACTTTCCCATCCCGGCATCACGCGTGTGATATTACATAATTAGACAATCGAATGAATGCTGCAAAGAGCATCGGTGTGTATACAAACCGATTTGGAACCTCGTTTGCACAAAATTTCGTGGTCTGGCATGGATTGACCCGATGAGATATGGACGCTGTTTGGAAGAGGGTCCATGCACTAGAGCTATGTTTTGGGGGAGCGTTGCCACGTGAAATCACTTGAATAGAGCAATTTACTCGGTTTGCTTAATTGGTGGTTAGGCCTCTTGACGTCTCTGCCAAATCCTGGGAACCATAAAGAAGACTTTGCTGCGAGCATTTCATGAAAAGAGGGCGGGACCAGCCCATAATTATTGTGATTAGGGATGGAGAGGATCTCCGCCAGTGTCAAATGAAGAAAAAAAGTTAGCATCCAAAAGAGCTGTATTAACTTAAGCACAGGCTTTCTGTTGGATGATTTATTATTCTTTTTTCTCCTGGCTTAGACTACCGGTATGTGATTGTTATGGCCTTCTCTCTGACTTTCAGTTTGTCCTGGCCAGTGCTCATTCAACAACTAAGTTAAGCCTAAAGAAGTTCTGTTATAATTCAATGTTGGCATTTTGATGTTTTTTGGGCAGCGGTGTAAATTTTCCAAGCGAGAAAATAGAATTTGTAGAAAAGGATAAAGTTTGTAAAATATTATAAAGATTCTTTTATTCACAAGTCAAAATACACACCTTCACGCAACAGCTCTTATTGCCTTATTGTTACTATTTGATTTACATCAGCCTAAGTAGTAAAAAATCGAAAGTAAATATTGCATCAGTGGATGTGAGGTCATTTTAAACATGTAATCCCAATAACATAAGTAATTTGATAATTATTTAATTCAGGTAAAAATACACAAGCCATGTTACGAAGCATATGAAGAGTATATAGAATTAGTATAAATATGTTATACATTTACAGCCGTCCCACGGACTCTAAACCGGACTAAATATTTATCACTTTCGAATTATATTGTTCCATGACGATGACCAATAACATGACTTTATTCTCCCGCCTGTTTATAGCCCCATGAAAAAGAACGTGAATTACTAACTCGGCCAAGAATATTATGTGTCAAAAACAGCAGTAATAATAACAATTGAAACTTGCATGGGATTAGTAATTTATTGTAGTGGTGGCATATAGAACTATTTTGTTGAGAGTGTGGAACTGAAGAACAGGTGCAGATGACTGCTTCCATACTGTATATGTTTGAGTTGATGAATTTGATAGTATTACTTTTTTAAAAACGTTGTTGAAATACTGTAATGCGGTAACTTCCAACAATGGTGGCGGAGTAAAACGTGACATGTTACATGCGCCATTGAACCTATAGGTTCAATGGCGCATGCGTATGCACGACTGGAATCAGTCATCCTCACTTTTTATTGGCCCCATTTTCGGAGGGATAAGTCTTGAATAAAATATCTAACCCACAAAATCGCTCTTACAATGAATATAAATATATCTAAATATATAAACACGATGCGATATAATTGGAGATTTCCCTTATAATTTATGTTGATGCAACCAGCCTTAAAACCCACCTTAGACCACAACTTGAAATATTTTTGTCATACCGTGTGTGCCTCGTGTGTATAGCGTTCCCAAAAAAACACCATGCCAACAGATTAGTTACAATATATTATTTAATAGTGAATATGACACAGCTCTTAAGGACAAATATTTGACTTTCACTGTACAAATGTAGTAAACTTCCTGCAATACAGATAGTAGCAACGTGATATGATTATCATGAGAATGTCATGCCTGTCATATTCTGACGCAATAATATTAACATCAAGCTAATGCATAAACAATAAATAGGAAGGAGTAGGCATGTATGCGACACTGGAAAAGTCAGGACAATGGTTATTTATACCAAAGTAGCATCGAAAATAGGCAATTGCGGATGCATTAACATAACCCGAACATATTAATTTCTTATTTTCTCCTGTGAGGGACACAGGAATGTTTTTCAGACTTTAGGGGGTAGACAACTCGACTTTTAATAATTTTTGTTTTGCCTCAAGCTTCACAGATGCCAAACAAGTTGTCTTCGAATCTAAATCTTTGGTATATATATGGCACCTCTAAGATCATCGGGAAATTCTAAAACTCTTTAGTTGTCCCATTCTCCCCCGACCGTTTTTCATCTAAAAGTTATTGAATAGCGTGAGATTGCATGAAAAGTCTCTCATTATCGGAAACGAGCTATTGGATGTTCAAAAGAACTACAGATTTACTTTGCCTGTCAGGGTCATGAGCTATTATCACACAATAATTCCTCCGCTAAGTTTTACGTCGTAACTGATCACAATAGACCGGAGACATTGTTGAGACCACGTACTGTGTAATGCTGTCTGCTGAGAACTGTAAACTGAGGACACCTGCAGACGCTGTACATGGTGGTACGAAAGGTATACGCACTTCCTCACGGATTTAGACATTTTTCGAATTTCGAAGATAAAATTACCCGAGTTGATTTTGGCGATTTTGCTTCTCCCACCCTGTATACTTCATACACCCAAGTATATTCCTCATGCGTGAAATGCAATACCAACGGGTACGCATATTTTGTGCTTTAGTATGAGCTGTTTGTACAGACCTGTACTTTTTCCGGGACACAAAATATACGTGACAGGCATAGGAAATCTGCATGGCAAGCATAACATCGGCCAAGCGATATATTGAATGTGCATAAAATTGTGTCAGGCCCCCATGCAGCTTCTGGAAGATGTATAAGCCTGGTTGGAAAGAAATAAGTTCTGCCTTCTACCCGAGCCCACCTGTCCTTTGAACCTGATATTTGAAGAAAACGGCCATTGACCTGAACGTACATTCTGCATAGCATATCGTGTATAAATGTAGCAAAAACTCGACGCTTTAACGGCCTCTGTGCACATGTTTCGGATGTGAGTTTCCAGGGTATAGAAACTTCAGACCCACACTAATTGCCAGGTAGTCCCTCAAGATGAATTTCTACCAGTCACGTAACTTAAGAAGGAAAGTAAACAATCGTGTTGCAGAGCTGGACGTCTTGTGAGGCTCGGAATAAATTTTCACGTGGAAGGTCAACTCCGTTATCAGTAGGCCCTAATCTGTGAAGAGTACGTGTCAAGAGGGAAAAGGAACACCCGAAGACCAACAGGCGTAGTGTCGTCCTGGGTGTGATCTTTGTGCATACCTCTGCAATAGACGAGCCAGGCGCCGCGTTTTTCAGAGAATTTGGGCGAGAACCGTGCTGCTTCTGGGCCGCCAACACCCGACCCGATTCACCCTGCCGGCTAAGCCAGGCCTAGCTTCCTTTGTACGGTTACTCAAGCACACTGTACTGGCTTTTAAAAATATGTATGTACGCCACGCATTGCCTGTTTTGTGTACTACAATTGAGCAAGTAAATGGTGCTGAGTGTTGGGGGATTGTGGAGTGAAATACGGCGCTATGAATATCTCAAAGTGATGGTCGTTTTGGTTGCATGAGCGCCATTCGCGGGTTGCATGCGTTATATTATGCGCTCACACCTAGCGAGTCGATGACCGAGGTCATTGAATGAGCCAAAGTGTCAACAAATGTAACAATAGGAGTTACTTAAGATAGGCGTGCGGTTCATTCATATAGTTCCTGCGGTTGTAACTGACAGTATAAAAGGTCAGGCTAGTTGATGACGGAATTATACGAGCTATGGACGTCCGATAGTAACCCATTTAACGGGAGTCATGTGCAGTAATCGCTGTGGAATAGTTGACACTATACACCTCTAAGAGCTGGGTGCGGAAGGGGGGGCCTAAATTGCAAGGTTGCATGTAGGTAATGGCTTTCATACGACGCCATATCCTTGTCATCCTAATTGAGTGCAATGCCACGGATAGTGCTGTTTAATTATCTAATAAGGACGGTGTAAATTATGCCTAGGAGTATTCACCACATCTCTTGTCAAGATTCTAGCGTCGGAGAATCTCAGCTTCCGTCTTTTTTTATTGTGGCCATTTTTTCCGGATTGGCATTCTGGTAGCTTCCTTCAAAAGGCCGGTCCCTGCTATAAACCATTCACTGACATTTATTAAGGGCCGTAATGGTGCTTTACCTGTTACTAGGCTATTTCAAAGTGTTGCAAAGTGTTGCTCTATTTAAACTTTACTGCCCATAGCGGCGTTAGTACCGCGGAATGTCCGTTCTGAGGAGGGAAATTATATTTTATTGGTCGTGTACTCGTGGACAAGATGAGCCTTGAAAAGCGGTTCGTCTTTAGCTGCTCTTATCAATAGCTGCCTGGCTTGTTGGAGAATTTTTCATGCGGAATATACTCGACCTCTGGTGTACATTTTAGGTTTATTACTCTTTGCGGTCGTAACACGGGCATTTTCTTCTTTTTAAGAGCAAATCAACACACCAGTCATATTTTTATGTTGGAAAGAAACTGCCAGGTAGAGTGCCCTTACTTGTCTGCTTCAAGGGTCTCAGTTTTACCTACTGGCACTTAATAACAAAGTCAGACCCGATATGGTGTAAATGAATATTATTGTGGCGAGATTTTTGACTTATAGCAAGACCAAATATTCAATGAATGCCATTGTTACACGCGTAGCTTGTGACGTTCCGTAGAATTTCACTCAACCGATGCTTATCACTGGAAGAGTGCAGCATAACAGGTCATCATTGTTGGAACACTTACACATGTGCAGTTATGAGCCGTGACGAAATACTATAGCGTATAGTGTTGACATGTGGCGTTTTATTACACGATAAGCCTGAAAACAAAAGAGGATGACCCCGCCCGCTGCACACAAAGTTTCACAACATGTAAACAATCAAACGCGAAACTGAAGTAGCGGTCATTTGAGAAAAACAGTGATAGATACATGGTTTATGTCATGGCATTCAATATCTTCTCATCGTCCGCAGACTGTGACTGACAGCAATAGAATCTTCAAGGAAGATAGTCGTTAACGCAATGAGAGCATAATTTTCATGATTATATTCATCAGAGTATAAGGTAACCATTATGGTCACAGTCGCTTATTTCCGACCACTTTTCAATATACCGGCAATATTATATATTTCCAGAACTACAGGAAACTAACCAGTATTCATGATCCGATAATAATGGAACTATTTCAACTAATGCTTTCCGTCCAACTCAATAATGTGTAACGTAACCTTCTAACTATATGGTACAGCTCAAATGACCTCGTTAAAAAAGGTCACGTTGTCGGACGGGGCTTTTAAATAAATCAACCGAAGGCGATTACACAGCTAAGCTTTTAGTCAGAATTTTTCTTCAGTCTGGAACCAGCTAACTAACCACCAGAAAAAAATTAGAATTTGTTGAACGTCTGGTCAATAAGTCAGATCCTATATTTCTTATCATCTCCCCCTAGGCCTTCTTGATGAGAAATGTGGAACGCACAAGAGTTTGATTCATCTAGGATGTAATTAGTGGTTGAACTAAAAAACCACCGGGTGGTCTCACAGCTCTGTGACCTTATATATACACACAGACGCATGATAAACTATGAGAGACCTTTTGGTTGCGCTCGACTTGCGTGTTGGCCAGCAATTTTCCGCTTTTGATTGCGACTCATCTATACTTTCCTTTATGTATTATACAGATAGCATGTAATGCATAGAATAGCACAAAATGTGTAATTGCCAAAAAAAAGCTGAATCCGGGGACTCGTCTTCTAGGGGGGTTAAAAAAAATCATGGCTGTTCCTTAACCGTTACGGCTTATACGGACGGCTCCAGAACTAGGAGGAATGGGCAATAAATTTGCGCAATTGCCCATAAAATAGGCTACAATATTTGCCATCAATGGGATATGACTATCGACAGAGCTATTGCTGAGCAATATAAACAGGGGACCGGGGACCAGACAATTGCGGGTAGCAAATTGAATAAAGATTAAGCGTTGACAAATAACTAGGATAGTTAAGTCTAAATGGCTGGTTGTCTGATCGCGTGTACTTGCAGGTTATAGTACAAACTCGACCCATTTTGGGGCTGGTGAATAGCCGCCTAGTTGGTCCTGCTGTAGAGCGATTGATCATATTTTTGAGCCAAAAAGGCGGGCCATGCAATTTGTGTGCAGGCGTAAATTCCTACCTCTGGGGAGAGGTGAAACCGGCGATGCAACGTAGAAAACAAAGGCTGTCTTGACTGCAGGCGGCAATGTATCGCACCCCACGGCGGCATTTCCTTACATAATTAGTTACTTGTGTATCCTTCAAGCGCAGGAATAATAATTCTGGCTCTCGCATGCCGGTCCTGCAGGGAAACTCGGGATGCTCTTTCAAAAATTGCAAGGCGCACAAATAGTCCCGCCATCCCGTTATGTGCTGCATGGGTGCCATGAAAGAAGTCATTAGCTACGCCACTAATTACAGGGTAATTATGAAAATTAGGCCGAACTCGTCCGGTTTTCCGTTGATGGGAAGTCTAACGGCCCCCAGACTTGGATGCATGGAAACCAAATGACTCCAATCGTCGCTAACAGAGAGCGTCACGTGTGAGAGTAATCAGCTCAATTATCGGCTGCGAGCACGATCCCCCCCTCTCTACTCTCTCCCCCACCCTTTTCCACTCCTCTCCCCACCCTCTCTCCGGGCTCTGCTGCTTATGTGCACACACATGGCATTAGCACACGTGTGAGTGAAAGATGACACCCAGGGGGAATCGCCCTCGTTTGCCACTGGCTTTTTTTAAATACCTTTTTTTTGAGGCTTGCTCCAGAGCAGTAGTGTAATTTAAGAATATACTAACAGTTATTTGGACACCAGGTGGCATTATTGGAGTCTGAATTGGGCAGAATTTTTTTGTGTGTAGAAGCTCAATTTGGTGGGGGGGTCGACTGAATATATCCCATGTGGTATGGAGAAATTGAAATGAAGGAAGGAAAGCGGAGGGCCGTGGTGATTTGTCCAGGGAATGGTCCAAGCCCTCCCTCATGCACATTCCCGGATAATTTTGATGCAGTTATGCCACACACCCAAACAAGAAATGAAGGGAGAGGGGGAAAAAAACAGGAGTTTCCGATGAAAACACACGAGGCGAGGAAAATATTTGAATGTTTATCTGCTTCCCACTCCCTGTGTGCCCACCACTCTCCTGCGTATCGTAAAGTTGGGACCTTCCCCTACCACCACCACCCCCCCCCNGAAACGATCCCACCCGTCCTGTAAAGTTCCCGACCGAAATGTCGTTACGGGCATCACACCTCCCCTGCCCTATTAGCCCCCCGAGCGCAATTACAACAGTATGAGATTAGCTGAGGGAGCCTCCTCGTCTCCTGGAAAAGGAAAAGCCTCCCTACCCCACCCCTACTGCCTCCCCCAAATTTCGGGGATTTCATCTGCACCCAGGAATTACATTCCTTCGCCCCCGAATCCAATAGGCCTGACAAGGTGGAACAAGGGAACCATGTCAAATTAGGTCTGGAAATTAGATTCCCCCTCCCGTATAAAAGTCTTGTTTCAGTTGTTTAGATGAGACCGAGTTTTCCCCACCGCCTCTCCCCAACTCTTATTAGCCTACGATCCCTGGCCTGCCTTCTTTCACTATATCGTTTCACTTTCCCCGCGGATATTACAACTGCAGTGCTCAGCAGTGTCGCCAGAGAATTTCCTCTAGTATAACCCCCCCGCCATGTCCTATTCGGGTCTAGAAGAATACACATTTGATCTCAGACACTCGGTGGGGACGGCCATTTTTTATTCAACATGGGTGGTTAGATGGGACAGGGTGTATATATTATATAATGTCTTCTTCCCCTTTGCACATTTATCATAAGAGTCAGCTTGCTGCCAGAACCTGGAAAACTTGATGTGGATATATTGCTGGGTAGATAATACTTGCGTATATTACCTGTCCAGAACCGGTGACACATTTTTTTTTTGAGAATATGCAATATGGCATCAGTGTAAGCTTCTCAAAATGGCGGATGGGGTCCAATTAGTTCCTACCACCTTAGGGATCTGGTGTACACCCAGGCTACCAAGAGACCACTTTATTTATTGGTTATGGAGGATCATTCAGAAACAGGCGCATTCTTGAGGTGATTTGATGCCGTGTGCAAACAACGAGGGGGAGGGTAGGTCTGGCTCGAAAAAGGTCGCCATCTTTCTCCCTTCCCTACCATTCCGGAAAATAAATGTGAAGGATAGGGGAGGGAATATTGTATGAGGAGAGGGAGGGTAGCCTATGAGGGCAATTCGGGCCTAAATTGCAGCCAATTGCTGGCTTCCCCCCCCCCCCTCCCCCGTAGAATTAATCATCCAGAATTCAGCTTCCTATATAATGGATTTTTTCTTTTTCTTCTTCTTCTTTTGTCCGCTGGCACGCATTATTTGGGCGGGAAAAGGAGAAGAATTTCGTGAGGAAATTCCGAGTGTGGGTAATGTGACCGTTTGGAAAGATGGCGTGGAAGTGTGGCATGGGAAGTGGGCGTCTCTCCTTAGGGCTGTGATGAGGGCGCTGCATGTCGGAGGCAGCGAGTGCATGAAGATGGCGGATTTCCTGCCTGTTCGTGCCTGCATGGCGTGGACGGTGTATGAATGCCAAAAAGAGATGGTAGAAGAGGGGGAGGTTTTTGGAGGGGTTGTTGGGGGCAGCAGTAGGGGATGGTGGGGGAGTACTGCGCTGCTGCTGCTGCTGCTGCTGAGCTTTTGGGATTGTTCAAAGTGGCGCAGTGGAAACGAAGTTTGCGGAACTGCAAAGTTCGGGTGTGAAAGCAATTTACCAAATCTTATCAGCACATGCCTGGCTGCATGAATAGCCAGCCTTACTCGAGTGTATATTACCACAAGCGCGCTACTTACTTCTCCTCTGCATCACCCCGCAGCTTAGTTTTATCAGACTTTTGTGGCAATTCTCATCCACCTGCTCTTTTTTTCTTTATATCTCCGTCTTTCGTGACGAAGCAAATGGAAGTTGGAATTATAATGGGAGGCTCTGGAGCGTAAGCGGAATATTATACATGCTAAGAAGCCTAGCCGGGGAGGTAGTGTATGTTTGCGTATATAACACGTAGAGGATGAAACAGCTTTGTATTTGCCATTAGGATATGCACGGCAAAGGAAGAACGCCAAAGATGGCCCCCCATTTAGAGCGTATTAGTCTGTGCATAATATAGTCGTAATTTTTGCAGATTATGCGAGGTTTTCTCATCGCGCCTAATCCCTTGTCAACAAGGGATAGTCACGAAATTGCCAAATTTGGGAGCTTTAGATTCAACTACCGGTGCGCCAAGATATTTTTGGCTCTTACAAACTTCCATGCATATTATACACGGCAGCAGGGGTCGGAAGAAACAAATTGGTCAGCTAATCATTCACAGGGTTATGATTATTTGTCCTTCTGACGTCATCCTGGGCGAGCCTTGACAAACAAGACGCACTACTCATATTTTAAACTAAATCTGCATAAACTGTCTCAAGGCAGTCAAAGGGTGCGGGTGACATACACTCGATCATTTCATATTATGTATGTTTTTTAAAATGTTTCCAGTAGATATAGCCCTGACTGCTCAATTCTGTAGCCTATGCTTCCTCATTAGTATGAGTAGGATTGGGCGGACGAGGCCTATAGAATCCCAGGCAGGAATGCTCCGGCCATTAAGGGGAGCAATTATGGAGAGGGATCGAATGAGAAGTCTTGATAATGATATGAGTCGATTTGCAGACTCTGGGCGTGCGGAGAGTCAAAGTGGGCGGAAAGAATTGAAGAGTTGGAGCGTGGCTTAGAAATGGTCCAAGTCTTGCCGATATTATCACCGCCGCAGGGACACACTTGCCAAGTACACAAAATGGCCGCGGAATTAAGAAATGCGGGCAGATTCCACTCCCCCTCTCTAGTCTTGAATCCCTATCATTTGTCCCGAGCGGGACTTATTTCCTCCACTTCGCGCGCCAGATGGGCATTCCGCGCTGCTATTCAAGCCATAGGGAGGGGGTCTTTCTTGAGGCTTCCAACTGAAGGAGGGATATATATATGAAGGGGGTTGGAAAAGACGTCCCCTTCTTCCTCAAACCATCTTTCTAAATATCCTCATCAATTTTCTCTTCTTTCAGCGACTCGAGCGTATTCGAGCCCTCCAATGTTATTGTAGTTCCTGAAAGCGGCTTCTGGCTTGAAGATGTCCCCTCCCCCTTCCTACCTCCCCCTAAGGGCGTAAACGGGTACCAATGAGTTCCGCCTCCCAAATCAGCAATGCAATGATACAAGCAAAAGCGTTCGGGATAAAAATGCCGTTCGGTCCTGAATCCCCCTTGCAGATATGGCAGCCACGGCTATTGCCATTGATTCCACTCATTCCCTCAGAAGAAAAAAAGAATATGAAAGAAGAGGAACAAAAAAAAGGACGTGGAGAAAAGTGCGGGAAAATCCCCTGGTGTCGTTTCCAGCAGGCCTCGCCAATTATTTATTGTTTTCATATCTCCTGGCAGGGCTCCCTCGCCGCATTAGAAAGAAATGATGGCGGCTCGGATCGTTAC
The DNA here is from genome assembly GCA_000934665.2 of Catajapyx aquilonaris. NCBI lineage: Eukaryota > Metazoa > Arthropoda > Diplura > Dicellurata > Japygidae > Catajapyx > Catajapyx aquilonaris. Next base: position 180,571 of record KZ538014.1, read on the forward strand.
ACTCTCGCCCGGGAGAAAAGGAGGAATCCTGCGGTATATGGTTCCTTGGCTCTTATTTCAGAGGAGCTTGGGGCTGAGGGGGACATGTAGTACATAGACACAATCTACATCGGCAGTCACACTATCCGCACTCTAAATCTAAATGCATCGCCAGATAAATATGTTATGACGCCACCGCTGGCAATTATGGTCCAGGAGTCATTTGCGGCCATTAGTAAGCGAAATGCAAATGGTAGCCCCGTTTTCCGACTGACAGAATCGCATCAAGCATTGCCATGCTGTGTGTTCTATATCTATGCCCATTATGTTGCGATCACGCGCGGAATTTTAAGCAGGTTGTGAACTGTGTGGATGGGGGTCTGCATGAGAACTAATTGCTCACGCCTTCTGTGTGTATGTGTGTGACGTATTGTTGTGTTTTCGGCTCTTTTTTTGATGCGGAGGGAGATATAGTTAACATCCGGATCAGATCTTGTCTTGTAAGAAGAACCGTCATCCAGGTTTCAATCCCACAGCACTTGGGCACAAGTCCAACCGTGGCTGCAAATTGCCTAAAGGCCTGGTTACGCAAGGCAACTTTTGTTGATTGGGATGTACAGGCGAGGGAAAAGTTATGTGATATCCGACCCTTCTGCTTCTGTGATTCTGGGATTGGAGTGATTTTCACATGAGATAGAAGAGCACAAGTGTACGGAGCGGATTATTAATGGAAAAGAGTGTAGTGTTTGAAGCTTACAATGTACTGGATACATGCGGCCGTTGAATTAAGCTTAGCCGGTGAATCAAAATCGTCAGGTGACACAGGCAATAAATTTCAAGTGTGAAAAAAATGCTGTTGAGTAGCAAATGAGTAGCAAATGAGCAAATGAGTAGAAACATTGAGATGACTATAATATAGGACTACTCAATCATTGCTTAAAGTTCATTAAATTAAACTACCTAGTGAAAAATAATCAAAAATACAAAGCCGAGTTCACAATTTTGGGTATAAAATCAGTCTAACTGAACGAAAAATCACTTTCGATATTTTCAGATCGTAGATAATAATAGTAAGAAAATCGCTCAAGGTGAAGAATTACAGACGCTCTTCAGATAAGGTTCCTTTTATAACCTTTTTTACTCACTTACGTCAGTTCAGTCCCTGTTGCGCATCTTTAGAGTACTGTTATAAATACCTTTCTACCTTTACAACCGACAGCTGTCCGTGTAATTTGGCATGCATGCATTTATTTTGGGAATTATTTTCATGGTGATGAGTTTAGAGAAACGGGTGTTTAGTTCCATAGTTTGCCAGATATCAGACTGTTCTGGGGTATTTTCCTCCTTCTTACTTTTTGTATTCAGTCCAGTTTTGTATGTGAATTCGCAGATCAGTGAAATATTGCTCCGTGAGGCCTGTAAGTCACGCAGAATATTATAATCGAATGAGGTAAATGTGACCCAAATTATTCGGAATATTTGTAATTTGGGGAATATTTTCTCAAATGAGGGTTGCAAAATTTCGTTGCATGCGTAATATCATGGGGAATTTCACGGAAGCCACGATAAAGATGTAACCAAGAGGCACTCTCTTTTACAGGAAACGTTAATAACCTTTTGCATAGGTCATTAATTTTTAGCATTGTGAAGAAATTAACACCCTTAGGAATCTGTTTATGCGTCTGTTGCGAGTGAAATTGACTTGACGGTGCTCATGTTAACATCAATACGACTAGCGAATGTTTGATTCAATTAATTATTTTTAATTTTAAAAATTGCGAAGTTGTCCGTGCGTACATTGAGCTCCCGCCAGTATTCCCCGGCTATGGGAGCTGGCCTATTGTTACTTTCAACAGTAGTTAGAATTCTATACTGATGCACCAATAAACATTTTTATAGGCATAATTATGTAATAAATGGTTGGCAACACTAATTTTTCCAATATGTTGTTGATATTTGGTTAGCAATCTCCCCATCTCTCCTTCCTCCCAGGAAAGTAAACACCAATGATATACATAGGGCTGTAAAAAAAATGCTTGTAATGATGATGAACGGCAAAGCAGCATGGCGCTCCATGGCAAAAAGGGATAATGCTTTGCCGAATCCCGAGCCGGGAGTTAGGAGAGGGGGAACCGAGGGAGGATAGAGACAGAATATGAGGGTGAATTAGAATTTTGGCAAGCTGCCCGCGTTCACCCCGTCCCCCTCCCCCGCCTTCCCCCACCCTTCTCTTGAGTTATACCTATTAATTTGGCGGGGGAGGAAACCGCCGCTACCCTTCTCCCCTAACGCACCCAGGATTAGGAAGTTCATCTGGAGAGAGGCTGGGAATTTACGAGGGCGCGCCAGGTACCCACCACAGGCCACAGCTTCCAGCATGGTGGTTGGTACGGAAGCGATCGTGACGTCATCCTACCCCGTAAATAATGACGCAGCTGCAGCAAGAGTCGCGATGGAAGTCACGCGTAACCCCACACACCCCTATGGTTTCCCCCTCTGATGATGCTTTTTGGGACCAGCAGTGTCCTATTACTATTACCCTCGTCTTATGGAATTTTAAACACCCCACGTACCATGATGTGTTTCAGAAATTAATATGGTAGTGAACACAGAGAATTGTGGCGTGCTGGGTTATGAATCGTGATGATTAAATTGATTTCACCAGTCGATACTATCAGGCGACATTTCTAACATTAATAAAAACTAGGGACCAACTTGTCAAAATTTGGCAAAAAAAATGACAAAATTGCGAAAGTGGAGAGAAAGAGACGCGAACCAAGCAGCGATATCCGACGGCGAAGTACCGAAGTAAGACACCTACCCGCCGCGTTCCCATAAACGCCGCTCTCGCCGCGGGCGCTACCTCTGCACCAGAGGTAGTGCCCGCGGCGGGAACGGCGTTTTATGGGAACTCCGTGGTGGTTGGTTTTTAAGGCGGTCGGCGTTTTTTGCGTTTTATAAATTCCCTGGACACTATTTACAAAAAACAAAAGTTTATTGCAAATATAGGACACTCGAGCTAAATTTTGGCATCACTTCCAATGCTGTAGGCCGTACACAGCGGGAGGAATCGCCATCACATACAGTACGGTATTAATAATATAGATTGCCCTGATAATTCTTGAAACTATAGGGGCTACTGTACAGCAGGTGAGAGTAAAACGTGCAGAATGGTGTAGTTTGAGAATAGTTTTTTCCTCTTTCCCTGTCTTGCCTTGTTACCCTCTCACAAAACGGCACAGGAAAAAGTCAGAGAGGCACAAGTCCAATCTGTGTCGCTTCCGATCTGCTTTAATTTGCCCTTTCTCTACTAATGGTACAGTAGGCACTGTGGAAGAGGCCCATGAAATGAGGTGGAAGATTTTTTGGATTGGCTTTGTGTTGTTTTTGTACGGTTAAGGGGTAAGGGATAAGCTAGCTGTGGCAGTTTCGTAGAGGAAGTTTGGACAAAAAAGAAGCAAACCTAGTACTAGAGCTCCAAATGATGAGCCCCTGTGGTCCAATTGGCAGGACACGGGCGGTGAAAGCCCGAGATCCGGGTTCGACTCCCGGCGGGGGTCTATTTTAGGTGTAACACTGATAAGAGTCGACTTTCTGGTACCCCTTACCCCGCTTCTTCCTTTATTCCATTTAATGCCGCAAGAGACACCTGCTGTACAGTCGTAATGCCCCCAAGGTGGCATGGTTTTCAATACAGATTAACAGAAATTAATGTTGTTGCTCCTACATATCTTATTTCTGATTTTAACATGCGTCCTTTATTACAGTAAACGTGTGCTCTAATGATCTTGTGTTGCCGTTGGGCAAGGTTAATTATTTTTTTGAGCCTGATCGGAGTCATTTGTCATTCATAAAAATTCAGGTCCAGTTCTTTTGATATGTGACCCACCTTCGGTCGGTGACAATCCGTAGAGATCTTTTGATCGCAACCAAGAATAATAATGCTCTCGGCGTTGTCTTGAGAGAAATATGGAGGCCTTGAAGGCTTTATCACCTGGATTTTCACCTGTGTGGGTACAAAAAAAGACACACACTGACACATGCGACACACTTGAACTCATCGGCCGGATTCTTTCGCGTTCGTCCGTAACCAGAGTTTGCACTCGGAATTTGGCCATCCATCCTTGGGCACCTGTTCTTATCGATGGTGTGTCGTCACTGAGCATCCACATTATTTTGACCAGTCATCTCCGCCATGCCCTTGTAAGCCCAACCGACACGTAACCTTATCTGCATCACCAGGTTTTTGTTTCGTGTACCAAGGGAAAATGGTACCACGCCCTTTCGCAGGTGACACGATTTTAATTCCGTCGCCTTTTCGGTTTTTTGTATTCAACAGTGCAGCCTACAGTGTTAAGCAAAAGTGGGCCTGGTTTTCTCCCGCCTTCCGCAGGCTCTTTTACCCCCCTCCCCCCGCCTTCCCCCACCATCCTCTTCTTCTCCCCGTTTAAGTACCCAACTTCACGCCCGCGTGTCACATTGTGAAACCTTATTGTAATTTGACCGCCGTCAGCCTCACATTAATTGCAGGTATATCTCACCCTCCAGGCTAATTAAAGGACTTGTAATCCGCCTCTTTGCAATTTTCGTCGGCAAATTGCACCCATCCCGAAGGTTTGCTCCCAGGGCCCGCCAACTCCGAGGTTCTTTTCTCTGTCAAGCCGACAGGCGATAAAGAAGAGCGGGGGTGTAGGAAGAGGTGAGGATTTGTAAGGCTTTTCCTTGGTGAGGATCTCTTTTTCTAATCCGTATGCTATCACAGTCTGAGATTTCAGGTAACGATCTGTACCGGGAGCAAATATGCGGGTGTTCTTCAGGGAGACAAATAATGTCTATTTTACGAGCTGTTTATGGACAGGCCAACAAAAAAGGCTCATAAAGAAGGGGTATGACAAAGTGGGACGAGGTGCGACTCTTAGGAGGAATGAATGAAAGGAGGGCAATAAAACGATTGGTCAGCGGTTGTTGGTCCTCAGCATCCCTAGGTCCAGCAGCCGGTGCAACACAAAAGCAGGTGTCCACAGAGTGGCAATGAAATGGAGATAAGCCGAGACAGACGCGACGTGTCTGGCCAGCCGCTTGCCCTTTTCGGTCGTCTGAAGGCCCTCCCAAGTCCACTGATCACCCCTTTTATCTCCTCCACTCGGAACATGGCCCATTGGGCATAATGTTATGAACACTAACTGGGCTGTTTAAGGCCTATTATGCTTAAATGGTATCACCTAATTGTCTGGAAAAAGTCCGGGTTATGGGGCTACTAATTCCTGCTTGCAGAAGGTGGCTGCAAGCCTGCAACGTTCGCTGAGAGAGACTTTGGGGGTCCCCTCTCTTCAAACCGTCGAGCCCTTGCCAGCCACCCTACATTCCCGACCCAGACCGGATCTCAACCACCAAACGTCAGTTATGCAGTATAACGGGGGCTTCGTGTTCCTTTCCAGCCTGGTTATGGTGTCAAGGATGGCCTATCAGGGGCTCCTAACAGTCTGTTTGAGGAGATCTTGCGCCCCTTTTTGGGAGCTTACGAGATAGTGGGGAGTACGGCAACTTCAATAAAGTGAAACACTGTACTTTGCCGGGTTACGACCAAATTGAATTGAAGTTATTAGGTACGGAGCTCGGGTACGGAAAAGGAGGCGGAAGGAAAGGTTCAATCCCTTGGTAGGGGTTGGGGGGGAACCCAGGCCACAATGCGCTTGTTTATTAATTAGTGCATCAGGATGCGTTTTGTCACACGCGGGTTATGTCCCATTTGCCACAAGTACGTGTTGAATTTCAATTGGAGGCAAAGAAGTGAAATAAATTCTGGCTGTGTAATGTCGAGTGCGATGGATTGTTACGGGCGAGTTAATTGTTTCAATAGGTATATACGGGGCGCGTCGACAGTGACGCGCCATATTAGGAAACAACGACCTGATTTTGTTTGTTGACCATCGCATTTATAGGCACGATTATAGAGATGTGATAGCCAACCAAACGCTGAAACATTGGACGTGTGATGGGGGACCAGTCATCTTCATTATTTGGTTCGGAGTGGATTAGATGATCTGCAGTTCTTTCCAGTGGATATGGTGGTGGAACAAGAAAAGAAAAAAAAGTTTGAGCAGCAGCCATGATTGGAGCGGGCCTAACAGGTACATTAGGGCGCGGCGAAAACGTCCCTCGCCTGCAATCACTCAGGCTGGACGACCCCACCAACTTGACTGCTCCTGGCGACTACAATTCTCCAAGAACTAATTAAGGTTCGGACAGCGATAGAACCAGGACCAAATTCTCGTCTTCTCCCAGAGAGGCTTATTTCCTTAGAGAAACTGCATGGGCGTTGGAAAGGCCCAAGAAAAAGAACCGAAAAAAAGCAATAACGGGCTTGGAAAGGCTCGTGTCCGAGTTTGTTTTCCAATCTGGCTGCGAAAACTTTTTCCTCTAGTTTTTTTTTCTTCTTCCGTTTCTCCCTCAACGTTTTTGGCGCCTTTTCTTTTTCCCCTCTCGTCGATTCAGGAGGCTGGAAGAAAGTTTCCTCCGATGGGATAGCTCTTCACCATTTGGGTTCCCTGTTGGGGGGAAGAAACGGAATGAATACGGCGCCACCACCCAAATGTATAGCTGGTGCCTTCGGCCACTTTCTCCGAATTCGAGGAATATCTTCGCCCAGTGCACGCTTGCTGGGAAGTGCGGAAGTATAGGAGGTGTCCTGGGGGTCTTTGAAGGGGGGATGGAAAATGATAAGGGTAGGTTAGATGGAGGGAAAAGATAGAGAGGGTTTTCTCATCTCCATGCAAGGCGCACACTCATCAGTTTCTGGGGGTCGTGCCTTGAAAAAGCTCTTATAATTCCAATGTGGCACCCATTGCATAAAACAGGTGGGTGTAAAAAACATAACGTGTCGCCTGCAGACGGCGTGACGGAATAAAAGGCGTCGCAAATCGTTTCATAGGTGAGATTTTCTGGGGCGGCAGTTGGCTCCGATTTTGGCAAAGATTTGAGGCTATAAATTAGAAAAAAAGGGGGGAGGTGGGATATAGAAGAAAAATCATCGATACTATAAGAACAAAAAATGGTCGTAACAGCTTCCACCTCTGGCCCCCCCAAAAGTAAAACTTACGGGCCAAATTCCAGGCTTGTTTTTCCTAACTTGCTCCATCCCCTGCAAGCCCCGGGTATTATTAATGTTCCGCGGAACAATCTCGAATCGTAAATCGTCTTCTAGTATGAGTGACCCCGCTCCTTTTTGACCACAAGTCTCCTAAATCATGGGGGTTGGGGGAACCAAAGCGGTTCCTCTCAGGGGAGATCCCATGTATTATTTCTTATCATCTCTTTCTTGTTACGCTTTTTTTTGATGCATACGACCTGCATGGATGACCTGCTAGAATAGCTCACATATTCACATATTCGGGAAGTGCCCGGTTTAAAATATCTTGAAGGTCAAACTGCATGCTTGGAGTTGAGTAACCTTCACGGCGATCCGGTCATAAAAGCTACCGACGTTTTACATCGATGCTCATCTGCAGATTACAGCGAGAAACAAGCAGTAGAAATACTCATTTTTAACACTGTAAAGCTTTCACAGTTTGGGATTCATGACAGTAACACTGCGTAACTCGTGATTGGTGCGCGTAAAAACGTTAGGGGCATAGCTAGTTAGTGAAAGGCAATGTATGAGGTAATAAACTAATTAAGAGTGATTACGGTTGTGCAATTATTTATGTAATCAATATAAGTGGATTGGGGGGGGGGGGTAGTTTTATCGATCTATAATGTGTCAAGTAGACCGTTATTCCTTGCGCATAAAGTGTACCAATCATTTAGGGCCGGCCTGGATCTGGACAAAAAAGGGCAGTAATGGAAATGTGAGAGGGGACTGTGAATAGCCTGTGGGGGCCGAAAGCCTATCGACTGAAATTGCAAGAGGAAAAGTTTGGTACAGTAGAAAGTAGGAAAATGCCGGATAAAAACATGGCTGAATTGCTGACCAATCCGGCAAAGAGGTTTCCTGGCCCCACCTCTGAATGCCATTTCCATCTGGCGCAGTTCCTCTAATGGGCGCATGCGGCGTGATATTGTATCATTCATCCACAGTGTTTTGTCACTACTTGCGCATCCTTTCGGTTGTTATTTGCCACAATATTGGGAGATAAATCTTCAAAATATTTGAAGCCGATATTTAAACGAGTAATCGCTATATTACTACAAAATTCGTAGAAATGGGCTCATACTTTTTAGACTTAGGACCGGTCATATCAATTATTAAGAAAACTTTCAGTAATGCATTAGGAATGTTAAAATTGTAGTCATGCAACAGGGTCTATAAAGAATGATTGTGTATATACGCTTTGGTTACCTTGGCGATTGCTAAAATGGCAGTTAACTTGTCAGCAATAAGCCCCGGTTGTTGTAACACAAATTATGAATAAATGTAAAATTATGAAGACCTGATATGGTGTAATATTTTGGGTAAACCTAACTTGAAAGTAGCTTGTTTGCCACTAAATAAATTAGTTGCGTCCAAAAATTTGTGAATAAACATGATTTGTAGATACTATGCAAATTTCATTTGCTATATATCGTGACTCAATTTCAGGGCTTTGTAATATTTGCAGCACTCAATTGGAAATGTTAACAAATTTCAGTAGGTGCCAAAGTAGGTGCAACCGGGCCTAAATTAGCAAACGCATACAGCACCAGACTGATGTGCTATTGTGTACACTCAACCGAGCCAGGTTTTGAGGCAAAAAAACATGAAAGCTCGTAAATTATTTCCGCGTAACAGGCCATTGAATAATGTGCGTAAATGGGAGGAGGTACATTGTTCATAAAACTTGGGGGCCGGCACATCCGAAACCAGCTTTCGGAGAGGAAACGATAATGAGACCCAAATAAAGCTCACCAATATGGCCAGTTTCTGAACTGCATAATGACAGCATGATAGTTATATCGCACTTGTTTCCCACAGTTGACGCCTATCCTAAATGGCCCAATACTAACCATGCAGGTGTGCCCCGGTCAACAAGCAAACCTGACCCCTGCAATATTCGAGACGCATGCTGTGCCTACACAAGCACAAAGGTCAGCATATTTGGCACTACTTTCGCCGCATTGCAACCACACGCGGAGGAAGCGGATGCTTAAAATTCGAGTGATTATAGAAGAGTTTCATAGTTTTTGGGTGCGTTTGTCCTTGCACTTGGACAAGCATAGGACTATAAATTGATTAGGAGGAGTGTCAGGCGGGAAGGGACGGAACTTGTTGGCTGGGAAAGCTCCGCCTGTGCGTGTTGGGGGACAGCCCAAATAAATCAGGACCCTTGCTGCTGCTGCCAGCCTTTTCTTTATTAGAAGGGAGAAGGACAGAGCCCAGTGGGTTGCATGCACCCCTTGGTGCTAGTCTCGTCCAGTGTTGCAACAACCTCTTTTTTTTCTAAGAAATCAGTCTTTTCTTTGGCAGGCACGGATCTGAGCAGAAACAATGCAATCACCTCTGAATCGTAAAGGCTGCTTCCTATTGTATTACAGAACACACTCCTGTCGAATGCAGTCCTAAAATCCGTGACGGAATGGCGGAGCATCGCTCAAACCTTGCCTCGTATGTAATTTGGCCGCATTCAAATGACCCCGTTTGGGCACCCAACCACCCTCTTTTTCCGGAACGTCCAGGGCCACCCACCCTACCCCACTATCAGTTGGTGGAAATTGATCAGTCAGTGGAAGCCTCATAAAGTGGGGCCGCCAACTGCAAAAGATCTCGGCGTTATCTGGCGCCGATTGCTGTGGCTGCCCATCAACGCCCGGAACGGACTTGGCTCCCGGCACAAAAATGAACATGTCGCACTTTTTTTTGTATTCTTTTTTTGTCATCCCCATTCCTTTGCCACACTGGCACGGATTTATGTACACACGCCTTGTTCTGCTCGACATGTGTTGTTCACACCCATCAAAATAATATGGGTCTCGACATGGAATAAGCTGAGGATGAACCTGGGTTAGGCTTCTATACAGTATACATACATCGACGCCTAAGGATTATATTGTCGTATGTCCATTGTTAAAACATACGACAATATAATCCTTAGGCGTCGACATAATTATAGGCTACAATACAGCATTGTTTGTGTTATTTCAGTTAATAATTTAAAAATATATATTTTTGAACTAATTTGCATTATGTACTTTTTTGTACTGAAAATTACTCGCAAGGCGATATCATTATAAGAAAACATGACCCTGAGGGACGCATCCTTGAAGGTTCAGGGACGGGGAAATCTGAAACCACAACAGGACACGGCATTGATGACGAAGGCGTCTTCTCAAATGCTGACCTTAGGTTGTTGTACCCCTTCAACCGTATGGGGTATATTTGTCAATGTGTTATTGGATCATAACGGGCGTAATTTTGTAGATTACTGCAAGGATTCATTTTGGGTTCATCACCGTTTAAGCCTGGTTAATGACTTAGGCAAAGACAACAACATCCGTGAACTCAGCTGTTGACCGAACAATGACATTTGTGGAGTCTTTCACCTTGTCCGCAACGCTGAGAATATTGTCCGTTACACCGTCGGTTATCATGACAGTGTTATGATAACCGACAGTGTCATGATAACCGACAGTGTCATGATAACCGACGGAGAATCCCTATGACAATCTGAAATCAAGCACAAAATTAGGACCAAATCTATGCGAATTCTTCACCAGTTAACTAACTTAAGGACAAAAGCTTATGCTCTTAAATATTTATTTTGCTCATAATCAGAAAAATATTTAAATTACGTGAAGCAAAGCGATGAATATAATAGAGGTATTGGGTGGAATTTTCGTCCCACTGCTATAGCTGCTGCTAACTTAGCAGTAACCACCCCCAACACTGGTACTGCTAAGTTAGCAGTAACCAGTAGTGGGACGAAAATTCCACCCAATGTTTTTATCCTAACTCACCAGAGCCACCCATTTTACTCCCTTGTTCACAGGTCAGGCTAAATTACAGGATGAAGATGTGACTAGCGTTACTTGCAATATTCAAAAGTCCGAGCGCCCGGTTACTGTATAAATACTTAGGTGTGTACCTGATTATCAGCAAAATACAGATTTAAAAGGACGTGCTTTTGTTCCAAAGTCAAGGTGATGAAGAGTATGCAACATAAACTTGGACCTAATTTTGTGCTTAATTTCAGACAGTAACTACTGCTATCACAGGAATTCCCCGTCGTTTATCAAGTCAGTATTATGGCAGGTGCACCGGACGTTGGGTACATCAGTGGGTTCAGGTGTGTACTCATGACGAAACCTACCTTTTATACCTTCTTTAGCCGCATCACATGGGATATGTGAAAATAAGTCCCATAACTCGGTTCTTGCTGTTCCGCCATTAATAATAACAATAATAATAATAATAATAATAATAATAATAATAATAATAATAATAAAAATAATATCTTACCCCGTTATCAGCCTTTTTCGGCTCTTTAGGGGGGATTCTTGTTTTGTCTGGAACTCTTGCTTAAATGTTTACTTTTTGCTTTTTGGGATAGGATAGGGAGGGAAGGAGGCGGCTGTGGCCTTTTTAGGAAGAAACCCCGGAATTCTCCTGGAGGGACCGTGGGAAACCACAGAAAACCACGGTTAGAGTTGCCGGCCCCGGGGCTCGAACCCAGGACCTCCCGATTAGCAGTCGGACCCTATAGCCACTACACCAAACTGCTTCAGTACTGTTCCGCCATTACAATATTGGACCTAGGCGTAGACATATAAGAACTATCGAATTGTGCCATTTGTTTACTATTCCTGTTTGTGTCATTGACAGACACATTACTAAAATTAACAAGAACTAAGTCGGATTCCGGTTTGCACAAGTGTTCTAAGAGGGAAGGAACTAAATTAGAGCAAAAGTGACGTAGCCAGATACATGATCAATTGATTAGTGAAGATTTTGTTGGCAGTTTCCCAGTAGCACGTGCCATCAACTAGGTCAGTGGTGTGGCATAACTGTATACACATGCCAGATGAAGGTACAGGTTTGCTCTAGGGCCCTGAGCGTCCAAAAAACGCGTCCAAAATGACGCAAAGTGCGCATAATGCTGTAGCATTATGACGTGATTTGAGTTAGAAGCAGAGAGAGGCGGGTAATAGCATGTGTCAGGCGGGTCAGAAGTAACAGGCAGGCATGGCGGGTTAATTTTCTTAGCGCATTCCGTCAACTCGATGTGGCGGGCAACTGGGCATTGGACGGGACAGATATCCGGGCGCCTATTCGGGCTAATGTTATTTATGGCGGCCATTCTGTTTGGGCCGCACACGGGACAAAAGGGGCATCTTCTGTCATGCGGAAGTAAAGGTCTCCGTCCCATGGCAGCCAAACCCCGCCGACATGGACTTAATCGTCCGGCAAAACTGCAGCCTGAATGTGCCTTCTTCATGTCCTTTAGCCATCCAAATGCCCGGAATATGAAGAATGTAATGGAGAAAAGAGAACCGGAGTTTTTTTTAGAGGGGGGGGGGGGAGAGAGATGCAGGGCTTAACCTCCGTTTTATTATCTATCCTGCATGGTATAGGCCCAAATATGGCGGATATTTCGAGCGGGCAGAAATGACCGGAAGTGACATGCTACACAAAAATTGAGCCAGTCCTTATTGCATAACCTGGGCCGTATTAAAATGTCAGGAATGTCGATGAGCCACTTGAATAGGGCCATTGTAGGCACTCTTGCATATATACCACTGGCTGCAGGCTGCATGTCCTCCGCGGCAAATTTTATTTGGCTATTTCGTGACTGTTTATGGGTTGTTACCTGTGTGCAATGAATATGAAGGATCTGTAAGCTGTCAGGAGAGTTTTAATGGTACGATGGTATCGCGCTGGGGAAAGAGAGGCTGCATGAATGGTTCACTAAGAGGCTTGGATCTTGTGGGATTCATCTCCCGGAATTTCCAAGCTGGATGAGGGCAGCACTGAGGGGGGACGCGTATAGGGGAGGGTAGTAAAAATGGCGGCTCAATACAAACCCATTGAAGGCCAGTAAAAAGCGCACTCTCTTCTGCACTGCGAGTAAGCTGGGGGCTTACGGGACTTGCGGTCTCACGTCAACTCCTTTGCGACCGCAAAAACCCATTTACAAGTCCGTAAAAGGGTCACGAGTCCCTTTGCGTTCATTTTCCAGTGTTCGAGTGCCATTTCTGGCCGGTGGAGAGGGCACAAAAAAGGTGGGCTAGGGGGGTGTNGGGGCAAATTAAATGCGGAGAAAATCGGTGTCATCCAAATTAGGTATGAAATGTCCATTCACCTTTACAGTGGTCATTCTGCGCTTGCATAATTGCGGGATGACCAGCAGTTATGGCTTAGTAATCGGTCTAGTTCGGAGCGGTGGGAAGCGCATAAGGGACTCACATCTGAATATATTGTTAGTGAGTGTACTGTACAGTCTTGCACAGTGCAGTATTCCCATGTAGCTGTTCTCAAATTATTTATATGATGCATTGAGGCTTAACCTGCCCCAAAGCTTGTCTAAGAAGATTGTGCATCGTATAGTGTTCATGTATACATTCTGCGATGTAGGCTACAGTATGTTAAGCATAATAATATAATTTTAGAATTTATGTTTCTTCTCTGATCTGCATCATAATGCTTTTCTGATGTTGATTTATACAGGAACTCATTACCTACGAAACACTCGTTATATGACGCGTGAGGATATACTATATAGTACACGGAAGCTCATGTCCTGAAATGTAACCTCTGTTGACAACTTGATTCTCACGAAAACATCCGGTATACTTGTCTGGGTAAAATCTGCATGCTTCAGAAAAGGCAGAAGTCTTGAGGTTTTACATCTATTACATTCAGTTTATTGGGAAATCCAGTAAGCCGCCTGGAGAAACAATGCGTATATATTTGTGTTGTAATCGCAATGATACGACGACTATTACGGGAGTGTTACATACGTTTGTTATCGGAAGAATATTCTTATTAATCTGCTAAATACTGGAAACATGGAGATTGTGTGACTATGATAGTTTTCACAGGCTGGTGTGGTAGGAATATTAGATTCCGCAGGTCTACTAGTTGTTAAATGTGCTGGGCTATGCAACTTATTTATCTGAAGCGTGCCGGAATCAGAGTTCAACTTGGGTCGAACAGTTCTCGGCAACTTGAACACAATCGCAGAAAATCAACGCTTTCGGTGGCCATTTGACACGGTTCGTAAGTTCAAGAGGCCAAATGGAATCGAACTAAGAAAAGGCTTTTGGAGACATTGGGTGGCGTTTCACTGGAAAGTTGAAGAGAACTTTTCGATTCAGAATGCTTCCTATAATGCCCCAATCTGAAGAAACAAATACAATTTTTCCCCACGTGTTCGGTAGGGCCCGTAGAAAGCTTTGATTTGGTACCACAAATAATAATGTAAGTATGAATTTTGTTAAGAACTTTTTTACTGAAATTGTGCATTAAATAATACAGCGTATGTAACACATTGTGTAATAACTTTCTCCAACTCTCCTATAAACGTTACATTTTAATTATTGCCGAATTTTTGTTTGCATAAAAAATGACATGCAGTAACCTTGCTTGAAAGTACAGTAGGCTACATAAACCTTAAAGGAAGAGCCATAGTTAAATTATTATCGGTCGTCCCGGGCAGAAATATGTTGCTCCAAGTACCGGTATCTGGAATTGTTCGTATAAATTAACTGCGTAATGTATAAGGTACCAGAACCACGACCAAGTTACTATACCTTGAAGTTTCGTACTTTATATAATAATATTAACGTCAAGCCACACTCATTTTGTATCTACAGTGTATGATATAAGTAAGTTGATGATTATCTAGAAGGTGCAAAATTTAAACTGACGATACGATGTCTTTGCCATCACTGTGCTTGCATCTAATAAACTTCAAGAATTCTCATTTGATATTGTTTGCAAATGTCACCGTTCTTTTTTTTTATTTTTCAGTAATTGACAATTTCATAATTTTATCCGACATTATGTCGTGGGCAGAAAATTAGTCATTTTATATACCAAATTAGTGCCTATTTTTAAAAATGGAGTAGTGTGACAGTTGAATGACCAAAAGCATACACAAACTCCCGACACATTCAAGAACAAAGGTTGACTGTGGCGTCTGGTGATTTACGACATTGCTAAATGGCATGAGAATGATCCGTTATTTGGCCCTTTCCCCCACCCGATATCTCCATTTAAATTATGCCTGTCACGCAGTTGAATGGTAAACGCCTGGGGACATTGTGCATTTTTCCCCTTTTAAATACCTGTAATTGTCATGATGGTGATAACGCATAATCTAATTACTATAGTAAGCAGGTGGAATATAACCTAAAAATATGCATTAAGTAGGAGAAATATTAGCAAGTAACGTTCATACGTGTTACTGGGGACACAAATGCACGTTTAACATACTTCCCTGTTAGTCACCAATTTTTATTCGTGTCAATATTTCACACAGAATTATGAGATCCAGCATTGTATATCAGAGAAAAGCACATCATCATTTGTAGTTGCATTTATTCCAGTTGAGTGCAAAGTCTTCGAGGTTTTTGCCTGCGGTTATGAAATGTTTTACATTTCGCTCTAAAATTCTAGAAAAAGTCATGATTTAGATTTTAGAGTGCAAACCAAAATGGTATCCATGGAAGTTGGTCGGAAAGACGTTTTCTCCTATAGCTGGTGGCGCCGCCATGCGGAAAGTGTTAAAAAAGATATAAAGAGATTTAGTGTGTTGCATCGGGCAACTCCGCATCTCCAGGCCCATTTTCTCCACAATATTGCCTGCTGGTTCTTGACTTTCCCAATACGGCACTGGCTGCCCCTCGCTTATACCAGACAACGCATATTTTCCGACTTTGGCATCTCATCCTGTGCTTACCTTTCACTTCTGAGAGAAACGGATTGCACCCACAGAATCAAGATTTTTGCTTCCTTATTAGAGATCACCTTGTCGTAAAAGTGCAGTGACCCTTTAAAGCTTGTGTGATCGTTCTATGCTGCTTTTTGGTTATTCAGAATTATAAGCAAATGCTATATTAGACAGCGTATAAGAATAAATTGGACACCTGGATCGGGATGCAACAAGCTATGCAAAAATAACTACAAGTACCTCGGAAGATCGGATTAGCGATAACTAAAAACGACCCTGATACTTGGAACACCCTGTATACAACGCCGATAGTTGTACAGTTCTGATTACACAATTTCACATCCCTTAAATTGAGGTAATGGAATGGGGAAACCGTTAATGCACATATTAACTTCATTAATGTCACTGGTTTGCTATCAGTGTGAATTGTGTCAAAACTATTGCTATAAAATTTACTCTGTGACATAATTATAATAAGGGGTCTGTCTGTTATATGAATTACGTTGCATCCCTTGCAGATAAAGCCATTATAAAAATTACACCCAATTTCACACAGAGTATGCGTCTTATTCCCGAGCTTAAAGGCTATAATCATAACAAGAGAACATGGCATATTAGCTAACATGGCGTGAGTAACTTATCGGCTGGACACACGCGGCAGTTCCTTTACCTTGTTGCTGTTATAATTGACCCCCCTACATAAGCATACAGCTTAGTATACTTAGTCACGGCATTCTTGGCAGCCGACACTACACAGTTTCTTGCTCCACGTCCGTTGATGTACACACACAAAACGATGACACACTTTAGACAGAGAACTATCATATGACACACAAAACCTTGCCAGACAATTTCGGCAACGCGTTTTGTGTCAAAGGACAGAACTTTGAGCAATTTGATGTGGCACACTGTACATCCTCATTCGCTTCTGTCCAAATGTACTATTGGTCTCGATTAGTTTCGGCCACTTTATCCTGGTCTTGAAGCAACCCTTCGCACAGGCCCCACGGTGAGGAGGTGTGTGTATGTGAAGGGTTGCTTCA
Source organism: Catajapyx aquilonaris (assembly GCA_000934665.2). NCBI lineage: Eukaryota > Metazoa > Arthropoda > Diplura > Dicellurata > Japygidae > Catajapyx > Catajapyx aquilonaris. Next base: position 197,456 of record KZ538014.1, read on the forward strand.
AAACCAGGATAAAGTGGCCGAAACTAATTGAGACCGATAGTATACATGCCAAAACATGTCAGGTGATTTCTTATCTTACATTATTCTAAGTCTAAGGGGTCAACTATATAATACGGAATTTCTGTACTTATAATTTATTGGTTTATATTTTTGCTGTAGCTGGTTAATTGACATAACTCCAATTATTGAATGTCATCCACGAACCAAGTAACTATAGATTTAGGGCTGGTTTCTCTGTTATTAATTGCTGGATAATTATTACAAACAAGTAATGACAAGGGGCTAGCGGTGCAACCATCCCTTAACTTAAAATATATATTTCACTTTAAGTACCACAATTATTTTGCACATAGAACGGCATGCCAGGATAAAATGAAATAAATGAGATACCTGAAAAGTTATTACACCTGCCGGGGATTATTTGTTGAATGCCATTTGTTCAGTGATGCTTTCAGTGACTCTGACGTGCTTTGCATAATCACCGCTGGGGAGACATGGCGCTGCCGTTGAAAAAACTAGAGTTTGACGATTGTGTCATGTATGTTACGAAAAATAATGGAATATTTGAAATCAGCGAGTTTATTTCTAAATTTCGGAGATTATTTTCCTTGTACCTAACCGTTCCATTAAACTTATGTGTAATAAGCGTGGTAATGCCATTAACATCAATGCTGAGTTTAAATCAAATCCGTTCAAAGCTTTTAAAATATTTAATCATGTTTAACTGAGCTAATAAATTATCATACATTACAGCTAACATACAAGTATAGTGCAAATCTAGTCGTTGCTGCAGACTGTATACTGTATACGAGTATACTGTAGCCCTTTTATGATAAAATGGATTGTAATGTACCTTCACCCCTCCTCTTCCTAGTTCGGCAATAGTTGCCAGCCTCTGGAACGAACCGGTAGTTCCATATCCTACATTCTGCACCAATCTGCGGCTAGACACTACACTCGACTTTGCTGATTTTATAGGCCATTCAGTGTTTATCATATTACAAAATAATTGCAAAAAGCCATCCGCCCGTTTTTGCACCCGAACCTAAATGTAGGCGCTTCTGGCCTTACAGGCCTTTTCGGCCAGATTAAATAGAAAATCGGAAAATCGCTATGCTCCACAAAGTCGCACTGCACTGGGCCATTGCGGAGCAACCTCTGCGATGACCTCATCATTGTGGCCTTTAAGCTGGCCACATGAGCAGTCACCTCACATACGTAAATTGCACATCGGTGACAGCCGAATAGGGCTGATTTCCCTAAAATTTCTGAGGCGCAATGCAGGGGAAAAGGTAATCAGATTTTTTGGCCGCTTCTGGAAGCAATCATTTTAGTATGTTTGCTGGCTAATTGTAACACTAACATGGCAAGCACTCATCATGCGAATTGGGTGTGGTGCAGGGGCATACAGAGGGGAGGGCTGTTGGAGGGAAAGTGGGGGAGGGTCTTTTGCCATATGGCTCCCATCGGGAAAATGAACCAACAACTAGTTAGGCTACATCCAAGCGAGGTAATATGGAACTTGTTGCGTTGGATGTTCCAATAACGCATAGGATATTTGGGTTGAAAACAAGCCATCGCCGTGCAATTTCGTGATGCGCCGCTATGGTCGTCCGAAATTAAGCAAAATAACAAGCCCGCGGGGCTTTTTCCAGCGTAAATTTCTCCAGACTACTAACTGTCCAGGGATATTGTGACGCAGGGTTATGCACCAGCTCGAATAACTGCGGGGCTCGTGGCGGGGTCTGCCCCTGCCAAAATTTGGCTCCAGTGATTCATTCATGAAGACTTTTTTTTTTTTCGGGGGGATGGTAACACTGGGTTGGATGGTTGGTCCAAAAGAAGCAAAACCCGATCCTGGTTTATGACCGCCTTCCCCCTCTTCACTTTTATGCCCTCAGATACTTTTGCTTTCCGCCTTCCTCGTATTCCGGCTTTTGAACAGAGCCGCCGACAACTCTTCAGCGAAACTTGTCAGCACCGTAAGTCATAAAGGACCAAATTATAGGGGAAAGTAATCATCTGCCGACAGCGGCCATTCGCTTTCACCGAATTAGAAAACTTGCCGTATTCATTTTCAAAGAGAAAAAAAGTACATTTTTTTATTAGAAGACTTTTTGGGTTTGGTGACAACATGGTGGATACATGGGGTACAGTGCATTTTTCGGTGCGCGAAAAGTTCAAGTCGTTTGTCACTATCTGACATTTTTTTGACTTGGTCGCAGCAGTTGCCGTCGTACATAACGACAAAACTTGTAAGGTGGCTGTAATTGGGCATAAATTTCTTTCAAACGCTACAAACGTGAACGACGACCTTGGTGTTACCCATATTTTTGTTCTCGAGAACGAGTTTTGGTCGTTTACCGCCGTTTACCTGTTCGGACTGAAATGGCAACGGAAGTTGACCAACCAGGTTATTAAGCAACTCGAATGCGACTTATTGGTCTTGAACGATCGGAACTTCGACCTTTCAGTCAAATCCGGTACAGCCTATTTTTAAATATAGAAACAATGCTACTACATAACATATTTTTTGCACCCAACGTATACTGTATAACACCCCGTGCATATGAAGTGAATAAGCAGTCCCTGGAATGTAACATTTTCTCTAACCCCCCAACACCCCCTGTGGAGATGTTTTATGCTAGTTGATTCCACATTTTTTTCTGACCCTTACAAAAGCTGTGTGACCACATTGTTGCTGTCTTGATACGAAAGTTCAGACTCTGTTTGCATGTAATGTGGCTACAAGGTGGGCAGGTACGGCGCAATTATTTTCGGCCGGTTGGAATTACCAGTTGTAGATTTTCTTTTCTGCAAACGTTACTTTCTGTGACTCAAAAGAAGTTTGCTCGTTTTCCTCGTCTAAGGTTTATAACTGCTTGGCAACCTGGACCTTGCAATGTTGCAAACGCGCCGGATAAATTACGCGTAAACTCAGGGAAGTAGTATTAATCAACGTTTCAGGAGCTTGTCAAGAACAACTGGTTGGCAAGCTACTGTGACTTCTTGGCAACAAATCGCGTCGTTTGCAGCTCGAGTTCTGTGCAATTATGTCTCGGTAGGGTTAATTTATTCAGACCCTGCGACAGTTGCAGAAGACGCGAGGCTGAAACTGGCGATTCCAACCTTCCGTTTTCTGCTGGCCTGACTATGTCACTTGTGAGTTGATAGAGAGAAGGGTGTCAGTATATTTTGTGAGTACCAAGCAAAATCTTCAGGAAAATGTAGATTGATATAATAAATGTGGCAAGGGCGACATTATTTTAATTCAGTGCCCATAGTTACCCAATCGCCGAAAGAAAATGCAGTTGTTATTGAATAACCGGTCTATTTCTCAATGCCGCCTAGATTTTTGAGATATAAAAATTTAAAACTGGGACGAGTGACATGTTACAATTCCATTCCCCTCCCCCCCTTCCTTTTATACCAATGTCCAGCACTGCATGCACAGAATTGTGACCTTCACATGTGACCCAAGGCTTTGTAGTTGGTTGTAGTGCATGCTGCTTCCCATGTGAAAGGTTTCTTCCCCTTTTTTTGTCCGCGCATCATACCAAAGCATGGGTGGATCCAAATGCCGAAAAAGCCCCTTTTTAGATGTAGGTCTTGTCACTTATTTTCAAAATGCCAGCAAGGCCTATTCAATCGGGACTTGAATATGACTGGATATCACCGCTCTTATGACATGTCCTCTTGCAAGGAAAAAAAAATCAGGATGCACAGTTCTATTTTTTGAGAAAAGCATCTGAGTAAAGCCGTTCATGAAATTTTTTTCCAAATAGCAGTAAGTAAGCTTCAACATTGTAGGGTCCTTCCAGCTGATGGCCATAGGGTGTAGTCCTGTTATCGTTGGGCACATAGTCAGGGACAACACGAGTCACGCTTGGGCACATCATATCGCAAAAAAATACACATATTGAAAAGGCAGTAGGTTTGCATGACATTACTCATCAAGGACACTCTTGACACCCTGCCAATTTTTTTGCCGGTTCTGATAGACATTATGTCACACACTGCAACACACGTGAGGAATTACAAACGACCAGGCTTTTCATAGATGCTTGTCTGAATAAATAGAAAATCCACAGATATTTATCTCCCTCACTGTTCGTTTGTGACAAAAGACTATTTAGTTGATAGCCAACTGCATCCATGTAGGAGACAACTTGACAAGCTGCAGAACCGAGCATCCTATATAGCTTGAGACAAAAAAAAAAGTTTAACCAGCAGATCAGGTAACAAAAAAATGAACCTGTGGGTAATGGACGTACAAATTGTGGGTGGAAATCTCACCTCTACCCATCCAAATCTTCAGAGCATTTCTCCAATGCGTGTTGAGATGACTCCCAGGCTGGCAAGGTAAGTCGTTTTCTACAAACCTTATCGTCCCCGATCCCAGAGCCCACTTTACACTCGCATCGTTTCTTCTCCAGAAGCCCACACAATATTTTTTGCTCAGCCTTTTTCCAGCGTCCGACTTTGCGCCCCAGAGTAAGAAAAAAAACTGAGACAATTTTGGAGGTTTTAGTGAGGATTGTCATTATCCCTATTTTCCTTGTGACACGTAGGCTGCAATTTCTGGGAAGTAATGTTGGTAGGCGCTTCTAGTTTCTTGGGAAGGAGGGGGAGGTTGAGAATTGGCTACTTTTGTCTCTCGTTTCCTCCTAATGACGTCCCGGGACGGATTAAGAGAGACAAGCAGGTACCACTTATTTTTTGTAACAGGGACAGACGCACCTGCGGTGTTTTTAGAAGGTTTCGTTTGCTTTGTTATCCGGCTGAACTGGATCCGTAGTACATGTCATTGAAAAACAATATGGCGCAGCCTTGAATTTGACGCCGTAAAATAGCCCTTAAAAGGAGTTTGAAGACAAGCGTTGCATTACAGGCTTTGTAGGCATTATCTGTGGAAGCTTTTCCGGGGCGCTTTGTAAATCGTGGTTGAGAGGGGGAGGGAGAGGGGAAAGAAAAATGCTGGGGGGAGGGGGGGGGGAGAAAAAAAGGGAGAGAGCTTTACATTACGATCTGGACCATTTACGATAGCGATTCACTTGATGGCTAGTCATTAGCACTGTACGGCGTATTCAGCAACCGTAAAATGCACCTACCCTCCCCGCCACCCCCTTTCCCCCCACCCTCCCGTCCCTTGTCCTCTCATCCCTCTGGCATTCCCGCACAGCTTTTGTTAAAATATCCAGGCCAGCTAATTTAGCGACCATCAATTCCAGCAGCTTCACAATTTGCCGAATTTGAAGAATTCTCTGCATTGCCTGACTTGCTCCAACTCTCTGGTTTCCCCCTTATCAGCATACTTGTATGTCGTCACAGAACAACTGATGTGTAAGATGACATTCAGTTTAGAGGTTCTGTTGTGAAATCGCTTCTGGGAGGAAAAATTGTGTAGTTACTACGGCCATCAAAAAAGCGGTTGAATCAAGGACAGTGTGCAGAGCCCAAGAAAACTGTTGATTTACGACACATCAAACATTAACTGATTGCTCTAAGTTGGGAAATGAGCGTGCTTGCTGTGTAGCGCAAAAAGAGAAGGACGTATTTGAACAAATGATAAAATAGCGTGATAATTACTGGGAACATATGTTTGTTCATTATCTGTATTTTTTGTGCAGGAGAAAAAACAAACGATTACTGCACAAATTTGATTTAATACCAGTAGTTAACATATTGAACAGGGTTTTAAAAGATGCCTAACAGAGCTCTACACCTTGCTGGATTACGGAAGAATTAGGTCTGGATGATTGCGTATTCCTGTTTTTACCTTTTGTGTTTTGTCGATAGGTGGCGCCACATGGCAGGTTTTGCCAAGAAATTTTCATTTTTTTTAAAAAAATTCTAAAGCATTATGTTTTCTAATTCACTTAAGGATCCTCCAATCGCACCTTGCCTCCAACCACATTAGATCAGGGCAGAAAACCTGCACTAGTATACTGCAACCTCCATTTTGATCGGAACCTGGCACGTGGACATGATTTTCTGACACGTGTTTGAGAACAATGAGTGACAACCTAGGCCTACCTTTTCTCTTAAATGTCCCCCGCCCCTCCTGTACTTTTTTTTCCGAAGGTGTGGGCGCAAATTCATCAGGGCCTTGGGGGAGCAGTGCAATTTGGGGGCTTCCCCAGAGTCTCGTTGTTCCGAGCATAGTTCCCCAGAGCGCCATCGGAGCAGGGCCAGCTGTGGCTTGCTTCGCCACTGTCCTGCCCCAACCGCAATCACCCTTCCACGGCCCTACCTCCATTTGCTACCCTAGCACACTCCTCTTTTCTTTTTTTGTCTCTCTCAACTCCTTTGCCTTTACTCTACCCCTCTCCTTTTGGTGGCTATCTTCTACCTGCCTGGCCACACCTCTTCCAATCACATCGCACCGCCGCTTCCAGGTCGGCCATTATCATGCCTGTAGATGGTGTCCAGAAAGAACTTATTCAACCCTTCCCTGACTGTTGGCTTGGTACTATTGGAAGTGCTATGGGTTTCTATCTGGCCTGTCAAAGTGTTGGGGGTCAGTGTGAAAATGAAAGAACTCGATGTTTAGTATGCAATTTTTCATGATCAAAATCTGAATCCATTGGTGAATATTTTTGTTGAGGTCAGATTTTTAGATGATGGGTGGGAAAAGAACAAAATTTTGTTGCATTTTAAATTACAGCATGTTTCATGAATTCACTGATAAAATACAGGGTGTTACAAGTATCCGAGTCACTTTTGGATAACTGCTATCGCCCGATAGCAGTTATTTTTGTAGCTTGTTGTGCCCCGATTCAGTTGCCAGCACCTGCTACAGTGCTGGACATAAATTAGCAGTCCCTAAATGTTTATTTTTTGGCATAGGCGGCACACTGGCGTTACCTGGCAACTAAGTAACTTAGAATGGGGCAACTGAATCGGGGAACAACAAGCTACAAAAAAATAACTACTATTGGGCGATAGCAGTTATCCAAAAGTGACCCGGATACTTGGAACACCCTGTATAACGTTGTATGATAATACACCATCAACTAAGACATTTTCTGGCATTGGACAATGTTTCCTCATTTTTCATGACATGAAAATAATAATGTTTGTTCAGGGCCCATGGCCCTAAAACAACGGGGAATTAAATAAATGAATAAATAAATAATGTTTGTTAGGTGTGATTTTATGAGTGAACTGAATTTATGAGTGATATGAAACTGTACCGCAAATCACAAGGCACTAAATTTTCGGAAAATGTCAAAAACCAAAAATTCTGGTTTGCCAAGGTTTTAAAGTGATAGTAATGTATTGCACAGTAACTTTACAATAATTTTATCGGACATGTCTGATTAAGTTGGTTTTCAGGTTCTTTTACAGTAAATTATTGCTTATAGACATGCCAGTGCACTTGATTCTCAGCATATCAGACAACATCTCGCAGTAATACGTAACCAACTTTTTTAAAAAGTAGCACAATGGGGTTTTAGGCTGCTACTCATATTAATTATAGGATTTTTTCCTATGATATTTTCATATGTCACTTATGTAATCTTAATGCAGAAGATTTTTCTGCTTTCCCCCTGAATTTCCAACCTAAGACATGCTGGTACCACACATTGACAAGGTGTTTAAATCTCAAAAATAAGTCCGAAAATTACAGTCGGTCCCTGTTATCCGCGGTCTTGTTATCTGCGGTTTAAAAATATCCTATACGTTGGCCAGGAAAAAAAATCAGCAAATTGCTATAGAAAGCACCTCAGTTCACCATTAAAACCACACGAGTAATCATCAGCAACAATATTATAGGACAGTACCAGCTATTACTTAACTATTAATTTTTACTGTATAATTTCTAATGCCACGCTGTATCTACTCGGAGGAAATCTCCGATTATTATGCATTGCGACTAGCTACTTGGTTACGGGCTGAATTTGTTTCTTAAAACTGGGCCTAATTCATCCCTTTTTTATGGAAAAACATTGTAGCAGAAAATGATAGTTTCCAGAAGGGATTTGCAGTTTTTAACTAAAGCTACTATGTAAAATTGCAAAAATATTCTTCGCCACTGGATTTGATGAGTGTCGGCTCAGATTTAATGTATCGTAAAATGCAAACATTCATATTTTCAAGTCACAATTATTTTGTGAATAACTTTGAATAGCGTTCTGCTGTAAGTGTGACATCTTGATCAATGTCAAGCACACGCACTAGTAGTCAGGCAGAAAACTTGTCGAAATCACAAGGCGTGACAGGACTCAACTAAAATTTTAAAAGCAATATCTAATCTTACTCCCAGGCAAGCATGAAACCCCGCTCAAATAAAAATGAATTGTGCGACGTAGCTCATGCGCGTTAAGTTCCATTGCATTATATGAATCAGTTTTTCCGTCATACATGCTATATCGTCGACATACAAGTGAAACCCACTTAGTTCAATTTTGGAAGTTTTGAGTTATTTACACTACCGGTACTATAAGTCGAATATTTTCTGCTCTATCGTTTGGTGAAGTCCATTAGTCCTAAAGATTCATCATGAGCCATAAAACCAGAGGTTTCTGTATTCACTAGCATGTAAACAAGTGCAATGTCAAATCTTTGCACGAAATTATCTGGAAACTGGTTTTTTGAGACTTACTGTTAGTGGATTTCACTTGTATGCCCACGATATATCGCACATACTGCTGACCTGAATAACATGTGCAAGACATACTGTACATAATGTGATCACGACTCAGGAAAGAATCTCATCAACACCAGGAACGTGTCTCTGAGAACCTAAAAAGTCACTTGATTCGTTCCCCTTGTTGATTATCAACTAGTCTTCTTACATGCAAGCTTTGTTTATAGTAATGGGTCAACTTGGCACCTTAGAACACAAGGTGTGGACCCAGTCTTCGTGATGGAGCATCGTCCACTTCACTTGCTCCGACTCGCCTTACAATCCTTGTAACCAAGCGAAGCAAGAGAGGGAAAGAATTTTTTCGTTCCTTTTCTTAGATGGGAGAAAAGTTTCAGCTTAGATGTCGTTAGGAAGGGGACGAGGAAGTGGAGGTGTAAATTCCGGTTCCGATATGCATCTAGAATGTTTCCAGTCGTTGGGCAGTCGCCAGGCGCGCAGCTTCAAATTTCCGTAAGGGTGTTATCCCGGAAAAGTACGAGATGAAACTCGTAGTATTTTGGAAGGAGCCAGAGGCTGTGAGATGACTATTATTTCCTTCCTACCGAGCCCTGGAGGAAGAAATGCTATCTCGACTCCATTTTCCACACTTGCGGATAGACATAGCCGATTTCTAAATATTACACTTGTTACACTTGTAGAGTCAACTAGGGGTGCACCGTTCCTCTTTCTGGTTGGGTCCCAGGTTTAGGCATAGATGAATGAGCAATTTTAGTCGTGGTTGTCACCACGTGGGAAACCTGCCAAGGATTTCCTGGCAGAATTTCCAATTGCAGGCCTTCGCAGGGCTAAAATCAAATGGAACAGTCCCATTTGGTGCAGTTTGGTGGGAGGGGACAGAGCGGAAAGATAAAAGTGGGTTTTTATGGACGTGAGATGGGTGACTTTTTTTTGTCAGCAGCGGGATATCGGGCTTCCATAAAATGATGTGTAAGTAGGCCCGGGTCTTATCACAGCCGCGCCTCAACTCGCTCAACTTGGGCCTAGCACTTGGTCTCACATAAACCTAATGCAGCGTGCTAATGGCGACGATACTGCGCTCATGTTCTTCACTACTGGTGTTATTAGTGCCAGTCACTGAGCCTAATGTGCCTCAGCCTTGTTATAGACTGCAAACGTACAAAAAATCAGTAGTACCGAGTATCGGTTCTACTGGAAAAAATGGCCGCAAGCGGGTGATACTATCGGCACAGTATTATTGCGGACAGAGAAAGTGTACTGAATAATATCGCTCTGATAGTACATGTAGTGTGGACCACCCAGCCCTAGGCCAACGAACTGAGATTTGACCTATCCTCCACCAGATGGCGGACTTAATTTCACAAGTTATTAGTAGGCGAAATTTCATATCCGACAGGGAATAGATGCAGGACCTCATCTCGGGGAGCCCCCGCTGTTCCAAAACTAAAGTTGTAATTTGATCCGATTTATTGAAGATTGGACCAGGGAAACATGTAGTAGAGTAGTATAAGAGGAAGAAGATGGTCCTCTCCCCCTTTCCCCCCCATCCAGTCTCCCTCAACCAACCAACTCCATCCGCCAGAAGCCCCCGAACTTCTTAATGGGAAACTCATTCGGGTCGTTTTCCGCCATTATATTTGGGAAACTTTTTATCGCTTTGACCTCCTATCTCCTCTCCATCAGCTCCATCTAATTATAGTCGGATTTTTTGTTTCCCCTAGCAATTAAACGGGTAGATGGAAATTGCACCCAGAGGTGAAAATACGGGATAAACTTGGCGAAGAAAGCATTCTGATTAGAACCATGGACCAGCCAGTTAATTGTGCGGAATAATTAGGCCACTCTTGCAAAGTGCCCCAGATAAATCCCTAGCGATGGGTCTAGCCTTCCTGATAGACTCTGTGGACAATGGGAAAGGCCACACGTGGAGCCGTCTGACGGTACAGAGGACAACTTTGGATTAGTACAAGCGCGACAAATTATGAGGGAATGACATGAGAAGTCCACTTATGACCATTCCTACGTTTAATTGACGTCATAACAAGTTCTGACCTTTGTCACAAGGTTTCATGCTGGAAAACCTTGGTTAGTGGGGGTCATTCGAATAAGTGGACAAAATATCAAGAAAAAATAACGACTTATGTACCTGAATATTGATATTTAAGTACTTCATAACCATCGCGTATACTCCATCAGAATGTTCGATAATAAAATTAATTGGTGCGAAATATGGACAAAACTCTGCATTATGCGCAATTGAAACAAGCAATTTTTCTATGGCTTGTTCTTCTGCTGTGCAAACCAGTGGTTCTCAAACTTCAAACCGCGGCCCACTAGTGAGTCGCAAAATGATCAAATGTTCACCCTAATGCCTGGTTTCTCCAAAATTTTAGCTGAACAATAAGAGCTAAATGGTAGTTTAATTGCCACATCAACAACTTAAACTGCAGTTAACTCTTTACTGCCAGTTAAAAAGGTTGGAGAAGCCGGGCTTAAGTGGGCTTCGTTCAAAAATTTTAAACTCATTGATTTATACTAAAGCGAATTCCATTTCTAAAACAAATTTCGATGAACTAAATCACACCCTTGTTGGCTTTTTTGTAACTTCAAAATTCGAAGAAGACCAATTAATTTTTTTTGCTTTTTTCGACCGTTTTGCTAATGTGCGAAAGGAGTTACTTAATCGCCTCTGCGACTACTTACTATCAGCTAAATAAAATTGCAGGGTAACACTATATTTTAAATGGAAGAGGCAATGTCGCATGGAGGGATGCATACCTGGCAGGATATTTTAACCTTTCGTTTGAAGGTCATTAGCTCGGTAACGATGCTTTGGAGAGTTCATTTGTCTGAGAATCATTATGAAACACCCTCTATATACAGGGTGTTCCAAGTTCGTGGGTCACTTTTCTTATCACTAATATTGGCCCGAAGTTGTTATTTTTTTGTTGCTCGTTGTGCCCCTAATCAGTTGCCCCATTACTCCCAGGTGGTCGAATATAGCAGTTGCTATAGAATAGGGCAACTGATTAGGGGCACAACGAGCTACAAAAAATAACCACTTCCGGCAATATTCCGGCAAGAAAATTGACCCACGAACTTGGAACACCCTGTTATATCAGTACATTTCCAACTTTGTCGCACCATATCCTTATTCCATATTTGTCCACAACTGGATTACAGTATACGATTTCATACACTGCTTATCGTCCTAGGTCGTGCTTGCCAGCAATAAATATTAATTATCGCAGTCAGATAGGAGCAGTTTGAAGGCTATAATAGCGTAGCAACAGCAACTCTGCATACGCTTTTCACTCGGCAGACAATCCGGCGTCTTTTACGATGCGTTGATAAATATGAACACCCTCAAAAATTGATAGCCCCAGCCATTTTCTTCAGTTGGCAAGCCTGGAGTGCGCCGTATTCCTGGGCCGAAATTAGTCGCCACTTTTGACAATGACTGCTGACATTAGTAGGGCGTCGTTGTAGTCCCCGCTGGTCACCTTAAATTACCCTCCTGTCTGTGACGGTTAATAAGGCACTAAAGCTACCCATTTTGGCTCGTGTTTCAATGTTATTTTCAGCGTGCCGGAACAGCCAATAAAAAACTAAGAGTCGAGCTTCATGGCACCACGGTTGCCACTACGTTAGCGACAATGTCGCCGTCGCCGGAATATATATATAGACATACACGGGGGAAAGCATGCCAACTTTCCATTTGGATGTAATGTCCACTTTCGCCCACTTTCTGCAAATACGCGTGTCGAAAAAACATTGTGACACAACACCGCTACTTTATAATTGTTGCCCATATGGTGCACCCATTTCATCAACCCCCCCACTTGAGCAAACCCGTTACATTGACGTAACTTCACTGTAATGCCCTTGACCCTTGCAAAGTAATGTTTAGGACGAATCTCCTGGGGTAAATAATGACTTGTTGACTTTGGAGGAATTTACGGCTGGTTTACGTCAACACATCCCACCCAGTAAAGTTGGCTGGCGTCAGGTCCACAACTTTCTGACCCAAAAGCTCAATTTTCCTTGCCTCGCCAGCCAAAAGAAATGCTGCTTAATTAACAATGTAAATGTTTGTCACGATTCTACGGCCAACCACGCTTATGCCAGGCGGGATTTCCCACGCTTTAATTTGCATAAGCGCGTAATAAATGTATTGTTGGTAACGTGTAAAGATGAATGGTGGAAAAATTGACGCAAAAGTAACACCCGAGTGGTCCCTAGAGTGCAGGTAGCCGCCGTGTGAATTTTAACCATGCAGCGGGTATGGCTTTAATATTTAACTTTCATACAATGCGAATAACCATAGCTGAGCCAGCAATTGGCGTTGCATGCACTCCAGCGTGTGTGATTTAATCCCGCATATGCGTTACACTGCTTGTTAATATTTAAGCGCACGCTGTGGACTTGGTGTGAAAAATGAAAACCTATTAACAGGACTAGCGGAATGACCGTAAAGTTGGAATTGCGTCGCATCCACGTGAACTGTTTGTGTACTTTTCGCCTAATTAATGAATGCACTGTATTTCATCCCCCTCTGTTGTTGTTGTTGTTGATCTGGCAGTCCACATGATTAATCCTAGGCTTTGATTATACTTCTGTAGAAAAAGGACCTCGATATCAAAACACACTGGTTCTTGTGTTGCATAGAAACTGTTGGGGGAAGCTAGGGGATCATTGTAAAAGAGGTATATGAGGCTAATAAATTCCCGGAATGCTCGTGTAGACTTTCGGGACTCGACATTTCCAATTTCCAAGCTGGTGGAGCTTATTGATTCGCCATTTGGTTTTCCCCCTTCTCTGTACGTGCCCCCCCTTATCTTGTCCTTGCAGCGTTTTGCCTTTCCTGCTGGAAAGGCTTTTCAGAAGGGATAGGTTTTTGTCGATCACTACTGCCTAGAGGGAAGAGGGCATGGGTGAAAAGGGCCAGTTAGAAAACAGTGTTGTGGAGGGGATACGGGCTGAAACACTTGGGCTTGGGAAATCCCACATCCATCCCTGTCTATCGCCCAAAATCATCACGGCGATTGAAATGAGACGAGCCAGCTGGCCAATCACGGTGACCAAAAAAGAAACATACACACCACACATGTTCATTAGAGAAAACTTAATATGTCAAGACCTACTGAAATTTTCGGCTCTTGAGGCATTTGAGATTTATCCCATCGCAAGCCAAAAACTTTTCGGCCACCCTGCGTGATATACTCTTAATCAAAGTCCTGCATGCCTTTTATTTTTTGGTTTTGTTTCATTTGATTACTTTTACCTACCTAATGTGCTGTCCGCAAGTTGGATGGTTGCAGAACAGACGAGGATACTCGTGTGTCCCGTTATTCTCCATATCCTTTCTAGGTTGCAACCGCCAGCTATTCCAGGCCTGCGGGTGGGATATCGGACAATTTGAAGGTAGGAAGAAAAATAAATAAAAAATAAAATAAATAAAGTGCACCCAGCATAAAAAAACACAGTACATCGCTATGAGAGAGGCTTCATTGATTCAGTTCTTGGCATTTTTGAGACAAGCAAATTTTGTTGTCTTCACTCCAAAATTTGATCGGGATTTTGATAGAACGACAGAAAAAAAATGATATTTTGGCAAGCAAGCCTCTCTTCACAAGTGTTGACTGCAACCGACTGCTTTTTGCTACATATGCGAATGCCTGTAACTCAGCATGTTTCTTTTTGAGCCGACTTGCTTTTGATATGACGTGTCTCTTTTTGCAGTATTGACTGTTGTGGGCATTTTAAAAATATATACTAAATACCGGTATTGTTACAATTAAAGTGCTGTTTTCTTACAATGTTGTTTGCTTTGGATTTTATGTGCAGTTTTGTAATAATCCCGATATTTCATGTAAAATTGTACCCACTCCCACCATCAGGCCTAAGCATTGTTTTGTCGCCTGACCCACCATGTAGGCTGTGGACAATAACAAATTAATGCAAGTGATTGCCTCTGAGTTTACGAACTACTGATTAGAACCGATCTAATTGCAAAATTGTTGTTTTTTTTAAACCACCTTTTATATCCCCATTGTAGGCTTTTTTTTCTTTTTCTTCTTCTTTCGGAGGGGGCGCCATGGTCCAGGTTATGAATCAACTCGGGTTTCTCAGGGAGCCAAGTTTCAGGCCCATAAAACATGCATAAAAGGGGGCAATAAGGGTAAAAGGAAGGGTGTAGCAGTCTGTTTGGCTGCACTTGATCCCGTCGGAGTAGGGGTAGGATGGTGGTGGGGGAAGAAAAGAGCTAGGTGTCGCCTTACTTGCTCGTCGCACATCTCTGGGCGCCCATTTTGGCAGCCCAGATGGGGCCTGCGATTTGTATAGACGAATTGCACACAAAGATGCACTAAACCTGTTGGCAAGGCGCAGGCTTTCCACATGGGCCGTTACTTTGTTATGGACACTCTGTATAGATTTTAGTGGTGGTTTACAACTCCATTTGGCGTAATTCTCCTCGGGTGGAATGTGAACTTGGGAACGCGGAATGTCTCTCTTGTTACATTCATGAAACATGAAAAGGGAGCTCAAGAGCATATCAGAGGGGGAGTGGAAGGGGGGGTATCTGCACATCTTTGATACAACTTTACACCCTCAAAGGCCATCTAGAAAACGTTTTCCATACTTGGAAACTGTAACGGTTTCCACAGATGATTCTCAAATGCTCCTGGTATCCACCGCAAATTACGGCGTTTCCTACGCTGCTCCGAGTTTCTCATTAAGAAATGTTGTGCGAAAATTAAGCGGGGAGTATTTTGAGAAAGCCAAGGACAAAAGGAAACGACGCCGCTGGAATTTTGCCCCACTGCACTTGAGGGATTCATACATTCAGCCATTTCAGCACTTTTTGAAATGACGCTCCCGGAGTTAATGTTCGAAATTAAATAGTTTTTTTTTTACCTCATTCCACAATAAAATTTGCACGCCGTTGCCAGTTGGGGGAATGACGACACGGCCATAGACCGCAGTTCACTTGGAAAGCCTCCAAAATCTCCCCGTTAGTCTTGATGCAGTTGCGTTGAATTCAAACAGCAGACTCGATTTGTGGGCGCTTAGTGTAAGCTCCAGATAAAAAGCGGCGGGATGTTAAATCCTCCTCCATCACGATGATAATCGCACCGTTGGTTATTCCGCAGATATTGACTCTGATGCGAATCCGGCCAGGGATGACCGTTTACGACTCTTTCCATATTTGTGCTCTGCCTGTGAAAACGCCGATTCCATTCCCTGTCAGTGTAAAGTTGGCTTTGTCGTAATTAGCAACCCGTATTGAGTGAAGCTGGATTTGGACCAAATGGCGTCCACCATGGGGGGGCTCCCCTAGAAAATATTTGACTTGATCATTCATTAGCAAGCGGCAATCATATCGTGACTGCATTTAGTAAGAAGGTTCGAAACAACGTGTCAAACCCAGTATGATAGATAGCAATGCTAGTAATTAGAAGAGGGCAGCAGCTGGGAGATGGGCGGTAGATATTAGTTGGTTCTGTTCGTGACAGGGTACACCGATTTATGTCTTCGGCGTGTTCGTAACTCATCCGTCGGCCCTGCAAGCTTTGGCACCTAATTTATAAGCACGTCGTGTTTACTCGGGAGCTCCTTGTGGACCCAGAAGGCTTCTGGGAAAAAGGGGAACTACAAAGGGAGGATGAAGGGTTGACCTTGGCTGCCTATAGGGGAGTTTTCAGGCGAAGCACGAAGCCCCAGGTAGGGTGTGTTGCATACCGGGTAGGATACGTTTTCATTTCCACCACTTGACTAGTAGGAATGACTGGGCAGAAAAATAAGTTCCAATGTGAGTGGGAGCAATCGGAAGCATGTAGGAAGTAGGTGGGTGGAAAATTCTACAAGTTTTCTTTCACCCTACCCAACTTCCTTGCGTTCCTCCCCCGCCTTCCTCCTCCCCGACTCTAATCTCACAGGCTCGTGGACCCCCGTAGTTGGAAATTCGCCACCGCTCCCCCACTTGCACACAATTGGCCCTTTATCTTCCAACCTGATCGTCCCTCGCCATCTAATCAGTGATAAGGAACGGCTATGGTGGCTTCCGGGGCTCCTCAAGGGAGGCCTCTATCCACGCCTACACTCTCATTCCGTTTCCACTTACTTTTCCACTTATATGACTAAATAAGTGGAAATCGGATACTTTTATGTGGAAACGCCAAATGTAAGTGGAAC